>CM047429.1:24305263-24905263 GCA_026168455.1 Theocolax elegans
AAAATCACATTTTTTAGTTGTTAAATGCTGCCGTTTCTACCACCCGCATGATGCTAGCCTTTCAAAATTTGGTATGTAGGTTCTACTTAGTCCTTAGAATAAGCACAAATCGAGCGGCCGATGCAGAATTGTTATTAAGCGAGTTATTAATTATTTAAACATAAAAATCACATTTTTTAGTTGTTAAATGCTGCCATTTCTACCCGCATGATGCTAGCATTTCAAAATTTGATATGTAGATTCTACTTAGTCCTTAGAATAAGCACAATCGGGCGGCCGGTGCAGAATTGTTATTTAGCGAGTTATTAATTATTTAAACATAATAAATCACATTTTTTAGTTGTTAAATGCTGCCGTTTCTACCCGCATGATGCTAGCCTTTCAAAATTTGGTATGTAGGTTCTACTTAGTCCTTAGAATAAGCACAAATCGAGCGGCCGATGCAGAATGTTATTAAGCGAGTTATTAATTATTTAAACATAAAAGTTCTCCATTACACGGTAGGGGACGCTGAGGGTACAGCTACGCAGGGCGACCTAGTCAACGCGCGCGCAGGATCACGCGCAGCAGCTGACAACATGGCCAACACGTGCGTAGTATCCTCTCTCCCGGTTCGCGAATAACTTGCCTCCGGAATCGGTTCCGTCGAGGCAATAATTAATTTCATTATAACCAAGCGCATATTTAATAGTGACGTGCCGGTGCAACGTCACATTGTAACTGAGATGCGTCACTAAGGGATTTAAACTTTCATCAAAAAGCGCGATAGCACCTGACGCAAGTATAGGCGCGAGAGCCATTATATACAGCTAACTAGCCCCCCCAGATTTTTACTTTTTAGCCACTTCAATATTACTTATTTATTATGTGCTATTGGACACGCATTACTTTCCTTATTGCTAACCCTCACTGTACAACAAGTTTTGTCCGAATTTGTTCACGCATAATTAAGAAAATCGATGCCAAAGATATTGCTTGCTGAATTCCTTTTCTCGATTTTTGCTTCTTCCCTTTTTTCGTCTCCCTATGTATATATATATGTCTATAGAAAGCGAAAAGAGATAGCGATATGGGAGATGTGTGAGATAGAAAGACAGCGTTACGTGTCAGGCGGCCAAAGAACGCGTACAGAGATCCCAACGATTGGCAGGACATTTAGTTTAGAAGTGGCAGCGAGAGGGCGCTAAATTATACTGCATTTTGTTTGGTTATAGTTTTATATCAAAGTATAAAGTATTCAACAATCATTTATTGTGCCAAATTTTTTATTAATTTAAATTTTCTGAATTATTCCGATTAAAAATTAATTTTTTTAATTTTTTATAATCATAGGAAGGTTGTCGATACAATGCTTTGCACATTGCAGTGAAAGTCATACAAAGTCCTCAAATGTGTAAATTAAAATTTGGATACCATTGGAAATCCAGAATTTATTAAAATTTTTTATGATGAAACCGATAAAACCAAAAGTTATGTAGATAGGGCATACATGTTACAAGATTTTGTTTAAACATGGTGAAATTCACTACAGCTCCCGTCATTAAAAATTAATAGTATAATTATTATATTATCGAGTAACTGGGAAGTCCATTCAGATTATATGCAAGCTATCATATGTGATGAATTGTTATCAATTGGTTTGTTTTACTTTTATTTGTTTGCCACAAAGTCTCTTGAGAGGATATATTCATGAAGTAAAATAGAAATTTTACATACATAAAATAGCTTGTGTATAGTCTCAATAGACTTCCCAGTGACTCCAGTATAGTAGATATAAATTCACAATTGTTTAAACATGGTGAAATTCACTACAGATCCAGTGATTGGAAATAAATAGTACAATATTATATTACTCGAGTAACTAAGAAGTCCATTCTGAATATACGCAAGCCATCATATGTGATGAATTGTTATCAATTAGTTTGTTTTATTTTGTTTGTTTGCCACAAAGTCTCTTGAGAGCATATATTCATGAAGTAAAGTAGAAACTTTACATATACAAAATAGCTTGATGAAATTCACTATAACTCCAGTTATTTGTAATAAATAGTACAATATTAACTCGAGTAACTGGAAAGTCCATTCAGATTATATTAGTTTATAGTTTTCAATAGAGCAATAGTTCCACTTTCTTCTTTCTTTAATGGACTGCAATTTTTACTTTTTACCCTATTGTAAAGAGTAATTTTTATATATATATATATATAATTATCGGTCTTTCCGAACTTAATGCTTTATTTTTGGAATAAAGCAGGCCCATTATACCCTTTGTCCACTATGGTTGGTGGAATTTCCCAGAGTAACGGCCTTTTTAAAAATTAAAACAAAAATTAAATAAGTAATTTTTATATAATATAAAATATACTTAATAAGTAATTTTTATATTTTGCACTGTTCAAAGAGTACTTTTAGTTTTTAAATAATTGTTGCGATGATGAGGGTCACACAGTAAAAAACACAAATTTTTACTTTTTTGTAGAACGTTTCATCTGCTAATTTGCAGACCTCTTCAGGTACTGAAATATTTATTGAACACAACTACATAAACTATAACAATACATCAATATAGACAATTATAGAAAACCGTTATATACCTATGACACTGAACAAGAACATATGGAAAGCACCTGTATTTACATAAAACAAATTTTGAATGTGTAAGTAATACATCGATTGTTTTATCTACATACATAGGTCGAAGTTAAATCAAACCATTATATTTGTATATTGTCGGTGTAGAAATTGTGTATCTTCTTTTCTATTTAAAGTATCGTTATAATAATTAATATATAACATTTCTGAAATTAAACGTTTTTTATAACAAGGTTCATAGTTTAATATTTTTACATTAGTCCAATTAAATTCATGATCTTTATTATTTGCAATATGTGTAGTAACAACTGCATCCGGCTTATTATTTTTTTGATGTTCTTTAATTCTTGTTTTAAGACCACGTTTTGTTTCACTTATATATGTAGCCAGACAAGTTTTACAATTAAACTTATATACTACACCAGTCATATCCCACTTCGATGTTTTGTCTTTACCTAAAGTTATAACATTATCTAATTTTTTGCACATTACCGGACAAACATTTATATTGTATTTTTTTAACATTTTTGAACATTTATTATAAAAATCTCTGTTATACGGTAGTGATATTGTACATATTGTAGGTCGCTTTTTGATAAATTTGTTGTTATTTTCATATTTTATCTCTCTTAATCTATTTTCAATAGCCGAGTTAATAAATTTTAACGGATAGTCATTCATTCTCAGTCATTCTTTAACTATATTCATATTATCCTTATGAAATTGTTGGCGAGACAATTTTAACGCTCTGTCTATTAAATTATACACAATATTGCGCTTCTGTTGAACAGTATGATTAGATTACAAAACTCAATAACCTAGTAGAATTTGATGTTTTTCTAAACCAATTCGTAAAAATATTATTATTCTTTTTAATAAGTAAAATATCTAGAAAATTTATACAATTATTTGTTTCTATCTCATGTGTAAATTTTAAACGTTCATTATAATTATTAAAACATTGAGAACTAAATTTACATGATCTTTGTGTATACATAAAATAGTATCGTCAACATATCTAAAGTAAAAAATCGGAGAACAATTAAATTTTTCTTTTAATTCTAATAAACAATGAGTTTTCAGATCATCCATCACTAAATCCGCAAATAATGGTGATATTGGTGAACCCATTGGCGAACCAAAAATTTGTTTATATATTTTATTATTAAACGAAAAGAAAGTATTGTCAAACAAAAACCGTATGATATTGCGAATTTCATCAAATGGTATCTTACATTTATTATCGGTTTTCCTCGATATTGATGAACAAACAATATTTATTTATTTGGCGACGTTTCGATGGATATCCTCCATCCTTATCAGGCTATACCTTTTTATTAAAAAATGATTTCATTTTACAACATCTTTTAAATACAATTTTTACATATATAAATCTAAGTTACTTACTATTTCGTCAATATATAGGTATACACATATTATTAACAGCATCTCTGATGCGTCGCTCTATAATTGAAAACAATGATTAAAATAACAAACGTTCAACAATTTTTGCACAGAGATTGAGGTTATATATAACATACCTTTCCCCTATTGTTGTGTCCATAATCAACACAAAAAATTGAAAATTAAATAAATACTTAAAGAACATTACAAAATAAATTAACACATAATCACACATATTAAGCAAAAGGCAGTCAAATTTTAAAATAAAACTAACAATGTATATCACAGACGGTTAATACTGAAAAATTTGAAATATCACGTCCCCCGTTTTCAGAGACACCTATGCGATCAATCTTAATCAGATCGACAACACAGTCATCCCCACCACAGGCGCGAAACTTCAAATTAAGTAAATTATGTGTACTGATAAGTAATAAAAATTAATAAATTATTTATGATTATTTACAAGAGAATTCAAAAAATTTTTTTAGAAGTCTAAATTAAAATTTACTATTTCAATAAAAAAATATTTATTTCCCGTTAAAACAATTAATAATTGGTAATAAAAATTTAAAAAATTAAATTTAAGTAGTTAAGTAATTTATTAAATTTTAAATATAGTAGATTGACTAAACAATTTTTATAATAATGAAGAATCTTTTAATTATGAACCTAAATGAGAAGAAATTAAAAAAACCAAAAATATATATTTGAATTTACCGCGTCGCGCATCATGCAAGACACAATACGCGCATCGATCAACACGCAAGTCGATCACTCACCTTATCCAAACATCTGATCGATATACATTGATTTGAGGTTATGTCATAGGGGAGAGATACACATTATAATTTAGATTTTAATTTAATACTATTGATAATGTCACTGTAATGTTGGCTAAGATGTCTAGTATCGTCTTTGCAATTGATCGCATTATGTTGCAGATTTATGTGGATCATTTCTGATAATACTCGTTTTTTCCAATTCTTTTCAGTATCAAGTATTTTGACGTTGTCAAAATCTAACGAATGATCATATGCGAGCATATGTTCATTGATTACATAGTGCGACTCAGTTTTGTTTATATTAGCTTTATGTTCTTTAATACGACATTTTACTCGTCTCTTTGTTTCACCCACATAACTAGCATTACAATCTTTACAATCTATTTTATACACTACATTAGTTTTAGTTAATTTGTCTATTTTATCTTTGCCCCTCACAATAACACCATCAATTTTATTATAAATTTTAGGTATAACTTTGATAGCTTTGCCCTTCATAGAACCAGATATTTTTTCATAAAATTTAGGAATAAAAGGAATATTTAACGTTGCTTTATAATTAGTTACTACTCTATTATTAACTTGATCATTGTTATGACTAGAACTATATTTTATTTTCTCTAATCTTTTTCTTACATTATGATTTATAAACTTTTTTGGGTAACAATTATTTTTTAAAAATTCTTTGACTAGTTTAATATTGGTTCCATGAAATTTTTCAAGTGCTAACAAAATTGCCTTGTCCACCAATGTATATACCATAGCCCGCTTTTGCTGTATTGTATGACTAGATTCAAAATGTAAAAATCGTCCTGAAAAGGTATCTTTCCTATACCAATTAGTAATAACTTTTCTATTTTCATTTCTTATTAGTGATACCTCTAAAAAACTTATATGACCATTATTCTCTTTTTCATGAGTGAACTGCAATTTCTCATGGTAGTTATTGAAAATTTCAATTACATTTGTTAATTTATTTTCGGGAATACACATAATTGTATCATCCACATATCTGTAATAGAACGGTGGAATAAAATCTAATTTTTTGAGACAGTATTGCTCCAAATCTGTCATAACAATATCAGCAAAAATCGGGCTTACCGGGCTGCCCATAGGACTTCCATATTATTATTATTATTATTATTATTGATTGAGTCGGGCCTATAAGGCCTCCGGGCGCATGGGTAGTCCCTTGGCGTCCCTCTGATGCAGTGGGCTTATTCAAAGATATTATTCCAGAAGGAAATTATTCTTGGAATGTCCTCTGCCGTAAAGTCTATACAATGCAGAAGGAATTCCCCAAGATGGGTTTTCCTTCTCTCCATGAGGGCTGGACACTTGCAGACGATATGCAGTGTTGTCTCATCCTCTAATTTACAGAATCTACATGTTGGACTTTCGCTTAGTCCTATCATATGTCTGTATTTAAGTAACGCGCCGTGACCAGTTATTACAGCTGCCACTAATCTTGCGTTCCTCTTGCTTAACTTGGAGATTTGGGAAGCCCAGTCTCCTAGCATTTGGGGTTTAATAAAGCTTTTTGCTACACGACAGCCCGGCGCATTCTTCCAGGCCTCTTCGTGTTTCTTGGCTATCCACTCTCGGGTTATCTTTACGAATTCCGAGTTGCAGATGCCAACAATTGGCTCCGGTCCAATGAACCGTTCCCTGCTTGCTTGTTTGGCAAGTCTGTCTGCCACTTCGTTTCCCCTGATGCCAATGTGGCTTGGCACCCATAGTAGGGTCACAGAGCGGCAGCCAGCCAGTTCATTCAGAGCATGGTGGCACTCCGTCACCAGTTGGGATCTGTTGACAGGTGCGTCCAGGGCTTCTAAAGCACTCCTACTGTCCGAGCAGATATACAGATGCTCCCTGGATTTGTAGGAGGCCGCCCAGTGTGTACAGTAGATGATGGCCAGCAGCTCCGCTTGGTGCACAGTCGTGTACGCTCCGAGCGGTATGGTTTGTCCTTTTCCATCCCTCCTTCTGTAGACACCGGCTCCTGAGCCTCCCGCATTCTTTGAGCCGTCTGTATACCAGACCTCTCCAGATGCGGGAAGTTGAGCCTTTTGAGATGTCCAGTCTTCTTTTGAAGGAAGACTGATCCTGTATTTCTTGTCAAAGAGGTGGACAGTAGTCGCCTTGTCCATGGGCATGTCTTGCAGGCCTCCATAGAAATTGGCTCCCAATGTCTTCCCCCTTTCCTCCGCCCCTCCTACAACTCTGAGGAGTCCTTTGGCTGCCTCTGCTTCAATCGTGAGGGCTAAGGGCTCTATGCCCAGAAGAGCCCCTAGGGCAGCCGTCGGCGAAGCCTTAGCCGTTCCCAGGGCGCATCTCAGCACAAGACCTCTCAGCCTCTCTAATTGAGAGATTGCAGATCTGAGTGCTATTCTCTCCCCCCATATTGTAGCTGCATACAACAGTCTGGGTTTGAGAACTGCATTGTACAGCCATTTAGTTGTGGCTGGTTTTAGTCCCCAATTTCTACCAATGGCCCTTCTGAGCTGCCAGAGTCCATTGATAAATTTTCGGCTTTTATCCTCAAGATGCCTCTTCCATGACAGTTTGCTGTCAAAGATGACTCCGAGGTATTTCATCTCTTTTGATATATTAAGAGACTGACCATTAAGTTTTAGGGCAAAGTTAGTGGCCCATTTGTATTTCTTGGTGAAGACAACTACCTCAGTTTTATCCGGGTTGACATTAAGCCCTTTATCTTTGCACCATTTTGCAACAAGGTTTATGGCCTGTTGAAGACGCTCCAAGACGGTTTGCAGGAAGGGTCCACGTCCGATGATTAAAATGTCATCAGCATAGCCCACTACTTGGTGACCATTACTTGATAGCGTATCTAATAAGTTATCTACTACAAGACACCATAGGAGGGGTGATATCACCCCTCCTTGTGGGCAACCTGAATTAACATTGCCTCTGATAGTGGTGTCCCCTTTGGTAGTTTCCAGCAGGCGGTTTCCTAGCATGTGGCATGTCCATTCAACAAGCATCTCGGGAATTCCGTGATCAATCATTGCTGACTTGATGACCCCCCGAGACGTATTGTTGAAGGCCCCCTCTATGTCCATTGCAACCGCCACTGCGAATTCTCCACAATCAAGTTGTTTATGGATGAGCTGCTTGGCCCTATATAGAGCGGTCTCCGTTGAGTGTCCTGCTCTGTAGGCATGTTGATCCTTGTTCAGAGGCTTGTTTTTCAAGACCCCGTCCCTTAAGAATCTATCTACCAGCCTTTCCAAACTCGTTAGTATGAATGAGGTCAGACTGATAGGCCGAAAATCCTTCGGTGTGGTGTAACTTTGTCTTCCCGCTTTCGGGATGAAAACCACCCTCACTCCCTGCCATGCTACAGGCACGTGACCAAGAACGAGGCTGGCTCTGAAGATCTTCATCAGCGGCCCTAGGATACAATCCTCTGCCCTCTGAAGAAGAACCACAAAAATTTCATCCGTACCAGGGGATTTGTAGGGTCGAAAGGAGCGTATAGCCCATTTCACCCTATCTTCAGTGATAATAACCTTTGCCAGGTCCTGATGGCAGCGCCACTGCGACGCCTTCCATCTGTTCCTGAGATCGATTATTTTCCTGTTATCAGTTCCTAGCTCCGAGAAGCCTGGGAAGTGGCTACTGATCAGGTACACTAGGGTATCCTCGTCAGACGTTGAGAACTTATTATCTGGAAGCTTGAGCGAGCCAAGGGCAGCTTCCGGGTTCTTGGACAGAATCTTGTCCAGTCTTGAAGCCTCGTTTCCGCCCTCAACCTCCTCGCAGAAAGCGGCCCAGCTTTCCTTCTGTGCTCTTCTGATTTCGGATCTGTACCGATCTCTTTCCTTTTTATAAGTGTTCCAAGGAATTTTCCCTTGTCTGGCCTTTTTGAGAAGGTTCCGTATGGAACCTCTCAATAGTTCTAGTTTGCCTGACCACCAGCGGATTTGGCCTTTAGGCTTCCTCCTACTTAGTGGGCAGTTATTCTCGAAGGCTTGGCGGAGTGCTTCAGTCAGCTTCCGCGCTGCCTTCTCCAGCATGGGAATGTCTCTTATGGCACCTGGAAGGTCCTCAAGGTTCCTTTCCAGGTCCCGTCCGAAACCCTCCCAGTTGGTATGTCTGGGGTTTCTGAGGAACCGAAGCTCTTCCAGCGGACCACACTCCCCCACCAATTCCATGGCGATCTGAGCATGATCCGACAGCGTCGGCTCGTCCGTGACCCTCCAGCTTTTAATTCTGTCAGAAAGGGCCGAGGAACATAGTGAAATATCAATGACCTCCGCCCTTACAGCATTTTGGAAAGTAGGTTTACTTCCGGTATTGAGAATGTCCAGCTCCGTGGTGACAAGATAGTCCACCAGTGCGGATCCCCTCTTATTCACATTTGAGCTACCCCATAGTTCATGATGCGCATTTGCATCACATCCTATTAGGATTGGCCAGTTATGTTCCTGGCAGTGGCTAATCAACCTGACAACCTCCTTCGGCGGAACATCGGTGTCTTCATAGGGAAAGTAGGCTGAGGCAATGATAAGCCTACCTATCTCCTTTACGTTAATGGAAACCACCATTAAATCTTTTGTACAGAAATCCCAAAGAGGGACACTATTTAGTCCCTTGCAGACAATGCCTGCCCTTGGTCTGTCTGCTGTCGGGTCTCTGTAGCATTGTAGGCTACCTAGTCCTTTGATGGACCCCTTCACAATCCAAGGCTCTTGGATTAGCGAGAGGCCTGTGTGCACCGTAGCCATGCTTCTCTGCAATATTGCAGAGGCGCCTTTGCTATGGTGCAAGTTAATTTGGGTTATTGACAGAGTTGGAGGAGCCAATTATGTGCTCTCCACCTCCATCTCAACCACCTCCCCCGGCGGACCTTTCTGAGTTACTTTAAATGTAACTCGTCCCAGGTCCAGCCAGGGTCTAAAGTCTAGGGCCTTAAGGGCCCTGACTTGGGACTCAGGCAGCAAGAAGATTCGGAGGTAGGAGTCCTCCCTCTCTTGCCTTCCTGATTCATCCGAGAGGTTGATAGCTCTCCAGCATGATGTTTTAAGGGAGGGGTTGAACTCCTCCAGGCGCCGCAGCACTACGGCCGACTCCTCTATTGGCTTAGGGAGCCAGACCACTGCCTTCAGCATTTTCTGGAGGAGCTCAGTCCCTCCTGCCTTGAAAGCTACCCCCTCGGGCATCAGGGAGGCCGCTTTGGAGAGCAGCCATTCCCTGGATATCTGGTTCGAGGCCTCGAAGACCAGAGCTCCCCCGACGCAGCTCGATGATTCAAATCTCGGGTATTGCGCCGGTGGGGTGGTCTTCAAGACCTCTCTAAAGGCGGCCCTGACTTTGCCGAGATCCTCCTGGGTGAGAGGCACCTCAGGATAGTTCTCAGTGGTCAGGACCACCATGAGAGGGTTGGACCTTTGTGCGGCCGTAAGTCCTCCCTTGTGAGGGGCTTTGGGCTCAGCACTAGCCCCTGGTCTCTTCTGTGAACTCGGCGGGCCACAGTGTCTTTTGTTGCCCGGCGATGCTCCGAGGGGCGAGTCTCTAGCCTCTTTCCTCCTCTTCGTAATCGCCGGGGTTTGGTTCGACACTGTGCTTGGTGGGCCATCTTTGTTGGCCTCGCCGGCCTCCGCCTTCAGTTTTTTCAATTTCTTCCGGTAGGCCCCACATTTCCTGGTCGGTAGATGTGGGCCAAACACCGGAAGGCTGAGTGAACTACCAGGTTCGGGGGCACGTAGACCCTCTGGCTCTGTAGAGCCAGAGGTCACAGCCTCAGGAGCCGAGTAGTCCATCTGGGGGATTTGAGGTCCCTCCTTGGCTGTCGTATCTCCAATCTCATGGGCTAGTGGACCCCTTAGCGCCGAAGCACCAGGGTTCCCAGCCTCTAGAGACAGAGACAGAGGATTGGTTACGGGGGTTTGGGTCGCCTCCCTTTGGGTCGCGTTGGCGTGAGCCTCGGCTTCCTTCGGGGGCGGATCCACCTCCCTTTTGTTATTTTTATTTTGTTTTTTTAAAAGTTTCTCCATTCTTGGTCCCACGAGTATGGAGGAAATATCGTCAACCCCGGCAGAGCCTCATGCCGTATTATGTCTTTCGACGGGTAAGGCTAATTACTTGGGGAGGGCGCCCGGTATCCCCAAGGCTCCGTTAACGACCCCTAGTTACCCCCAGGGGCCAACCAGTCTGCTCGGCACGGGTCGCTTAACACACTCAGATTGGGGGGGTGTATCTACCTATCCAGGTCCACCACGTCCAGATAGGGGGTTGTTCTTTGGTTCTCTCCGGAATCGTTGGGCTTCCTTGGACCCCTCAAATAAGGGGGACAAGTCAGCCCTGAACCCCCGTCCGTCCTCCATCGGGCTCCCCCCCCCTTCATCGGACCCAGAGAAGGGGTAGGCCAAGGTCAGGCTGGGGTAACAGCGGACCTCCGCCCCCCATCCTCCGCAGGACTTCCATATAGTTGTTGATAATATTTATTATCCCTTTGAAAGTAAGTGTTGCGCATCAAAAATTTTACTACTTCAATTAATTCATGTAGAGAAACATTATGTATTTTTCTTATTAAATGGTATCTTTTTTCAATGCCTTTAAAAACTAATTCTTCTGAAGATTTATTATCCCATTGAAAGTAAGTGTTGCGCATCAAAAATTTTACTACTTCAATTAATTCATGTAGAGAAACATTATGTATTTTTCTTATTAAATGGTATCTTTTTTCAACATGAATTAATAATAATTAATTTTACATGAATTAATTGAAGTAGTAAAATTTTTGATGCGCAACACTTACTTTCAATGGGATAATAAATATTATCAACAACTATATGGAAGTCCTATGGGCAGCCCGGTAAGCCCGATTTTTGCTGATATTGTTATGACAGATTTGGAGCAATACTGTCTCAAAAAATTAGATTTTATTCCACCGTTCTATTACAGATATGTGGATGATACAATTATGTGTATTCCCGAAAATAAATTAACAAATGTAATTGAAGTTTTCAATAACTACCATGAGAAATTGCAGTTCACTCATGAAAAAGAGAATAATGGTTATATAAGTTTTTTAGAGGTATCACTAATAAGAAATGAAAATAGAAAAGTTATTACTAATTGGTATAGGAAAGATACCTTTTCAGGACGATTTTTACATTTTGAATCTAGTCATACAATACAGCAAAAGCGGGCTATGGTATATACATTGGTGGACAAGGCAATTTTGTTAGCATTTGAAAAATTTCATGGAACCAATATTAAACTAGTCAAAGAATTTTTAAAAAATAATTGTTACCCAAAAAAGTTTATAAATCATAATGTAAGAAAAAGATTAGAGAAAATAAAATATAGTTCTAGTCATAACAATGATCAAGTTAATAATAGAGTAGTAACTAATTATAAAGCAACGTTAAATATTCCTTTTATTCCTAAATTTTATGAAAAAATATCTGGTTCTATGAAGGGCAAAGCTATCAAAGTTATACCTAAAATTTATAATAAAATTGATGGTGTTATTGTGAGGGGCAAAGATAAAATAGACAAATTAACTAAAACTAATGTAGTGTATAAAATAGATTGTAAAGATTGTAATGCTAGTTATGTGGGTGAAACAAAGAGACGAGTAAAATGTCGTATTAAAGAACATAAAGCTAATATAAACAAAACTGAGTCGCACTATGTAATCAATGAACATATGCTCGCATATGATCATTCGTTAGATTTTGACAACGTCAAAATACTTGATACTGAAAAGAATTGGAAAAAACGAGTATTATCAGAAATGATCCACATAAATCTGCAACATAATGCGATCAATTGCAAAGACGATACTAGACATCTTAGCCAACATTACAGTGACATTATCAATAGTATTAAATTAAAATCTAAATTATAATGTGTATCTCTCCCCTATGACATAACCTCAAATCAATGTATATCGATCAGATGTTTGGATAAGGTGAGTGATCGACTTGCGTGTTGATCGATGCGCGTATTGTGTCTTGCATGATGCGCGACGCGGTAAATTCAAATATATATTTTTGGTTTTTTTAATTTCTTCTCATTTAGGTTCATAATTAAAAGATTCTTCATTATTATAAAAATTGTTTAGTCAATCTACTATATTTAAAATTTAATAAATTACTTAACTACTTAAATTTAATTTTTTAAATTTTTATTACCAATTATTAATTGTTTTAACGGGAAATAAATATTTTTTTATTGAAATAGTAAATTTTAATTTAGACTTCTAAAAAAATTTTTTGAATTCTCTTGTAAATAATCATAAATAATTTATTAATTTTTATTACTTATCAGTACACATAATTTACTTAATTTGAAGTTTCGCGCCTGTGGTGGGGATGACTGTGTTGTCGATCTGATTAAGATTGATCGCATAGGTGTCTCTGAAAACGGGGGACGTGATATTTCAAATTTTTCAGTATTAACCGTCTGTGATATACATTGTTAGTTTTATTTTAAAATTTGACTGCCTTTTGCTTAATATGTGTGATTATGTGTTAATTTATTTTGTAATGTTCTTTAAGTATTTATTTAATTTTCAATTTTTTGTGTTGATTATGGACACAACAATAGGGGAAAGGTATGTTATATATAACCTCAATCTCTGTGCAAAAATTGTTGAACGTTTGTTATTTTAATCATTGTTTTCAATTATAGAGCGACGCATCAGAGATGCTGTTAATAATATGTGTATACCTATATATTGACGAAATAGTAAGTAACTTAGATTTATATATGTAAAAATTGTATTTAAAAGATGTTGTAAAATGAAATCATTTTTTAATAAAAAGGTATAGCCTGATAAGGATGGAGGATATCCATCGAAACGTCGCCAAATAAATAAATATTGTTTGTTCATCAATATCGAGGAAAACCTAAACTACTCCTAAATACACTGCATGGATGACAAAAAATCACTTAAAGATTAATAATAGTTTAATATCGGAAAATATTTTAGATGATTTTTTCAAATTTACCGAAATGAAATGTAAAAAAGTTTATAAAGAAATTTCAAGATTACTAGAGAAAAAATTATTAAATCTAATTAAATTTAATAAAACTAAGGAATATAATAAGCATAAATGTCAATGGATTAAAAATTTAACGGATAATGATATTCCTAATGAAGTGATAAATTAAGTGTCTTTAGGGAGAAAGTTTAATTGTAATTCGGAATTTTCTAATAAAGATGTAGTAAACATAATAAAAAACGTAGAAAGCAGCTTAGAGAACATTAACATAAATTCGGATTTAAAAAATGAAATAAGAGAAACTATTGTTAAAAATATCAAATTTGAAGCAAGACATTCAAAACACATAACTTACAATAATCGAGAATTGAATAATGAATTAATAGCTACAAAAAAATTCTTGATAGACAATCCAGACATATTTTTCACAAATTCTGATAAAGGTAATTTAACTGTTTGTTTAAATAAAAATGACTATTTAGATAAAATGACTAATTTATTAAGTGATAAGAATACATATATCCCTCAAAATAAGGACCCGTTGAAAAAACTACAATCTGATGTTTATGCAATTTTGAAAAATTTAAATAATAATGAATGCTTAACAAGAGTCTATCAAAAAAATTCTTTAACTCAAACTAATACGTTGTTAGCGAAAGCATATGGACTTCCAAAAATACATAAAATAAATTTTCCTTTAAGACCGATTATTTCCACAATTAATAGTCCAACACATTTTTTAGCTAAAATAATTTATAATGAGATTAAAAATATCATACCTAAACCAAAATCTCACATAAACAACAGTTTTGAATTGAAAAGAAAATTAGAAAATATTATTATACCAGCTGACTATATTATGTTGTCTTTAGACGTTAGCTCTTTATTTACTAACATTCCGTGTAATGAAGTCCTTGACAGTCTTGATAGGCGATTTAATTTTATACATAATAAATGTAAGATACCATTTGATGAAATTCGCAATATCATACGGTTTTTGTTTGACAATACTTTCTTTACGTTTAATGATAAAATATATAAACAAATTTTTGGTTCGCCAATGGGGTCACCAATATCACCATTATTTGCGGATTTAGTGTTGGGTGATCTGGAAACTCATTGTTTATTAGAATTAAAAGAAAAATTTAATTGTTCTCCGATTTTTTACTTTAGATATGTTGACGATACTATTTTATGTATTGTAACGGTAAACGGTTCACGCGAGTCGAAAATCGTACCGATCGCGTGAGTCTACCGTTGAAGACGCGTAAGGCGCATGCGCGAGCGCGTCGGAGAGCCGGTGTGCACGACACACCGGCAGTATCGTTCGAACCTCGGACAACACGAGATCGGCAGTATCGTTCGGTTCGCGGCGCGACCTAACTTGAAGTCAGTCAAGGCCCCGTGACTCCGAACTGTGGCGAAGGAGAGAGAGAGAGAGAGAGAGGGTCCGAGAGAGAGAGAGAGCGAGAAAAAGCGGACACCGAGAGTGCTAACCCGCAACTTCGAAAAGACAAGTAAGTCCTGGCCAGGCGTACGCCGGTTCAAAAGCACGACGCGATCCGCGAGCGGCATCGGGATACGCGCGGTACCCCGACGCACCATATCGCCCGGGCGAGAGGCCGGATACTCTCGCCGTGTCTCTCTCTATTGCGTAGGCACGCGTTCAATAAGCCGGAGTGCTCCACACTCCGGCAATAATCTACCCGTACCAGGCCTTCTGCCTAACCAGGTGCTCGATACCTGGTGTAATCTCATTCCCCTGGACATATCGAAACGCCGTGTTTCGGAACGTAATTTGCGGCGGGCGCACACACACGCATACGCGCACTGTATACACTCTAAGTTCCCGTGTTTGTTTACACTCTTTTTATTTAACCGTTATTGAGCCAAGGTTTAGCATTGCCTTGGCTCGTCCCGACATAATTTATAAGTTTTTGTATCCTATTAATTTTTATTTATTTAGAATAAATTACACTGACATTTTTAATCGCGAGTGTCGATTCATTAAACCCGCGAGTAGTTCCTATCCCAAAGGCGAATACCGCCATGCCCCGCGGGTGTCGTGCATTGTACTTAGCACGACACACTTAACTGAGTAGCCGAGTACGAGCATCAACGGAGGATAAGTGCACACATTGTACACAGGGAAAACGTCGTCGTGCGGAGCTTGAGGCTAGCTCGCACCACTCCAAGGACGGTTCCGACGATCGGTTAGCTGTCTGGTAATACAGCTGATCGGCATACGGAGAATATTTCCTGTGCATTGAGGATATGCACAGGACAATTAAAACCCTCCTGAAACACCAGAATAACCCTGTTACAGTATACACAAAGATCATGTAAATTTAGTTCTCAATGTTTTTAATAATTATAATGAACGTTTAAAATTTACACATGAGATAGAAACAAATAATTGTATAAATTTTCTAGATATTTTACTTATTAAAAAGAATAATAATATTCTTACGAATTGGTTTAGAAAAACATCAAATTCTACTAGGTTATTGAGTTTTAAATCTAATCATACTGTTCAACAGAAGCGCAATATTGTGTATAATTTAATAGACAGAGCGTTAAAATTGTCTCACCAACAATTTCATAAGGATAATATGAATATAGTTAAAGAATTACTGTGAATGAATGACTATCCGTTGAAATTTATTAACTCGGCTATTGAAAATAGATTAAGAAAGATAAAATATGAAAATAACAACAAATTTATCAAAAAGCGACCTACAATATGTACAATATCACTACCGTATAACAGAGATTTTTATAATAAATGTTCAAAAATGTTAAAAAAATACAATATAAATGTTTGTCCGGTAATGTGCAAAAAATTAGATAATGTTATAACTTTAGGTAAAGACAAAACATCGAAGTGGGATATGACTGGTGTAGTATATAAGTTTAATTGTAAAAATTGTCTGGCTACATATATAAGTGAAACAAAACGTGGTCTTAAAACAAGAATTAAAGAACATCAAAATAATAATAACCCGGATGCAGTTGTTACTGCACATATTGCAAATAATAAAGATCATGAATTTAATTGGACTAATGTAAAAATATTAGACTATGAACCTTGTTATAAAAAACGTTTAATTTCAGAAATGTTATATATTAATTATTATAACGGTACTTTAAATAGAAAAGAAGATACACAATTTCTACACCGACAATATACAAATATAATGGTTTGATTTAACTTCGACCTATGTATGTAGATAAAACAATCGATGTATTACTTACACATTCAAAATTTGTTTTATGTAAATACAGGTGCTTTCCATATGTTCTTGTTATTCGACTTAGCTCCTTGAGCAGTATTAATTGTTTTCGTTCGTTCAGTGTCATAGGTATATAACGGTTTTCTATAATTGTCTATATTGATGTATTGTTATAATTTATGTAGTTGTGTTCAATAAATATTTCAGTACCTGAAGAGGTCTGCAAATAAGCAGATGAAACGTACAAAAAAGTAAAAATTTGTGTTTTTTACTGTGTGACCCTCATCATCGCAACAATTATTTAAAATACACAATAGAGGGTGAAAAAATCTCAAAAAAAAAATAAATAAATAAATTAAAAAAAAAAAAAGTAATTTTAGTTGTTTAGTCGTTTAAAAGGTGTTGTTTTGGGATTTTTAATGTTACTTAAAGAGTAGTAAAGTCAACAAATTACTTATTTAAGGTTCAGTTTTTACTCTTTGGGGTTAAGAGTGTGTGAAGAAACTTTTTTAAGGGGGTATCCTGATATAGATCGCGAAAAATGAAGACAAACTTTAGGAATTTTTTTAAAAGAAACTATTCAATATTTTTATTTGAAATTTTATTTACGTAGTTTCTTATAGTTTGTAGAAACATAAAAAATTTTGATATATACATAATGTTAATTAGGTGAGCCACCTAATCAAATTCAAGGTGAAGATATATTTTTTTTGGTCTCAATTGGCGCGATGTTTCGTTGTTGTTGTGTCATTCTTAAACATAAGAAACAAAGTTTTTTGACATTATTATACCAATTCCTCGTCCACTTACCTAAATTTGAAATTTCAAAAAAAGGTTTGAAAAAATGGCGGACTTTTGAAAAAAAATTCATAAAAGTTTTTTTTTTATTATTGCAGAAGAGTTATTAAATAATTTTTTAAAACAAAATCCTTTAGGTTTATCGACTAGCTAATTAAATTTCCTTTAAAATGGTATATATATTTTTTCAATAGCTTCAAAACTCGCTGAGTAATCAGTGGCGCCAATTTGGAAAATCGAAAAATTGAGTTTTCGAGAAAAACGCGTTTAATATTCGCGGTATACAATATATTATTTTTTAATAGAATTTTTCATACGTACAGCTACTCATCGACTTTTGTACTATTCAGCAATGCCTGCTCCATAAAGAAGCCCTTCTTGTTCTTCGAAATGCTGATTTTCAGATGCAGTTTTCCTTTTTTTGACCAATCGAGCTTCCTTGGATGCGCTCTCCGTTCTGATGTTTTGCCGTGTTACTCGTTCAGCGTCGGTGTTCTGATGCTCGATACCTCCCGGCCTTTTCACCTTTAGGGTAAGACGACATTTTGCACGCAAAACAGCAGTGAACTAATCGATAGCTACGAGAATACTGAGCCAACAGTTGTAAAACTCTTCGAAATGAATCTATACTTAATAAACCTATACTTTCAGTCGGCTTAGACTGTAGTAATGCTCTTATTTTTCATCTGCCACAGTACAATTGCGAAGCATCTCGAAGACCCAAATTCAGCGGGGCACCTATTGTATTCGAGCGCGTACCTGCCTATCTGCGCCGCATTCCGGCAGCGCATCGCACAACTTTAAAGAAAATAGCCATAGCATCGAAACCGCTGCGAATTTCACTTTAAAATTTTAACAGCATACTATTGACATGTTATACTATCGACTTATGTAATAAAGAAAAATCGATTTTTCGATCGAGAGGATACCCCCTTAATTTGACTGAATTTTCCTGAACGAAATGTCAGATCCAAATTACACGGATCTACACCTTTCAACATAAATATTATAATTAATATTGTGATGTCGGTTTATGACACTATATTTATTTGTTATTGTTTTTAGCCTAGAGCTTTTCAGTCCAATAGCTAGGGTCTCGATTTAGTAGATTAAGAAAAAAAAATATTTGGCATAAAAAAAAATATTGTAAGTGGTGAATATTATTGGTTTTTCTTTATTTTGGATAAAAGGTTAACACTCTCAACTGAGTGAGAGATTGTTGAATCTTGGACTAAGGAAGGATAATCGCAAAGTAATTTCTCAACTAGGAGAGAAAGAAAACTTTGTTTGAGAGAAAGAAAATTATAAATATCTCCTTTAAATATAACCAATATTTAGTAAAAATAACAAAGTCGCTGTATTACGGTATAATATTTAAGATAGATACATTTGATTTACTAATTTTTCTGATATTTTATCAAAACTAAATAAAAACTTAAATCTAGATAAAAAAAACTAATTGGTTTTTCAAGATTTACAAAAATAATTACGACTAGACCGGTAAATGCATTAAAAACGCAAATAATTACCTATAAAGTAAAATTATTTGTATAAAAATTGAATACATATATATAAAATTATAATATACGATGTTTATAATTTTTAAAAATAGTAATTATAATAATTATGAATTAAAGAATAAAAGAAAAAATATGTCACTTCTGCGCTGAAGCGTACAAATTTTTTAGCGACTTTACAATGCGATGGTTATTGTTAATTTATGGAATAAGTAACCTTGAATCTTCAAAATAACTTATATATTATAGCTTCTTTGATAAACTGTGACAAGGTGGATTTAATCCACTTGTCATAGATGGGGCTCGGGTTCAAGATCCGACGCCCGCTTCATTTTTTTATTCAGTACTTAAAAGTCTCATGCCACAAAACATAAATATCTTACCATATAGTTTATACATGGCGGGATCTATATGGCCATCGCAAATGTATCAAAAAAGTAACAAATCGTAAATTTTCATACACTTCATGCGTTATTTGCAGATTATAAGGTAGATAAAAAATTTTTTTCACTAAAAGTTACTGGTTTAAAGTGCAACTATTTTCTTCGCTTTTCTTCAAATTTTGAATATACATTATATTAGCGATAAAATTCTAAAAAACTCAAGAACAAATTTTTTTCTCAAATTTTGGTGTTTTTTTGTCTTATCATTTTTGCTTTAAATCTGGCCAAAATTTTGACAAGGGATTCTGACAGCAGAAAATCTTACGTCAGAATGTCTAGAAGCAAAATTTTTGTTTTAACACGCACGAATTTCGCGTTTTTGCGCCCTAAAAATAAAGCCTAAAGTATCCCTTTAGCAACCGGCGGGCGCAAAAGCACTTTAGCGCTGCCAAGATTCAACAAACAAAAGAGACTCATTATCTTATCTGCTCCCTAGAATAAGGAAATGTAAACTCATTAAAACAGAATCACTTTATTTTTTTTTTAAACGAACAGTATACTTTATCGAAAAAATCGCTCTGTAACGGTATTCTATTTGCTTTCAACATTATCTGTAAATTTTTTCAGATATTTAATTCCATTAGTTTTTAAAATTTTTGGGTTTTAAAGGTAGGTTCCTGTAATTTGGGTATCACATCGCTTTAAGCGCAATGGTCCGTGCGTGCTTGCGCCTATGCGTGTACATATATATATATATATATTAGTGTGTGTATAATATTAAGCTCCATAAATAGTTTCTGCAATTGAAAGTACTGAAATCAAAATAGCAACGGCAAGTATTTTATAGGTATCAACAGAAATTTTTTATTTATTTATTAAATATTCCACGTTGAATTGGTGTCTCTAGACAGTGTACTTTATATAAAACACCTTCTACGAAGGTGTCAACTTTCGCAAGTATGGTTTCCAATCACACTTTCAAAAATGTTATCTGATATAAAAATCTTTAATTATTACTCCCATCCTATTTCTACTTATATTTTGCTTAAACTCCATAAAAAGTTTCTGCAATAGAAGGTACTGTAAATCTCTAACCAAGTCATTTAGTGCAGCTTGATCAAAAAGAATTGGTTCAGAGTCAGTTTTATCATCATTTGAATACCACTCATCAGCTTCAGCTGTATCATCTTTAACTTTTTGCTTCAATAGAGGAGGAGTTGGAGGTTTATCATGAGAATCATAAGACATTTTTGTTTGTTACACGTGTAACATTTGGATATTGTATTTTATTATTATTTTTACTGTTGAAACCAAAAATTTTAGTTGAGTTAAGCAGAAATAACAGTCATCATGAGTGGAAGGTTCATGCCAAATCATAGGTGTTTTAAAAGGCATTGGTGGCACTACAGTCGTAGCATTATTCCAATGTTTTAATGCCGCAACGCATGACCCACAAGCAACATGTGGAACCCAAGCTTTATCTTGATGAGAAATTGGTATATTAAAGTAGCTCTTGTAATAGCTCTTAATATTTTCATTAATATCTACCATTTGCTTGTTAAACGTGAAATAATCACAAATGTAGCAAAATTTATTAGGGTCATTCAAACATTTACGAAATAGATGTTAGGGTACAACTAAACGTAAAACCAACTGATTTTCATACATAAGAAGAATATACACTATAAGCAGAGTAATAAAAACGAATGACGAAATTTCCACCAGAGAACTAGCCGTGAGAACGACTGATGTGTGCAGACGCAAAAAATTTAGTATCAAAATAGTTCCTGGGTTGTAGTAGCCTAGATTGCAGGATTATAGCTTCATATACCGATTACTACTCACACGTCGCAGTTATGAATTTGAAGTCACTTCGTGATTTGAAGTTAGTTTTAAGGAGTTACCCCTAGTTGCAACTTTCATATATTCGTATTTTTTTGCATTTTTTTAAGTTGTAATATCTGAAAATATATCCTGAAAGTTTGAAGTCGATCCGAACAAAATCAACTGAGATGTCAGCGTTGAAAGAGAAGGCTCCGTTTTGTAAACAACCGGCTAGTCTCGCACCTGGCACGCTCGACCCACTGTCCGTTTCCAGTCTATTGTTGTATGAAAAAGGTTGTATACCTGGGTTCATAACATTCATATAATAGACAAGAATTGGTTTTGAAACGAATTTTCGTTGCCTTTTATGTTGTAAATTCGTCACTCAATATTCTAGGCGCTGTTTTTATTTTTTTACATTAAAAATGGATCGAAAAAAGGGTTCGCGAGAATTGAGAAGTAGTGAAAATGTACGTAAATCTCGACCAAAAAAAGCGAGAGTATTTTTAATCCGAAATTGGCCGAAACGGAAAGTTCAAGTTTCAGTACGTCTGCAAAGAAACTAAAAGATAATATTGATATGACTGTATCTCAGGATCCTACTATCAAATATCGCTTTTTGAACTTTTTTTTGTGTTTGCTGCTATTTCAATTTTAGTGAAGTGTAAAACGTGTGATGGAAATATTAAATTTGAAACTGGTAATTCAAGAGGACTAGGTTTCAAAGTCGTTGTAAAATGTGATTCATGTGCAGATAATTATCCTTTTGTGGCTCATTCGTATGACATAAATCGTCGATTTATATTTACTATGCGAGTTCTCGGCATAGGATTGGCTAGAGCACAAACATTTTACGGATTAATGCATATGCCAAAGTTTCTTACCGAGAGTACATATACAATGATTTTGAAAAATATTTATGAGTCTGTCAAAACCAGTGTAGATATAATATTTAAAAAAGCCGTACGAGAAGAAATTGAAAGTACGCCTAATGCAGCAGACGATGAAACTTCTAAATTAACATTCCGGAGATGGATCCTGGAGGAAGCGAGGATATACGTCGTTGTTCGGAGTTCCATCAGTCATAGGCTACTACAGTGAAAAAATACTTGATCTTGTGGTGAAAAGTGCGTATTGTAAAAGCTGGGAATCGTGGCAACATAAATGATGCATAATACGAAGAATGGTTGGAAACCCACATAGATGAATGCAGTGCAAATCATAAAGGCTCCGCGGGAAAAATGGAGGTGGATTCTATCATCGAAATCTTCAAGCGATCAATATCAAAATATAATGTCGTGTATAATGAAACCTTACTTGAAAGATGCGTCGGTGGTTTCAATCAAAATAGCACTGAAAGCTTCAACCAACTCATTTGGAAAATCGCTCCAAAAATCGTCTCAAGTGGAGCAGTTGTTGTGAATTTAGCAGCTTATATTGCTGTTGGATTATTTAATGAAGGTTCAAAATCATTGTTATTTTATTTGAACTCAATCGGAGTGAGCTGTGGTCGCAACGCGCACGAATACGCTGAAAAAATCGATGAAGGTCGGATTGCACTAGCTGACAGACGTGCGGCTGAGAGCACTCGTGAACGAAGATTATTACGTAGACAAAGGCAAATCTCCATTTTACAAGCAGCATCATCAGCGGAAGAACTTCTGTATGGACCAGGAATAGATGACTCTATGTAAGTTTACAAAAGAAAATTATTTTATAGCAAAAAGCGGCCGATTTTTTCCCTTAAACTCGAACCATAAATTTTGATAATTCGTCATTTTGTGAAAAATGAATATTTTTTTAAATCCTTCGATTAAAGACTAGTTTATACTTACATCTGACTAAATCCGTCCGAATTTTTGGTTTCAGATAATCCACTTCGCCGGTGTTGGTCACCGCAAACCGCCTAAAAAATCATCATTCATTCGATGTCATTTACGACTTAATAATGTATTATTTTTCAATTAAAAATTACTTATGTTTACCTATATTCACGAAATTATTACGTAAGAACTATTACAATGAAATATTTATTCAAATTTTGTCAAAAAAATAGCATTTTTCTAATTTTAAATTAATTTGAACACAGCTAATAACCCTAGGGCTGTTCTTGCCTTGTATGTAGACGTTTTTGAAAGTGATTTTTATTTTTAGATGTATCAACATTATATACCAAGTAAAGGTAGGAACGGAAAAATCAAGAGTTTAAAGTGAAGTATTAATACCGGCACACAAAAAAAGTGGACTCTTCAAGCAACCAGACCTATCTATCCTTATGTATTTTGATGCGCTGAATGTGCATCCAAGATTGGTTTCACTCAAACACTCCCAAAATTTTTTTAAATCGCGAAAAACCGTAAAATGTCACTGAAAATCGTATTTAAGTGCGTGGGTAAAAGACAAAAAAATTTTGTATAAGAGTATTATACACGATTTTTATATATTTTGCTGCGCTGAATTAAATCCGGGGTTTATTGTACCCGTAGGTCCTTGCAGGTGTGAAACAATGGTGAAAACCTGTGCAAAATCGAAAAAACTACGAAAAATCGTGAAAAATTGCATTTAAGAGCATACTTTGATGCAATACATTTTTTTGTGAAGGTACATGTATGGTTCACGTGAATTTTAGGCATCTAAATGAGATCAGGTGAGTTGTTCATTTTTATATCCTCTCAACCTTGAAAAAATGTCAAAAAATCTTGTAAAATCGCTTAAAATGTAACATTATATGGTGAGAAAGGAAAAAAGGTAAGTGTTTGTTTCTTTTACTCTGTTTGCTCTACTCCTTTTTCCTCTTATAACGAACTCTTTTCTTCAAATGACCTATGTAAGGGCTTTCTTTTTCTTTTTTTGCTGTTACAAACTTGTTTCAACGAAGTCTTAAAGTTGTTTTACTTCACAACGGAAACAAGTTTGCTTCTTTTCGAATTATATATTCTAAAAATGTAGTTGACTAGAACAGATTTTGAATCAGGGCCGAAGTACATTATACGTCCACCATTGATTAACCCATTAAAGTATCTCCTTCCTCCACTTCATATCAAACTTGGTCTATTTAAAGGTATTTTTGATGGTCCTCAAATTTATGCACTGTTTGAAGATAAAAATTTCAACACAAAAATCACTACCATTGAGAAAGCTGCATGGGAAAGTTTCAAATATGTATGTAAAAACTTCTTAGGAAATAAAAAGAGCGAGAACTATGTGGAACTTGTCGAAGAAAAGTTGATAAATTTAAAAAATTTAGGTTGCTTGATGAACTATAAAATGTATTTCTTATATTCTGATCTCGACTACTTCCCTTCTAATCTTGGAGACTTTAGTGAAGAACAAGGAGAACAATTTCATCAAGTGTAATGGAGACACGATACCACGGAAAATGGGATGTCAACAAGATGGCAGACTTTTCCTGGATGCTTAAAAGAGACACTTTGAGTAACAGCAAAAAAAAGAAATAGAAATCCCTTACATAGGTCATTTGAACGTTATCAATAGTTGACGTTATAATTATAAAAAAAGGAAAAAAAAGACAAAAATCAATTAGAAAAGAGAAAGAAATTCTTCAATGACACTTACGTTTTTTCCTTTCTCACCATATAATGTTACATTTTTAGCGATTTTACAAGATTTTTTGACATTTTTTCAATGTTGGGAGGATATAAAAATGTAGTATGTAAATAAGTATTTGCCACATAATACTGTCGAGCATATTTCAACATTAATATGACTGAATATAATTAATAAATATGAATTTTATTGAATAACAAATGAGTCATCTAGTCATTTTTACCTGGATAAATAATAATTTTATTATCATTTCTTCGTCGATATTTTGGATAGCCTGATGTAAAAGTCGTATTTTCGTTAAATTGTGTGACAATGCAAATAATGCGTGTCATAAAGAGAGGTAGTAAACCTGTACATCCTGCTTTCCTGTACGAGCCCACACACACATATAAGCCTAACCGAACCTACTCTTGTCCAATTATCCCCTGACTCTATAATAAATTAATAACACCCTCCCAGTAACCGAGCTCCTTAACACATAGCTAATCACCACCGAGCCCACAAACAAAGGTGCACAGGGGAGCAGCCGAGCAGGACACATCAGAAGTTCACAGAAGTGTAGACTACTATAGAAATAAACTAAGGATGAGCCTCGACGAAGAGCCAGCCAAGTGAAGCAGCATGCTGAGGTGTTGGATGGTAGCGAGCTGACAAATCCTCAGTTTAGTAGCAGCGTACCCAGCTAAAGCCAAGGAAGACCGAGCCAGAAGAAGAAGTCAACAGTAGTTATAGATACAATTAAAAACTTAGAAAACGGTTTGCAAAGTTTGGACATGAATAATAACATTAAGTCAGAAATTAGAGAAAAAGTGACTAATAATATTGATAAAACTATTAAGAAAAAAATGTATACAAATATCACGGAAGAAAACTTTAAAAACAAACTTATTGCGACAAAAAAATTCTTAAATAATAATTCTGATTTATTTTTCACTACGTCAGATAATAAAACTGTTTGCATGTATAAGTCAGAGTATGTATCAAGAATGACAGAAATCTTTAACGACAATTCGGTATATAAAGTTATTAAAAACAATCCATTAAAAATTTACCAACTTCGAACATTTTAAAAAATTTAAATAATAATGGTTTTCTAAAATATAAGTTTCGCTTTTTAGATGAAGGTTATGGGTTACCAAAAATCTACAAGATTAATAACCCTTTACGACCATCAACTTTTACCACAAGTCCACGATCATTGCATCAACATTTTATAGATGCAATGGTTTACGGAAAACCAGATTTAGTTAGTACAATGACGTGTAATACAAAATGGAGAGAAATATCTGAAAATATAGATAAAAATGAAGAAGTTATAAATCAACTAGATATTGTAATAAAAATATTTCATAAAAAACTGAAAAAATTAAAAAAAAGATTTTACAAAAACATATTTTTAGTAAATGTTTAGTACCGACTTATGTTACTGAATTTCAAAAAAGAGGATTGCAACACGTACATATACTCATTTTTTTAAATAAAGTTATCTAATATCGATAAAATTGATGAAATTGTTAGTGTAGAAATTCCTGACAAATTACAGTATCCTCAATTATGTAAATTAGCAAAAACATTTACGATTCACAGCCCTTGTGGAATACAAAATATATATTCATCATATATGGATACAGATGAAAAAAATGTACAAAAGATTTTTGAAAACAATTGTCACGCTGCACTGGGGATTAGGGTGCAGGTGAGGTTGATAATGAAGAATAAATATATAAAATAATTACGTTTATTATCCGCTCATTTTCCATATACTCGAGTGCCAGTCGTGTCTCTTATGTGAGCTCGAACTCGGCTGCGGTCGGTTCGGGGGGGGGGGGGGGTGAATTAGGAAGGTGGGAAGCGGGCTCACGGCTAATTGCACGGATGCAATCTGTAATCTAAATGTTGCAAAATTGCTGGCTGGAAGATGCAGTACTCGTCCGCGACGAGTTTAGCTTCGGCCGACGGCGCGGCTGCGATGAACGATAGCGGTATCGAAAGCTGCTCAAAAAGAGGGGGAGGAAACACGATAACCCGCACACATACTATAGGGAAGCATGGAATTTAATTAATAAAAATAAAGGAGACATGGATTAGGATGCACCAACTTTGCTGCTTCGATGCTCTCGTTCAACTCGTATATTCGCATATTCTCGCCCACTGCTATCTGCTTCACACACAAGATCGGACGACGTTTCTCTAACGGCGATCGGAAAAGCTCTGCTCTCCTCAGCGTGGTCGCCGCGTTGCCTGTGCGCGCATGCGTCGCGACGGCCCACTTGCGGTGCGTATGCGGCCTTAATTGAGTGCGACTTAAGTAATATGGCCGCCCGCACTGCCGCACAGTGGTTCCAAATGCGAAAAAAATGGGCAAAATTCTCGACCCGGCATGCATTTTATCGTACGGATTTTTTTTCTGTGCGAAAAAGTATCTTTTACTACATAGAATACAAAACCGTGCAGGCGAAATCGCCAAAAATAAAGGTACTAATACCCGCTGGAAGCGAAACTCGAATAAACGAGTTTTTGAGTGTTATTTCTTATATAACTTCATTTTTTCGTGTTTAAAAGCACCTTGAAGCCATGATTTTGATTAGTATTATTGTTAGTAAACGTAGGGTAAGGTGTCCCGCTATAAAAATAGTGTAAATAATAATTTTGGAATATCAAAATCATTTTTTCTTATGGAAATGTGGAAAATCCCTATTTTCATGCGTTAAAGCACACTGCTTAATACCTATATCGTGTGCGTACGAGCATTTACGCACGTGTATTTATGACTCTGTTTGTTTTCGCGTGTATGTGTGTGTGAGTATATATGCGTGTTATTTTTGTGTTTCATTATTCGCTTATAAGCCTGTACATTTATTGCATCCTACAGATACTTTTTTTACACCTT
The DNA here is from genome assembly GCA_026168455.1 of Theocolax elegans. Classification (NCBI taxonomy): domain Eukaryota; kingdom Metazoa; phylum Arthropoda; class Insecta; order Hymenoptera; family Cerocephalidae; genus Theocolax; species Theocolax elegans. The sequence continues at coordinate 24,333,238 of CM047429.1, forward strand.
TAGGATTATATTTGTGTATTTATAGCTAATGCACATATTTAATTTTCATTAATTTCATGTCTAATTGTAGAAATGCCCAAAATCCGGTGAATCTTGGAGGTTCAATTATCAATAATTAATCAACTAACCCTGCATATTTCTTGCAACTTATGAGTACTTTTTTTTTAGATCCTTGGGAGTATTTAGAACACCTTTAGTTTTCATTACTTCCACAGTTATATATGTGAAAATTCGTGAAATCCAGGGGTTTTTGAAGATTTAATTAACAATAATCACTTACTACTGACAGATACTTTTTCTGACACTTTTAGTAGTATATTTACAGATTTACAACTAGGTTCACTTTTAGATTTTATTAGATTCACATTTAATTGTGACATTTCCCGAAAATCGGAGGTTTATGGATGGCTTTATTAACAATAAATAATTAACTAAGCTTGTACATTTTTTCTAACTTACAAATACTTTTTTTAACACCTTAAGGAGTATATTTATAGATTTATAGCAAATGTACATATGGGTGTGTCTCAAAAATTTTTAGATTTTGAATTTAAAAAAAAAATTTTTTTGTTTTCACACGTTTTAGACTTTGTTTTTCTTGTATAAATATACATTATAATCAGTAATTAACTTGTGTGATTTGTTTTTTTAACGCGCTACAAAAATAAGGATATTTTCCATAAAAAGTATATACAAAAAAACTAGATTTAAGGGTGTCAAATCGGATGAAGTAGAAGATATGAAGACGATTAAAACACTACAATTTAAATATTAGACACGCTAGCGAGTTAGCATCTGACCTCGTGATTTAGTATATTATTTTTTATGATCACACGATCAACCAGCACAATTACATATATTTTAACACTGTGCCGCTAAAAAATGACATTAAAAATATAAATTCACGCGTCAAAGTATTATATTTCAATGATCATAACTTTTTTAGTTTTAATGGCACAGTGATCTAAGCCGAGTTCGAGCTCACATAAGAGACACGACTGGCACTCGAGTATATGGAAAATGAGCGGATAATAAACGTAATTATTTTATATATTTATTCTTCATTATCAACCTCACCTGCACCCTAATCCCCAGTGCAGCGTGACAATTGTTTTCAAAAATTTTTTGTACATTTTTTTCATCTGTATCCATATATGATGAATATATATTTTGTATTCCACAAGGGCTGTGAATCGTAAATGTTTTTGCTAATTTACATAATTGAGGATACTGTAATTTGTCAGGAATTTCTACACTAACAATTTCATCAATTTTATCGATATTAGATAACTTTATTTAAAAAAATGAGTATATGTACGTGTTGCAATCCTCTTTTTTGAAATTCAGTAACATAAGTCTGTACTAAACATTTACTAAAAATATGTTTTTGTAAAATTTTTTTTTTAATTTTTTTAGTTTTTTATGAAATATTTTTACTACAATATCTAGTTGATTTATAACTTCTTCATTTTTATTTATATTTTCAGATATTTATCTCCATTTTGTATTACATGTCATTGTACTAACTAAATCTGGTTTTCCGTAAACCATTGCATCTATAAAATGTTGATGCAATGATCGTGGACTTGTGGTAAAAGTTGATGGTCGTAAAGGGTTATTAATCTTGTAGATTTTTGGTAACCCATAACCCTAGTAGAATTTTAAATATGAAAAATGGTCTTAAAACTAAGAAATGGTCAGTGAATCTGGTCAGGTTCTATCTCAAAATGAAACGCTTTTTCACACCTTTCTTGACCGTTTCTTAGATGGACATAACCTTCATCAAATATGAAACAACTTTTCGGGTAATCCTGTAAACAAAACTTAAAGCGTGTTGTGAAATTTGATCGGTTTTACCATTTGTAATAGATACAGACGATTGTTTACGCTATACAAATAGTACTTATAAAGATATTTCGACGTTTATCATTTTTCTCTCAAATTGAGCCAAATCATTTTTAGGAGCTTGTTCATAGCTATTATTCCTAGCTAAAATGGCCCATTTTTCTTAAGTCTACTTAAAATTCCAAAAGCATTTTTGATGTTCAGGAAAGGTTTGTAAACTGGAATGAAAACCATGAAATGGGCAGGAAAGGTTCGAAAAAGCGTTTCATTCTTGTACACGACCTGGCCAATCGTCCTAGTTAGTTTATAGATTGACATGAGAACGCTACTGAGTAAATGGCTACAAAATTTTTGTTGATTCCACTAGGGTAACCTTCATCTAAAAAGCGAAACTTATATTTTAGAAAACCATTATTATTTAAATTTTTTAAAATGTTCGAAGTGTTAGTTGGTAAATTTTTATTGGATTGTTTTTAATAACTTTATATACCGAATTGTCGTTAAAGATTTCTGTCATTCTTGATACATACTTTGACTTATACATGCAAACAGTTTTATTACCTTACGTAGTTTTATTATCTGACGTAGTGAAAAATAAATCAGAATTATTATTTAAGAATTTTTTTGTCGCAATAAGTTTGTTTTTAAAGTTTTCTTCCGTGATATTTGTATGAATTTTTTTCTTAATAGTTTTATCAATATTATTAGTCACTTTTTCTTTAATTTCTGACTTAATGTTATTATTCATGTCCAAAGTTTGCAAACCGTTTTCTAAGTTTTTATTTGTATCTATAACTACTGATTTTGGAGCATGGGTTTTTAAACTGTAATTAGGACCTAAAGACACTATATCTGTGACATCATTCGGAATAACAACATTTGTCAGGTTAACAACCCAGTCACTTTTGTCCGAAAAAGTCAAAGTGTTTCTTGTTTTTTGTTCATTTAATTGTGTAAATTTTTTAAATAAAAGTGCATTATGTTTATCACGAATAACAGAACATTTTTTAGTAGTTAAATAAAAAAAGTTTTCTAGTGATCTTTTCTTCCAGTCTACAATTAAGGATTTTGAGTTTTAGGTTATTTAAAGATTTGTTAAGGTAATTTATATGAAAATTGATGTCATTAATTTCAAGTTTCAAAATTTTAATTAAGAAATGATCCCTGAAGTCACTTATTTTTTTGCAAGTAAAGCTTTGAAAGGATAAATTTTTTTGAAAGATAAATTTTGGCAAGTATGTGTTATGAAATTATGTCGTGCCTGGTGGAAATTCAAAAACATTTTATAGTCGCCAAAGTAGTTTATAGGTATAAAATATAGAAATCATAATATTTTGTAGAAAATGTCGATTAAATATCTATTTTATTGGTATAAAATAATTATACTATATTAAATAGCCAAAAACTAGACACAAAATATGCTATTAAATTTAGCACTAGTTTTTATATCTATAAAATTAAAAATATGTATTGTCAATATACATTTAATGTATAATTATTTACTTAAATATAAATTGTTAAAATTTTTTATATAATTATTAAATTTATATATACAAACACTATTTTTAATAGGTAGAAAAATAGGTATAAATAATAGCTTAAAAATAGAACTATTAAATACCTAGAAACTTTCTATATTATTTTTAAATAAATAATTTGGATTTAAAAATTTTAGTATTATTTATTTATTTATTTGTAAATAAATTTATATTAGAAGAATGCCCTTTTACATATAGTAGCAAAATAATATATTATGTTTTAGGGTATAAATAAGTATTATAAAAGTATTCATATGCTTTTAAGAAATTATAATAATATAGAAAAAATGAAGAAGATATCTCTCTGGTAGACATGGTTAAGACCATCACTATTTAAATTAGTTAATTACTGCCTAACATCTTATGTATATAGATCAAAGAATAAATAACAATTATTAAGATATTAATACATATGGATGATCTGTATATACAAGTTCCAAACATTTGCGTATGTAAGCGTTGTGTTAGCTTAGTGGATAGAGCGTTTGCGTTTGGTGCGTGCGTTGCGGGGTTCGATTCCCGGTTTTCTGCGTCAAATATATGTAATTAATTCTTTTCAAATTTTTTTTGAGTTATGTATATATAAATACTTTTTAATTTCTGCATTATTTTTGTATTCTTTAAAAATGCTTTAAAAATCTTGATTGCTCAGTTTATGAGATAGGTAAATTATTTTATATTAATAAAATATTGTTTCTAACTATAACGTAATAACGTTTAAGTAATTTATAAGCCTGAAAAATATAAGAACAAACTTATAACTACTTTATAGGTAGAAAATGCCGAATCCCAATAGACCATATTTAATGTTATATTTAGGGACCAAAAAACGTTACACATATAGGAATAAAATAGGTATTTTTTATACCTAGAATATTGATAGTACAGTATAAAAAATTCCTATTTTATCGGTGAAAAATTGTTCGTATTTCCACCCGTTGGATCTGCTTTTGATGAGAAACCGTCTTTGAGAGGAAGCAGCGGCTAGTTGATAACTAAGGTCAATCCAGTTCTTTAAATATTTCTTAATGTGCGAACCATAATTTTCTTTGATGTAGTTGAAGTATGAGTACCGTTTTGAGTCCACTTCTGATCGAATACTCGTGTTAATATTGTATATATCGTAATTACTCTCCATGGTGTTAATCTTGAAAACTTCTATGCGATCTGATGGAGGCAAAGGAAAAAAAATCTTTAAAAGACAGATTTTTTTATTATAAACAACGTTTCGTTGGCGTGGTCTGCTAATCTCTTCCGGCTATTTATTAGGCACAAAAAAAGTTACAATTGAGAACGCACATATGAAAATACACTAACAATAAAAGATTTTGTACCTTTCATCGGCTTATCGATGCGTCAAATGATCTGTTAAATTTTGTGTACATCGTCGTGTATATATGTAGCGAGTGTAAATACAGGAAACGTCAAACGGTTGTCAATTAGACATTTAAATTTCTAAGAATTGGCAAATAAGTGGTATTTAAAAATTTAATATCCTCTTTCTTGTTGATATTATTACCATCAATTTTGATAAGTATAAGAATTTTTACGCCATCCCAGTCAAATGCATGTTTAAAAAGAGATACATGTTAATTAAACACTGAATCTGTATTTTCATTATTTCTAGTTTCTCAATTTTTGCATTTAAATTTATAGACAACTTTTGTATGTTCTAGTTTTTTAGTACAGTCTTTGCCTAATTTAATGATAGAATTGAAATTTTTCTGTACTAATGGTAATGTTTGAATATTGTAACAGTGTAAAATTCGTGATAATTTATTGAAATTAATGGTATAAGGAAGCGTTATATAACTAGGACGGTTAATTTTTGAAGTTGGCTGGTTATTGTGAGTGTACCTACAACAAACGTTTGATTTCTGAAATGAAATCGATAATCCGATTAAAGGTACAAAATCTTTTATTGTCAGTGTATTTTCATATGTGCGTTCTCAATTGTAATTTTATTTTGTGTCTAATAAATAGCCTGAAGAGGTTGGCAGACCACGCCAACGAAACGTTGCGTATAATAAAAAAATCTGTCTTTTAAAGATTTTTTTTTCTTTGCCTGCGTCCGATCGCATATAAGTTTTCAAGATTATAATTGACTATATTTTATTTATCAATTATTGGGATGCAATGCACAAGTATTGAGAGAAATTTTACGACAAATTCGTATTACTGATGGACCTTTATCAGGAAGTTTCTGTAGCAAAGCACCAAAACTAGCAAAAGCAAGTGCATTATTATATTTTTCATAAAAGCTTTACTGACTGTAAAATTTTCCGTTGTCATTTGTTTCATTTCATTAGAATAGTCAGCATATGTAGGTAATTTTACTTTTCCTTTATGACAATTTTAAAATTTTTCATCTGCCGTTAATTTAAATGGAAAGTGTTTTGCATTGCAATATTTACAAATTAATTTTAATTCACCGATATAATTCTTTTCTATTTAATTTTCGTCAAAATTAGTTTTACATATAAAAACAATATTTTTATTTCGTTTAATATAACAATTATAACTTATTTATTTTGTTATTTCTATTTGTTTAACATTATTATGTTTAAATTGGTGATTTTACAATTTACGAAAAGTGTAAAAACCTAAAATTACAGTTTACTACTGATAATATATCTAAATTACAGTTTATATAATAGAAAATATAATAATTACATTTTAGAAAACTGCAGAATATGAAAATTACAGTAGTGAAAAGTGCGAAGAATCGGCGACTTGTTTCAAAACTGTAATTACAAGATTTTACGCATTCCTAAAGGGGTAAATAGGTAGAATTACACACATACACACACGCACACACACACATACACACACACACACGCACGCACGCACGCACGCACACACACACGCACACACACACGCACGCACGCACACATACAAAGCGTAAGATAAGTGTTTTACAGTTTTTCGAAAGAGTTATATTCGATTTTTTCTCCTTTATTACATTTTACGGTTTTGAAACATGTAAATTATATATTTTGCAGTTTCCTAAAGTATTCTACTTATTTACTCTTTTAGTAATGCGTAAAATCTTGTAATTACAGTTTTGAATCTAGTCGCCGATTCTTCGCACTTTTCACTACTGTAATTTTCATATTCTACTCTTTTCTAACATGTAATTATCATATTTTCCATTGTATAAACTGTAATTTAGATATTTTATCAGTAGTCAACTGTAATTTTAGGTTTTTATACTTTTCGTAAATTGTAAAATCACCAATTTAAACAATCTAGCGTCGATTTTTACAGTTCAGGGTTTAGAGTGTAGTCTATGGAAATTATCTGATTTTGGCTTTCTTTCGAATTAGTTAAAGCATTTTCTTTGTTTGCAGTATCATACGTTATTGTGTATTATAATTTATATTACTAATACTTGCTCCCTCTTTAATTTGCTGTACTCCTTTTTTCATTCTTGTATTATTATTTTCTTTTTAAGCTGCGATAGATTTAATTTTTCAATTTTCTTATTCTTGTAAAAATTTACAACCAAATCTGCAGTATCAGTGACTTTGTTTATTTATTTTTGGTACTATTCTATTGCTGTAATCATTTATACAGTGTACTAAATTTAGAAATTTGTCACATTGTTTCCGTAATGTAAATACAATATTTTTTTTGTATTATTACCCTGGTGGAAATATGAACAATTTTTTACCGATAAAATAGGAATTGTTTATACTGTACTACCGATATTCTAGGTATAAAAAAATAGCTATTTTATTCCTATATGTGTAAAGTTTTTTGGTCCCTAAATAGAACATTAAATATGGTCTATGGGGATTCGGCATTTTCTACTTATAAAATAGTTATAAGTTTGTTCTTATATTTTTCAGGCTTATAAATTACTTAAACGTTATTACGTTATAGATAGAAACAATATTTTATTAATATAAAATAATTTACCCATCTCATGAACTGAGCAATCAGGATTTTTAAAGCATTTTTAAAGAATACAAAAATAATGCAGAAATTAAAAAGTATTTATATATACATAACTCAAAAAAAATTTGAAAAGAATTTCTCTTTCCAAACCTTCTTATTATTTTCAATTAACTTGTATTTATTTTTATATTGTTTTAGTTTATATTGTAACGGGGTGGGTACTGGGGATACGTAAGGCCCACGGTTAGGCCCAATCTGTCCCAACTTACCAACCTTAAGTGTGAAGTCCCACGATGCGGCCGGGAATCCCTTTGATTCCCGTGCAATGCCGTTAACAACGTCAAACACTCCGTTTGACTTATATACCGTGTGTTGGGCCCTATGCCCAAAATTGCCAACTAGGATAAACACCGGAGAGGGCGGTATTCGTAGGATAGGACGTTAACCGGTAAAATACTATCAACAATCAATATTATTGTTAATCGGCGAGAAAGATTGTCTCGCCGAGTCAATTTATTAAATTAACAAATAAATATTAATAAATAAACAATAAATGAACTTTAACAATTTGCGGGGAGTCGTACCGATGACTACCCCCGAGGTCAGCGCGAAAAGAAACGGTTAAAATCTATTTAACAGTCGATTACGAGCAACCGATCCGGATATGATCGGCTGCTTAACCTGATGGCATACGTCACACCGTGTGACGTATGAATCACTGACGTAGAGAGCTTTTACGTAGAAGCTTACTACGTCACGCGCGCCTTCTCTCGTGAAGTGGTTCCCGCGAACCACCGACCTTTCTATCCGTGCGGGTATTGTCACGAGAGGGGGGAAAGGAGGAACGCTTCCTCACCTGGACCGTACCAGGTAAATCGGGACGCGAAATATTCAGTAGACACGCGGGTCTAAATGTGGTGCACCACTTACCGTTTGTCTATATATCGCGCCTCGGCGGGAAACGACTGGACAAAGGAGAGACAGCTCGTCCTCGTGCTTATCTCTCTCTCTCACTCCAACGGTCGGGAAGGCGGCCGGCTCTTGGCTTCCTTCCTTCTGCCTTTCTCGGGGCCGTGCTGCTCCGCACGCCGACGTGGAGGTTGGTGGGGAGAAAAACCTCACACCCACACACGAACTGCACCAGTCTAATCACTTTTTATCCCGTAAAAATCACTCGGCAATTGTCAACACACCTTGTTGTTGCCGATCGCGCGCGAACTCTCTAACGATACTCTACTGCGCACGATTCTCTCGCGCGTTCCCTGCGCGCGCCGCGCTGTCGATACTCTTTTCAGTTACTCACCTGATCGGTAACTCGCTTACCGTTATACCCCCCTTCCAGATTCCGCATACTCTGTATGTGGACTCTGTACCGCGAGGAACAGGAAAGAGGATAAATAATCAGGAGGTACACCTTATTTTTTTTTATTATAAAACTTTAATAAAAACAAAAAGTATCTATATACATTTGGAGGATTGGGCCGTTGCCTCCTGACGGCTCTTAGCCCTGCCTCCTGCGCCCCGCCTTGATTTCGGCGTGCGCCTTGAAGCGAGGGCACTTCTTTGGGTCAACGACCCCTTTGCAGCGGCAGAGCGGACACTTCGGTTCCTTATAACCGCTCGTTCCGCTCGTGGAGGGCTGAGACTGCAGCCGCGCCTCCAGCTCAGCGGCTCTTCTTTTAGCGTCATCCGCTTTCTGCTGGAGACGCCGGTGCTCTTCAGCAGCCTGCCTATAGGCTGCCTCAGCCCTCAGCCGCTGCTGGCGCTCTTCCTCGCGCTTCCTTTCTTCCGCCGCCGCCTTTTCTTTGGCCTCGCGCTGCTGAGCCCGGAACGTTGCCAGGACCTCTCGCTCCCTTTTGAGGTCCTGAACTCGCTCAGCCCAGACACCCTTGGTGATGGGAGCCGTCGGATGAGCCTCGGCAAAAGCATCGAACTTCGCCAAGGCCTCTTGTTCGGCTGCCCGTAGCTGAACCCTCAGGGCTTTCATGTGCCTGAGGGCAGCCTCCGTCTCCTGCCACTCCTCTTCCTGCGTCTTGGGTCGCTCCTCTGTCACCGCAGAGGTTGCGGGTTGGGACCCGTTGGAGTGAGGACGACGGAGCTGGGGTCTGGTGTTGGCCGGTTCCGGTTCAGTCTTCCCCTGCGGACGATCCGATACCGAATTGCCCTCCTTCTCCATCCGCTCTTCAGTCGCGGGTGCTGGCTTCGGCGGAGAGGGCATGGGTATCGTCCCTTTCGCTTGTCTTAAGCGGTCCGCAGGGGTCGCTACATAGGCCGTGTCCTGGCCCTGACCGTCCTCCAGGACCTCTTCTAGGACGACGGCGGCGATATCCTCCTGGCCACGGCGATGCTCCTCCTGGAGCTGTTGCTGCCGATGATCTACGGCAGCAACTACAGCAGACAGGACTTCCGCCGTCTGCATCTCGCCGTGGCTGGCCAGGGTGTCTATCATCCTGGCGAGGAGGAACTCCAGGGCTTCCTGCTCAACCTCGATGATCATCTGCAACAAAAATCATGATCTCAGGTTATGGCCCATCGTTTCAAACGACACTGTTCTTTATTTGGATTTCGATCCACGAGGACGCCCTCGTCCTCGTCTAAGGGGAACAGTTTCTGGCTGCGCATCTAATTGCCGTGTTACTGGGGATCGGCGTCGCACGGTCGCATTCGCTTTCCGGGGACGACCACGTGGTCGTTTGGTAGCGGGGGCCCTATCTAAGGACGTACGCGACGTCTTACGCGGTTTACACCGAGTCCCTTCGCTCGGTGACTCGCTCGCATTATACTCCCTCGCAGGGGAGGCTTCGCTCGCTACAGGTGGGTCGCACTTCACCTGTTGATCCCTCGACGGTTGAGATCTCGAAGGTTGCTCCTCATCGTTTGGTTCAGCATCATCTTCGGGGACGTATCTTTTCAGATGCTCTATATGAGATACTTCTTGGCCCCCTTGATCATCTTGTATGACGTAGGTATTCATACCTTTCCTACTGATGATCAGATATGGCCCTGTGTATTTCGGAGCAAGCTTAGCCGAGATACCTTGTGCGCTGGACGAGAGGATCCGGTTGCGTTTCCACACCAGATCTCCTACCTCGAATTCCGCTGGCCTTCGTCGTGAGTTGAAGATTTCGGCTTGCCGGGCTTTGCTGGCAGCCGACTGACGACTTGCGTTCTCGTGCAGTCTTGGCAACTGTTTGATTTTGTCGTTCCAATCCTGCAGGCGACGGAACTCAAACTGTTGCTGGGCAAGCCGGTCTTGCTCTCGACGAGCTGTACTAGGCGCCTCGGGTTGGCGACCATAGTTCAGCATAGCCGGGCTCCATCCAGTAGAACTTTGCACCGCTGTGTTTAGTGCAAAGACTAACTCTGGCAGCTTGTCGTCCCAGTCGCTATGCTTATCCTGGATATACGACGCCACCATTGTCTTAAGGGTCCGATTGGCCCTCTCGACAGGATTGGCCTGTGCGTGGTAAGGGGGTGTCGTCGAATGATACACTCCCTTAGATTCAAGGTATTCGTCTACGAGTTTATTTTTAAACTCGGTCCCGTTGTCCGAATGAAATACTTCCGGGGTGCCGAACCGGTTAATCACTCGTTCGTGAAGCTCGCGGACTATCGTCTTCGCGTTAGCTTTTCTTATCGGGATTGCTTCAATCCAGCGCGTGAATAAATCCTGGAATACTAGGATGTATTCGTATCCTCGGCTAGAGCGTTGAAGCGGGCCAGTGATATCTCCTGCTACCACCTGCCATGGTCTGTCCGATTGACGGTGACCCATTAACCCTGAGGGAGCACGTTGCTCGACCTTACATTGCTGGCACACTTGACATCGCCTGACGTAATCCGCAACTTCTGCGTAAAATCGTGGCCAATAATAGTTTCGGGCCACGCGGGCGAATGTCTTTTCTCTTCCGAGATGGCCAGCTGAGGGATCATCGTGACACTCTCTCAGAATAGAGTGACGATTCTCTACGGGTACGACCAACTTCCATGCTTGCTCGTCATCCATCACTTCCTCTAACTCCTTGTCGGGGCGATAGATGTATAGATTTCCTCCAACTATTTTCCAGTCGGGGAAATCACGGGGTCTGTCGGAAACGTTCTTAATCCAGTCTAGGTACCAAGGATCTTCAGTAGTTTGAGCCCACGACATTGCTGCTACGGTAGGCTCGTCGTCTTCATACATGCGAGATAGGGCATCGGGAACGTGATGCAGAGCTCCTTTTCTGTGCTCGACGACAAAGTCATGAGCTTGAAGCTCTAAAGCCCATCTCGCTAGTCGGCTGGTTGGATTTCTCATATTACACAACCAGCGAAGACTACTGTGATCCGTTATCACTTTGAAGTGGTACCCTTCGATGTAAGGTCTGAACTTATTAATAGCCCAGACCACGGCCAAGCATTCCCTCTCCGTAACGCTATAATTCTTCTCGGGTGCTGTGAGTATGCGACTGGTAAACTCAATGACTCTTTCCTCTCCGTCTATCTCTTGGACGAGCACGGCTCCTATGCCGGTATCGCTCGCGTCCGTGTGCAGGCTAAACAGTCCATCTGCACTGGGACGTTGAAGAACTGGAGCAGTCATGATCAGGGCCTTCAGCTGCTGAAAGGCTTGTTCCTGTTCATCTAACCACTCGTACCCTTGGTTCTTCTTTGTTAGACGGGTAAGTGGCTCGGCAATCGTGGCGTAATCCGGCATAAAACGCCGATACCACGACGCCATGCCGAGGAATCGTCGAAGCTGTTTGAGGTTCTTGGGAGCCGGATAAACCCTTATAGGCTCTGTCTTGGCTGGGTCGGGACGAATACCATCCCTGTTGACCAGCACGCCAAGATATCTCACCTCATCTTGACAAAAGACACACTTGTCCTTATTCACTGTCAAGTTAGCTTCGGCCAGTCTTTTCAGCACCATCTCGAGATACTTCTTGTGCCCTTCAAATGTCTCGGTAACTATAATAATATCATCGAGGTAAGAAAAGGCATTGGGCTCGAGATCAGGACCAACCACTTGGTCAATCATGCGTTGGAAGGTCGCGCCGGCGTATGCCAATCCGTACGGCATCCGCTTAAACTGATACAGTCCCATCCCCGGGACTGTGAAAGCCGTATAAGGACGCGATTCCTTCTGGAGAGGTATCTGATGATACGCTGAGTTCATGTCCAGAGTACTAATGTACCGACATCTCTTCAACTTGCGTAAGATATCCTGCATGAACGGGAGGGGATAAGCGTCTGGTTTCGTTAGCGCATTTACTTTCCTAAAGTCAATGCAAAACCGACGTGATCCGTTCTCCTTGCGTACCATCACCACGGGGCTTGACCAACCGCTGTCCGAGGGCTCTATGATCTCTAAATCTAGCATCTCTCGGACCTGGCGGTGCATCTCCTCCTGGATCTTCTCCGACACCGGGTAATACTTCTGCTTTATCGGGCGAGCTGATCCCACGTCAATCGAGTGCTCGATGAGTTGGGTTCGCCCGATTTTGGGAGAAGTATTAGACAGCACTTTGCTTACAAGCTCTCGCAGCTCTTCCCTTTCTGCCTCGGTTGCGTCCGCTATCCCAGCGGACGAGAGGGTGGCCATACCCCCTATTCCAGCAACTTCGAGGTGGATCTGCTGCTTGCTGTCTTTGAGGAACAGGCGGTCGCTATCCGGATCCAATATGGCTCTGAATGCTCGTACGAAATTTACTCCTACGTAGCATTCGGCGTCAAGATTTGGTATGATCGCTACCCTTATTTCACGTGTCTCCTTCCCGACAGTGAAAGGTAAGATCACGTGACCGTTTAGCGGTTGGTAACTACCATCCGCCATCTTGACGCGTCCGGCGTTCGCCACAATGAGCTCCTTGCCCAATGCCGCGGCGATTTGCAGACCGCTGGGTCCCATCACGGTCGTGGAAGCTCCGGGATCGTATAAGGCTCTTATACGGAAGCCCCCAATTTCCACGAGAAGCCACCAACGACTCTCATCCTCTGGTTTATAGGATGAGGTTGGTCTGCTTGCTTCTTGGGACCGTTCCTCCTTTTGAGGCCCATTTCCGCTCCTCTCTGGACCATACTCTCGTTTGGAGCGGGTCTGTCCCGAACTCACCTGGGACAGCGGGGACTCAAGCTCTTGGGTCGCGGTTTTCGTCCCTGTTAACCGCTCCCTTTGGCGTTTCCCGAGCACACCGGACAGTACCTGAGGGAATATCCAATTTTCCCGCAGCCCTTGCAGGTAAGAGGCTTAGTCGGATCGAAAGTTGAGCCCATTCTGTTTTTCGGCTGTTCCTTCACTTTTTCCCTCTGTGGACTAGCACTCTTCTTCTCCTGCCGGTGTCCGAAGCTCTTGCTCGGGCCATTAGGTTTGCCAGACCTCCTACTCTTCGGAGATCGGTTGGCCGGCGAGCCTTTCTTAGGAGAGCCAGACCTTGGGCTTCTCCTACGTGACTGTCGGGTCGTCGACGCCAATTGGGAGACGATGGGCCGCAGCGCATCCTCCAGCATCTTTGCGATGCGGTCGACGACGTCTGGCTCGCTTGGTTTGGCCGGGCTTACCTCAGCGGCCGCTACCTTAGCCTTCGGCGAACCTTTTTTCCGCTTCGGCTTATACGCCATCTCAGGAAGCAGAGACCCTTCCTCCGTAGGTGGTGGACGATATACTTTTTCACCTTCTATCGTCTGCTCCGCTTCCGTGGCGAGATCCAGCATTTGTTCAATTGAGCTCACTTCCGCTCTCTTGAACAGCCGTTGAAGCTGTGGCAGCATGTTCCGATACAAATGATCGAGCTGCTGCGCTTCAGTCGGCGTAGGGACTATCTTTCGCATTATTGCGATAGAGCACGTCATATAGTCCCTAACCGGTTCATCGGGTCCTTGAGTCCGTGCGTTGGACTCGGCGATGATCCTCTGCTGGAAACGTTGGCTCATTCCGTACCAACGTTTAGCCGAAGTCACGAAATCTTGCCAGGAGTGCCACTTGTGTTTCTCGTTCTGGTACCATGTGGCGGCAGTGTCTGTCAGAAGTTCCGAGAGTGACGGCAATAACTCGTCCTCTGACAGGTTGGCCAGGATCCTGCAATCCTCGATCCTGGTTAGGAAGGCGTCGATGCTCTGGCTCTTGTCGCCAGAGAACTTGACCTGCCACTTCCTCACAATGCCGCCGACGTCTCGAGGTGTCCCATTCAACCTCGATGACGTCGAGAAGCTTGGTGTTGAGAATGTCCGATCCCTGTTTGGCGAGCTGCGCGCTTGAGGAATCCTCTGGGATTCGCGCGCATTCCCCCCCTTCCAAGCTCCATCAGGCTTAGACTGAGGGGCGCTTGCGCGTTGTTGCTCGCCATTTACTTGCGCCTCACCTATCTCGCTCACATCAGGACCATAACACGTATATGTGTCCTGAAATTGCACATGGTGAGATTGGTTGGCACCGTCCAATCTCGTGCTGTGAGCGGTTTGAGTGCGCTCGGACATCAGCTTATCTACCTTTACAGTGAGGTCATTCACTTTTTTGATAAGCTGCACCAAGGTCTGGGAGAACGATCGAGGGATTTTAAAAATGTTTCCCTCTTCTGAGACCAATGACAGCCATTCTTCCTCTCGTTCGGGTTGAGGCTCTGTATTGGTCGCGGCTGACGTCGTTTCATCTAGCTCGACGTCATCGAAATCCTGCACCGTCCTGTGCAGGTTATCTTTAACCGCAGCGTTCTCCCGCAGTACCAGATACACTTCCTGATCTGGGCTAGGTTCATCAGACTCCTCGTCTTGATGTTCACCTAGCATCTGCAGCCACCTATTTTTCCGTTGGAGACGGCTGCGAACTGCTGTGGCTTCGTCTTCCTCCTGGTTAAACTCCTGGGCCGAATAATTTCCTAATAGCCACTGGTGGAGTCGCTCGGCTTTCCTATGAACCGAGCCTGCCGATTTTAGGTTCAAGGCGTCCAGGTGTAGTTCGATTTGCTCCCGGGTGAGCGTCTCAATCCATGCGTCGATTTGACTATCGACGTCTTTCTGCTGAGCGGCCATCTTCAGTTGTAGCGTCGTTTATACGTTTCACAGTAAGTAGCCTCGCTGGCTTGACGCACTATGTGTGTGCAAGGTTATATGCTGTCGAATATTTAACTTTGGCGTTACTTGCCAAATGTCCAATCCGCGTAACTGGGTTTTGCTTCTACCTAAGCTAACCGCTAACGCACAAAACCGGATGCCAAAAGTAAGTCCTGTCTTACCTTGATCAGGAAGCACTACCGAGTTTAAACTATTCTTAACAAATTTGTTAATAAATTTACGATAAACTACTGCCTGGCTCTTACCTTGCGCTACTTAACGGTACTATATAAATATTAATAAATAAATCAATAAATAAATAAATTAAATAATTTAAGTTACCGCGCGCTTGATCTCTTACAAAAATATAACCTACAATACAATTTGTAAAGGTCTGAGCCAGGTTATAAGCTTCCTGTTTTGTGCCAGCAAAAACCAGTTAAACCTTGCATACACTTACAAACAATTTATTTAGACCGATTAATTGCCACCAGGTTATGTCGCGCTGTGTCGCGTTCTTTCGTTCCTCTAGGTGGCGCTAGTTACTTGGTTTGGTCCAAACTACCCAATTTCCAAGTAACGTTGGTCGGTCTATCGATTCCGTTCGAAAACCCACCAAATTTCCTATTTGTGCGACCTTTTTCTAGTGGCGCCACCTATGTTCGACCAGGAACCAATTTCCTGTGTCTACTACTCAGTAGTCGAGACGAGAAAAATAAAAAAAAAAAATTTTATTTGTTATAAAAAAATTTTAATTTGTTTATAACAATTCTATTTGTTAATAAACAAATCCCGCCTCGAGGGGGAACGAAAGAGTACCGAAATATGCTTCAGAATTTCGAAACGCGACTGCTGACCTCGTTATTGTTCGCGAGTTATCCAATTGTTAATTAACAATGTTATTAACAATTGAACAACTATATCGTGCTTGTTGATTTTTCCGATGTCCTGTATCCAAAATCCACACGTATTGGGCGCCAGTTGTAACGGGGTGGGTACTGGGGATACGTAAGGCCCACGGTTAGGCCCAATCTGTCCCAACTTACCAACCTTAAGTGTGAAGTCCCACGATGCGGCCGGGAATCCCTTTGATTCCCGTGCAATGCCGTTAACAACGTCAAACACTCCGTTTGACTTATATACCGTGTGTTGGGCCCTATGCCCAAAATTGCCAACTAGGATAAACACCGGAGAGGGCGGTATTCGTAGGATAGGACGTTAACCGGTAAAATACTATCAACAATCAATATTATTGTTAATCGGCGAGAAAGATTGTCTCGCCGAGTCAATTTATTAAATTAACAAATAAATATTAATAAATAAACAATAAATGAACTTTAACAATTTGCGGGGAGTCGTACCGATGACTACCCCCGAGGTCAGCGCGAAAAGAAACGGTTAAAATCTATTTAACAGTCGATTACGAGCAACCGATCCGGATATGATCGGCTGCTTAACCTGATGGCATACGTCACACCGTGTGACGTATGAATCACTGACGTAGAGAGCTTTTACGTAGAAGCTTACTACGTCACGCGCGCCTTCTCTCGTGAAGTGGTTCCCGCGAACCACCGACCTTTCTATCCGTGCGGGTATTGTCACGAGAGGGGGGAAAGGAGGAACGCTTCCTCACCTGGACCGTACCAGGTAAATCGGGACGCGAAATATTCAGTAGACACGCGGGTCTAAATGTGGTGCACCACTTACCGTTTGTCTATATATCGCGCCTCGGCGGGAAACGACTGGACAAAGGAGAGACAGCTCGTCCTCGTGCTTATCTCTCTCTCTCTCACTCCAACGGTCGGGAAGGCGGCCGGCTCTTGGCTTCCTTCCTTCTGCCTTTCTCGGGGCCGTGCTGCTCCGCACGCCGACGTGGAGGTTGGTGGGGAGAAAAACCTCACACCCACACACGAACTGCACCAGTCTAATCACTTTTTATCCCGTAAAAATCACTCGGCAATTGTCAACACACCTTGTTGTTGCCGATCGCGCGCGAACTCTCTAACGATACTCTACTGCGCACGATTCTCTCGCGCGTTCCCTGCGCGCGCCGCGCTGTCGATGCTCTTTTCAGTTACTCACCTGATCGGTAACTCGCTTACCGTTATAATATATTTACACTAATTACATATATTTGACGCAGAAAACCGGGAATCGAACCCCGCAACGCACGCACCAAACGCAAACGCTCTATCCACTAAGCTAACCCAACGCTTACATACGCAAATGTTTGGAACTTGTATATACAGATCATCCATGTATTAATATCTTAATAATTGTTATTTATTATTTGTTCTATATACATAAGATGTTAGGCAGTAATTAACTAATTTAAATAATGATGGTCTTCACGATGTCTACCAAAGATAGCTTCTTCATTTTTTCTATATTATCAATTTCTTAAAAGCATATGAATACTTTTATAATACTTATTTATACCTTAAAACATAATATATTATTTTGCTACTATATGTAAAAGGGCATTCTTCTAATATAAATTTATTTAAAAATAAATAAATAAATAATACTAATTTTTAAATTCAAACTATTTATTTAAAAATAATATAGAAAGTTTCTAGGTATTTAATAGTTCTATTTGTAAGCTATTATTTTTACATAGTTTCTACCTATTAAAAATAGTGTTTGTATATATAAGAAAAAATTTTAACAATTTATTTAAGTAAATAATTATACATGAAATGTATATTGACAATACATATTTTTAATTTTTTGAACTTTAAAAATTAAATTTTAGGTTATTTTTACAAATATTTTTTATAACTTTTTTATAGATATGAAAACTAGTGCTAAATTTAACAGCATATTTTATGTCTATTTTTTGGCTATTTAATATAGTATAATTATTTTATACCAATAAAATAGGTATTTAATCGACATTTTCTACAAAATATTATGATTTCTATATTTTATACCTATAAACTACTTTGGTGACTATAAAATATTTTTGAATTTCCACCAAGGTAACAATTAAATTTTTATGTATAAATTTATTATATTTACTTTCTATTATAGAAACACTTCAAACTTCTTTTGAATAAATATATTTAATGAATGTTGTCTCATTTGTTTCTCACCAAATATCAAATTGCGCGGAGAAATTCCAAATACAATTAGTGTGGCAAATGCAATAGTTTATAATCCGCAATTAAAATTTTTTCGCTGCCACATACTGTCTCATAAATTACATTTATTTCATTAGTTTCTGGAAAAAGTCTACTTATGAATTTTTTATGATCTGCATTAAATCTTTTAATTTGTAAACAAAAAACGTAATAAATCAATACGAAGAATGAAACGTGAGATATTATGCGAAAGAGCTAAAAATGTCTTTGAAGACTTGTACGAATAGATTAATACATAATTGGGTTAGAATATGTGTTTTTGGGTTTAATTAGTCTCAAAATGGTTTGTAACGTTATTAGTTTCTAATGAAAACTTAGAAGAAATTATTATTAATTTAAAATTACGAAATAATGTCATTATTAAGGTTTAACAGTGGAAGATTGACGGGAATAGATTACAATTTGGCATTTAGTTTATGTCTAAACTATAATTTGTAGTCGGTCCAGTCAAAATGATTTTGAAGTAAAAAAATATTAACATTGTATGCAATTAAATTTTTCTAATCGTTCTATTAAAATATCCAATCAAAAACATCAAATTAACCGATCAAGCGTTAGCGAGGGAGGAATTACTGTTAGTAATAATATAAATAACAAAGACCATATAAAATTTTTAGATACTACTCATTTGCCAATTCTAAGAAATTTAAATGTCCAATTTGACAACCAGTTACCTTTCTCTGTATTTACACTCCCTACGTATATCTCTCTATAATATATAAATATTTCGCCGCCGCCGCCGCCGTGTCTAAAAATTCAGAATTCAAAATATATATACATAGATATATATATATTTATATATATGTCATATAATTTTAAATATCGGGGTTTATGACGCCCATGACAGAGAGGGAAGATACCTACTTTAGTACGATAAAAAGAGACAGAAAAGATTATGGAGCCCCGGCTCCATAAACCTGCCATATTAACAATGAATGGGAAAGGGATAGGGTTATTGGGATTTAACACATGAGGCTCCATAACCCCCTGTTTAGAAATGTATATATATATGTTATATATATGTCATATATATATGTTATATATATGTCATATATATATGTTATATATATGTCATATATATATGTTATATATATGTCATATATATATGTTATATATACATGTCATATATATATATGTTTTATATATATATATAAGTGTGCGCGAGCGTGTGTGTGTGTGTGCGTGCGTGCGGGCGTGCGTGCGTGAGTGTGTGTGTGTGTGTGTGTGTGTGTGTGTGTGTGTGTGTGTGTGTTGTGTGTGTGTGTGTGTGTGTGTGTGTATATGTGTTTTTTTTTTTTTTTTTTTTTTTTTTTTTTTTTTTTTTTTTCGAAGAGGTGGAGAAATGCTTAATGCACCATGACTGGAGCCATGCGAGACTCCCCGTGTGTGGGATTCTCCTACCGAAGGATGTCGATAGGCATACCCACTAAAACTCCACCTCTTTTCTTACCTTTATTCCCCCGCGGAAACCGCCGCAAGGCATTACTTCGCGGGGGCAGGCACGGCTAGATTAGCCCACTACTGTTGCTATCGCAACTCTTCTATCCTCGTCTCTTCTGATGAGACCCAGCCTGTCCACTACGGACGTACAGAGCGTCACTACCGCGTTCCATCCCTCCTGGGAGCCAAGCAGGCACGCCCCAATCCCCTCAGGGGTGAGGGGACCGCTCCAAGTGATTTGAAACTGGTCCCGTTCCTCCCTGAAACGAGGACACCGTAGAAGGACGTGTTCCACGTCTTCGTCCACCCCTGGACAAGTCGGGCACTCTGCGCTGCCGTAGACCCCTATACGAAATAGGTAGCTACGGAAGCATCCGTGCCCGGTCAACATCTGGGTAAGCTGGAAACTGACGAAGCCGTGTTTCCTGCTCGCCCACTCCCGGATCCGCGGGATGATGCGGTAGGTCCACCGGCCGTCCCTGGCTGAGTCCCATCTCCGCTGCCACTCCTCTACGGTCCGCAATGACCATCGGTTATGGCAGCGATTCTCTTCTACGCGTCGCCCACCCTCACGGTGTCTTTCAGCTCTCTCGGCTGCCAGGAGGTCGAATGGGGCGGTCCCCGCGATCACCGAGAGCGCAAAGTCAGATACGGTTCGGTACGCCCGGGCCACCCTTAGCGCAGCTATCCTGCAGGCTCTCTGACACGGAGCACCAAAGCTCTTGTGCCTGTTCAGGGCATCAGACCAGATAGGAGCTCCGTATAAAATTACGGAGCTCACCACCGAGGCAAGGAGAGACCTTCGCGGTTGCTGGGGTCCCCCGATGTTGGGCATGATGCCCGCCAGCGCACGGGCCACCTTTGCCGCCTTTGAGCCTGCGTTCGCGAGATGGTGTTTGAACGACAGCCGCGCGTCTAGTGTGACCCCTAAATACTTCAACGTTTTCACCGACCGTATCCGTTCTTTACCTACCGTGAAGGTGGCGGTCCTCTCCTTTTTTGTGCGAGAGATGAGCACCGCCTCCGTTTTTTTCCGCCGCCAGACTAAGTCCGTGGTCTCTCAACCAAGTGGCGACCACTTCTATAGAGACGTCTCCGAGATATTCGATCTCTTCGACACTCTTTGCGACCACCACTAGCGCCACGTCGTCCGCGAAAGCCACCATCGAGACACCCTCCGGAAGTTGCTGCCTAAGCAGGCCGTCATAGACAATGTTCCAGAGTAGGGGCCCAATGACCGAACCCTGCGGCACGCCTCCCGTGATGTTGTGGGAGTGCACACCATCGTCGGTGTCGTAGAGCAGAGTACGGTCAGTCAGGTAACTCGAGGTGACCTCCCTGAGATAGAGTGGCACTTGGAAGTGCTGCAGGGACAGCATGATGTCGTTCCATTGGCAGAGTTGGAGGCATTCCGGATGTCCAAGGTGATGATGGCACACATCCGCCTTGCACTCCGACCAGCATTGATGGCGTTTGTGGCTATGCCAACAACTCTGCCTACAGCATCCATGGTCGATCGACCCTTTCGGAAGCCGAACTGGTTGTCGGAGAGGTCTCCGGCCCGACCGATGGCCTCTGCAAGCCTGGCGCAGATCACCCGCTCCAGGAGCTTCCCAACTATATCCAGTAGACAGAGCGGGCGGTAAGATGATGGCTCCTCCGGGGGTTTGTTTCCCTTTGGTAGGAGTACCAGCCTCTGCGTCTTCCACTGGGCCGGGAAGCAACCTCCTCTTATGCATGCGTTGAATGCGTCCAGGAACAAGCCCGGAGCACTCATCGCCGCTGTCTTGACGGCCAGGCCAGGTATTCCGTCAGGCCCTGGGGCTTTACGTACGGAAATACCCTTAGCGGCCATCCTCAGTTCGGCTTCACTAATGTCTGGCGACTCGGCTGCACCAATGGTGGCCATCAGGCCCGTCTCTGCTGCCATTTTCCGATGTTCTGGAAACAGGTGGCGGACGACTCCGTCCAGAAAAACTGGGTCAGTGGGTGCAACAGCTCCCCCGGGGTTGATCTTATTCATAACCGTTTTATACGGTCTGCCCCAGGGGTCGTGGTCCACCTCCTCACAGAGCTCCCGCCAACACCTTCTCTTGGCAGCCTTGATGGCCACCTTGAGATCCCTCCGCTTTTGTTCGTATTCTGCGGAACGATCTTGGAACCGCGGTGTTCCCCTCGCTCTTTGGTGCAGCCTTCTGGCACGCAGGCACTCACGTCTCTTTTCTGCGATGTCCTCACTCTACCAGATTATCGGTGGGCGGCCGCGACGGTTAAACTTCACGGCCATAGAGGCATCGCAAGCCGCTGTTAGGGCATTCGTGAGGCCTCGTGCTTTTTCTTCGGCGGTTCCTTCCACTTTTGCCCCCTCAAGGGAGCAGAGGAACGTCTCACGATCAAACGTGGCTGGTGCCCATCTCTCTCTTGCTCCTCTTCCTGCTCTCTTTGTCCTCCCGCTGGTCAGCTGGAGCTGGTACACGAGTGCTTGGTGGTCACTACCCGTGTAACGCCTCTGGAAAACCAACTGCGTGCGTCCACGCCGCCAGAGGGGGAAATGCCGATGGCTGAAAGCGTAGGCTTCAGCGTCTCGGTAGGCTAAATCGCAGCAATGGGCATTGGTCGGTTGGAGAGGTGGCCGGCTGGTGCTAAGACGCAAACTCAGGGTAAACGTATCTGCGACACGAGAAGGCAGTGCGCCAAGCAAGGGAGGCAGTGAAAACCCATAGCCCGACGGGAAGTACTATGAATACCTGGATAAAGAGGGTACATCGTAGAAACCGGGAGGTCGGCGCTCGGATCGCCGATCGTGCACGCCCGGACCGCACGATAGTACCAGGGCCCGGGCTTTCTTCGCCAGTTAGTCGCGCTGCCCTGCAGCAGCGTGTGTAAAAATTAAACTTGCTGAGGCTGCTCCAGGTGGCACCTGGAAGGGAAGCAGCACTCGGAGGTTTAAATTGTATTTGACGAGGCCACGATACGTTTAAGGCTCACGGTCAAACCCGTCAAAACGACAACTGCTAATGGGTGATCACCGAATAACTTGCTAGAGTTTACTGCGTCGTGTAATCTAGAGGATGCACAAAGTATACACTAATATAATATGAAAAATGAGTAAAAATAATAAACACTCAATGGTGCACAGACCAGAAAATATAGGGGCTCCCAACCCCACAGAAATCACAGCAGCCGCAACAACAAACAAAGAAAAAAGTACTCACAAGAAAACGGGTAAGCGTGTCCTGTCGTCTTCCTCGGAGGGGGAGTCGAAGGACCAAAAGAGATACAGGCCAGGGACTAGCAAGAAGGCCGAGAACAGTTCGAGCTCCTCTTCGGAATCGGAAATCGAGACAGAAACTGAGGTCCGTCCTGAAACTAAGAAGGAAAGGCATATATTGGAAACACTAATGTATGTGATGCAGCAAATTGAGACGATAAAGAATTATATCGTCAAGAAAGACAGTGAGAGAGCGCATACGGCTCTCCACAACATACACGCTATTATGTCAACCTTAATAGCGAAAAGTGCATATCTGGAAGGGCAGATAAAAGCAATAAATGAAAGAGAGAAAAGCAAACAAGAGTCGTATGCAGGGGTCGCTAAAAGACTTGTCGCGCCGAAAGAAACGGCAAAGCAAGTAAACATTAAGAACCCGAAAAACCACAAACTGGTGATAAGACCAAAAGCTGCCGAAACCTTTAAGTCAGAAGAAGAGATGAAGCAGAAATTTCAGGCGGACTTCAGGCCGAGAATAGAGAAAGTACAGATCAGAAGCCTACGTACAATTAATAAAGGCTTGCTGATAGAAACCGAAAACGAAGAATCTCTGCAGAAGATTCTAAACAAGAAAGAACTAAGGGCAAATTTCGAAATGACGAAACCAACAAAACAGAGACCGAGGTTGATCATTTATGACTTACCGAAGAACATAAATGAGAAAGAGATAGTCGAAATTATAACCGAACAGAACCCATGCACACAGGACGAGGCCAAAAGGCAGATAATCCCGAAATTTAAAACAGGCAAGAAAGAGGGAACTAGGACGAACTGGGTAGTAGAGGTGACACCTGAAATGAGAAGTAGGTTGTTAGAAAAGAGGAGAGTATTCGTAGATTACCAATCGTGTAAAGTACAGGACTTCGTGCTAGTCTCCAGGTGCTATAAGTGCCAGGGTTACGGACACATCAGCAAGGTATGCCATAATGAGGTGTACTGCTCTCATTGCGCCGAAAAAGGTCATTCCTTTGATAAATGCCCGAACAAAAATAATCAGAAAAGTGTATTAATTGTGTGAAGGCCAAGAAAAAGGCTGAACACAACGTCCTAGACACAAAATGCCCATGTTATGTTAAGGCATTAGAGAGGCTTGTCAACAACACGGATTACGGAGAATAAGAACAGTAGGTTATTTGTAGCTCAACTTAATGCCAGGCGATCGAGAAGGGTAGTACCCGAAATCAGGCAAAAAGCGTATGAAAATGGCATACAAGCTTTAATGCTACAAGAGCCGTATACAAGATCGAATAAAGTGATGGATTACGGAATGGGAATAAGAATTGTCTCTGGAAAGGAAAACCCATGGGCTGCTATAGCTATAACAGACCCGAACGCAGTAGTTTTGTAAATATCAAATCTCTGCATGACATACTTTGCGGTTGCAGAAGTCTCGATACCATATAAGGTATATCTTATAAGCGGATACTTCCAACTAAAGGATGATATCGAAGTGCATCTTAACACGCTGCAAACAATTATTAACGCACTGGAAGGAAAGAACTTTATTATTGGTATCGATTCTAATGCCCGATCAGCCTTATGGGGTCCAGTAGACACAGACGCAAAAGGAGAAAAGCTAGAGGAGTTCGTTATCCAGAATAACCTGTGTGTGATAAATGACCCGAATAGCATAGCAACGGTCGCAAGCGAAGTTGGAGAAGGACACGTAGATGTAACAATAGCCTCACCTAATATGATCGAGAGAATACATAACTGGAAAGTTTAAAAGAACTGGACTTCCAGCGATCATAGGACTATAACGTTCGAGATAGGAGAAATGGCTGTAAGCGGGAGATACAGAAACAGCGAAAATATGAGGCGTTACATGACTAGCAAGGCTAATTGGGGTTTATTTGTACACACTCTAAGAGAAAACTGGAAACCGATTCCGAACTATCACGATACGGGCTCAACGATCGCCGGCTTGAGAAACATAACCAAAGGCATAAGGATGGCATGTGACAAAGCCATACCAACAAAGAACAAATCAAATAGGAAAGTCCCATGGTGGAACGAAGAACTGACTCAGGCCAAAAAATACACGAACAAACTGAGACGGCAATTTCAAAAGGAAAGAAACCCAGAACAGAGAGAGTATAAGAAAAGGGTTTATAAGACGGCCAAGAGACAGTATACAAGGCAAATTGACTCGACAAAGACCCATAAATGGCAAGAGTTCGTAACTAGACAAGGCAATGACAATCCATGGAGCTTACCGTACAAACTGGCCGCCAAAAAGGCAAGGATTAGAGACATCGCAAGTAACATTCTAACAGATAGTGGATACACGATGACTTGGGAAGAAACAGCAAAACAGATTCTAGACCGACTGTTTCCCGACGATGAAATATACTCAGAGACACAAGAGCAAGCGAATATAAGGCTGCAGAACAACAGATATACAGACGAATACAGAGAAACGGAGGAGTTTACAATAACAGAGATGGTACAAGTGGTAAAGAAAATGAAGCCAGGTAAAGCTCCAGGAACAGACTGTTTCGATCTGATAATAATTAAAAGTGCTCTAGAGGTAGTCGGCGAAGATCTGTTAAAGTTATACAATAGCTGTTTAAAGTATGGCATCTTTCCGAACATGTGGAAAGTTGGAAAGGTCATAACTATTAAAAAAGGAATCGATAAAGATCCAAGTCTCCTAAGCTCGTATAGACCAATATGCCTTTTATCTATACTAGGCAAAATACTGGAAGAATTGATAATCAGAAAACTGGAGAAAGTAGTGGAACCCAGTCTTTCAGATAAACAATACGGCTTCAGGAAGAATAGATCCACAGAAGATGCGATAGTCTATGTAGTTAATAAAGTGAAACAATGCAACAAGAAGTACGTAATCATAATGTTTCTTGACATTAAGGGAGCATTTGATAACGTATGGTGGCCAGGAGTACTGGAAAAGCTAAGACACATGAGATGCCCCTGGAGACTGTATGAAATAATTAGGGATTACCTCTGTAATAGGAAAGTAATTATTTCCGAAGGTGGCAACTCTGCGAGCAAAGATGTGACAAAAGGTTGTCCCCAGGGCTCCCTACTGACGAAATACTTCACGCATTAGAAAGAGAAGGACATGAGACGATAGCCTATGCTGACGATCAGGCAGTGATAGTAGAAGGAGACTCCAGGAGAGAACTAGAAATAAGAGGACAAGCTGCAATTGACATGATAGAGAGATGGAGCAAAAAGGTCAAAATGAAACATGCACCAGATAAATGCGGCATGCTCTTAGCCAAGGGAACATTCCATGAAAAATGTTACCCAGTAATTAAAATAAATGGCAAGAGAATTAAAAGACAGGAACCAGTAAAATATCTGGGAGTTTCATTTGGCAAAGGCTTAAGTGTGCAGCATCATGTCACGGAGATCTCAATGAAAACCAGAGGAATCTTCCAAAGGTTAGCAAGATTAGCCAGAGATGAGTGGGGCTTGGGCTATCGTTCTCTAGAAATAATATACAAAGGGGTATACATACCAATCATAACGTACGCAGCAGCAGGATGGTTTAAACTCGCAAATAATGTCCAAAAGAAAAAGCTCATAATGTCACAAAGATTTGCTCTAATGAAGACAACGGGAGCATATAGAACCACTTCGGCTGAGTCCATCACAATGATAACGGGTCACTTGCCGATAGATCTGGAATGTGAGAAAAGAATAGGAATGTATTACATAAGGAAGAACAAGGCATTTAAATACATGGAATTCACATACCAGACGGTGGAGAATCCTCTACCAGGCAATGAATGGAAAAGAAAATACAATGCAAAGTGTGAATTGGACAAGGAATTGAGGAAAGTGTGGCAGTCGAGGTGGGATAATTCTATAAAGGGCAGACATACATATGAGATAATGCCAAACGTGGAAGAAAGAAGGAAAAAGACGTGGCTTAAACCGAGCAAGTACCTAATGCAAATACTCAGTGGACATGGAAGTTTTCAAACTTTCAGAATGCGATTTAACTTTGTAGAATCAGACCTGTGTAGCTGCGGAGAGACAGACTCCCCGGAACATGTTATATGGAAATGCGTGAAGTACGAACAAATAAGACTAAAGCACATGCAGGAGACAGAGGCAGGAATGAGAGACACAAAAGCCTTATTGGAAACAAAGGAAGGGACCGAGAGGCTGACAAGGATGACAAAAGAAATCTTGCTCGCAAAGGATGCTACGGAAATTCTAGAAAGAGATTTAGTCGTAGAAATAATGGAAACTGAGGAAGCAGAAGAGTTAAGGGAAGAGAATGAGTGAGTAGCTTAGGGATAGACAATATTCCAGAAAGTAGATAGATAAGAGAAAAAGGAGAGAGAAAAAGGAAAAGCATAAGTGAGAAGGGAATGAAAGTGGCTAAGTTAGAAAGAATTTAATTGTAACTAACAAAAGGAAGAATAGGAAAGGAAATAGATACAGAGGTAATCGAGATAGCTTATCATACTAGACAATAGGTAAACTAACATTTTCTATTAGATAGAATATAACTGACGAGAATGAATGACGATGAAAGAGGAAAAATGGCAATAGAGAGAAAGTAGAAAGAATGAAGATGAAAGATTAAGTCTGAAAGATAGTATGAAAGAGTATGAAAGTTAGGGAGAATGAACGGACGCTAGGTAGGAACTCCTTCTTTTATAAAAGTAGATGAGAAATGAAAGTAGGGAAGAAGAAGAGAGAAGAGGAAGAGAGAAGATATTAGGAAGAAAGAAGAATAGAGTAGGAAGAGAAGGAAGAGAGAAGAAAGACGTAGCAAAAATAGAAAGTCCTAGTCCCTAGTTCCCCAAAAGTAGATAGAATAAATAAAGTAAAAAGGAATAAAAATAAAAAACAAAACCGAAGCACAAGAGAGAACATAGAAAGAGTTGAATCGCAAGAAAAGGAAAACACAAATGCGAACTCTGGAAAGTTCCGTAGTCCAAAAACCGTCACAGTCTAAGATAAGGAAGACAAGCAGACAGCAAAAGAGACGTGACAAGGACGACCGCCGGTATGCCAGAGACGAGGTACGGCGGCAATGATCGATGCGTTAGGCATCGATCTAGCTCGGTTTTTTTTTTTTTTTTTTTTTTTTTTTTTTTTTTTTTTTTTTTACCCGTGTAACGATCGCTAACTTTCCAGCCGAGTCCCCCTCTCCCCATCAATCTAGGATCGACGAAGGTGAGGTCGACTATGAACGACTTGCCGGCTTTTGTGAAAGTCGGGGTTGTCCCTGCGTGACCACGCGTGTTGGTCTTGGCGCTACCCCAGTCCGTCGCCCAAGCATTAAAGTCCCCACCGATTGCAACCGGTAGCCGTGAGGACCGAGAACTGGTGACGACTGCATCCAGTGATCTCGCAAAGTCCTCGATGGAATCGCTGGGCGGGAAGTAGCAGCTGTACATGCGTACTCCCGCCACCTCCACCCAGGTGAAACTGGGAAGGGGGGCGACCATCTTTCTGGAGATGTGTATATTTCCACATACCCAGATGGCCGCCTTGCCCGTGGCATCCCTTACCTAGTTCGACTTCTCGAGATCCCGGAACTCCTCGCTGATGATCGCTACGTCCGCTCTCTCCTCTCTGACCAGCTGGGACAGCAGGTCCTGGGCCACAGCGCAGTGGTTGAGGTTTATTTGGAGCACCTTAATCATTTTTGATGTGTGCTCCTTCCTCATGCGAGGTCTTGGCTTTGGCCTCGCAATCCACTGCTTTGTGGCCCTCTTGGCCGCACCGATAGCATTGCGCTGACCGGTCGACTGCGCTCTTGCACTCCCTCGCGATGTGTCCCGATTCGTGGCATCGGTAGCAGCGCGAAGATACCTCTCGCAGTCGAACTCTGCAATTTACCCATCCGATCCGGAGCTTCCCGTCTTGCAGCAGTTTTTTGGCTGCTACTGCCGGAAGCTGGATGGTCGCAGCTAGGGTGCCACTGTAGGACCCCCTGGTTTTAATATTATCCGGGGATACCACATTTGGCCCGATCTTTGCCGCAATCGCTGCGGCCACCTCCGTTGTTGTCGTGGACTCGTCCATGTCCCTGATGGTGATGGACACTTTGTGAGTCAGCAGCTGGACCTCTGCTGACCCACTCAGGGTGGACGAGACCACTGTCCTCAGCTCCGCCGTTTCCGTTCCGGGTCGCCCCAGTTCGAGGAGGAGCTCTCCAGCCCTGGTGCGCCTGATACGCGTGACCCGTTCTCCTAGTGCCTTTAGCTCCGGTGCAGCCTTGACCTTCCGGAGAATGTCAGCGTAGGAAGAGCCCCCGCTAAGTGTCTTGATCTTGATGGCATCTGGGCGTGGGGGTCTTACTCCGGCCTTAGGCTCTGCCGTGCCTTTGGTCGGTTTGCTGGCACGTTTCTGCTGTTCATGCTGCTTCGGCTGGCTGTTCTTCATCTTGTTCTTCTTCTTGCCCTTCTTCACTACTGTGACCCAGTCAGGGACTTTTGACTGGTTCCCACTCGTCTTAGGAACGGATGGCGAAGCATCTGCTGGCCCATTTTTGTTAGTGGGCTGCTTCGACCCCTTCTTCCTTTTCTCCGGGGGTTGCTGAGGTGGTGAGGGCTTTTCCCTTTCCACCGGCCTCCTTTGACGCTCTTCAGCGCGGAAGATGGGCGACGTTTGGCACGTTCCATCCCTACGCGCATCCGCCATTTTAGTTTTCGGCGCTGTCACACACACAGCACTGTTCACCCGCGCGTATTCATTGAGAGCTCTGGTGGTTGCTCTCGCCATACTCTTCAGCTCTTTGTGGATATTGTTCTTATTAAGAACAAACTCCACCAGGGTATCTACCTTCTCACGCAGACGGAGAAAAGCTCTGTCAGCGTCGATCGACATTCCAGTCGAGGGCAGGTCACACGTAGCATCAGATGCTACAGAGGCCGAGTGACCAACCTCCTCAGCACTTACCATTTTAACGGTGTGAGTTTGGTCCCCCCCAAAATCCTTGGGACTGTTGTGTGTGTGTGTGTGTGTGCGCGCGTGTGTTTGTGTGTGTGTGTGTGTGTGTGTGCGCGCGTGCGTGTGTGTGTGTTATGCCCTAAAATACATGAAAATTAGTGATTTTATGACGCACAATTTACAACAGCGGTCTTAGCCAATAAGCTAACCACCGCCATTCGAAAGCTCTCGAAAAATGTGATCTTTTATGCGGTGTTAGTTCAAAGTCGACTGTGGCGTGGTCGCCTTTTCGATATTCAAAATTTCCGGGCGTTCTATCTCTTTGAGATTTTAAAATTAAGATTTGTAACTCAGGTAGATAAGTTCTAAAGATTATTTTGAACAAAAGTTGTTTATTATGTTTTTTCAAAAAAATCAACAGATTTTGAGATAAATGGCTTTAAATATAGTAATTTTTCTAAAAAATTGGAAAATTACCATTTATCATGGTCGAATAACTCTTAGGCAAATTATTTTTAACACTTAAAATTTTTTTTCTATTTTTTGGAAGATATTTCCAGCCTGTTCTCAAATTTTGGAGCGATTTAAAATTTTCATCGTACCACTTGACGTGAAATAGCCCATATGTATGTATATATATATGTGTGTGTATATATGTGGGTGTGTGTATGTGTGTGTGTGTGTGGCGGAATATTTATATAATATATATATATATATATATTTTTTAAAATTGTTTTTTCAAGAATACATAATATATGTATTTTTTCCGTGCGCAAAAAAAAGTTATGAACATAACTTGAAAGAATGTGTATTAGTTTACTCATTCTTGATAAAACTCATAAAATTTTTAAACGTATACTCAATAATAATAACGGATTTAAAATTCAATGTAATGCTTTAAATACAGACGCAAAATTGTTTGAAGATTAAATAAATATTAATCAAGTATAACATACACTTTTCCAAATATCCATATGATATATACAATGGGTTAAAAATTAAATACATTAATTATTGCATTTTTAAGATAATTCTATTATAAATAGTATAGGCAAAAGAAAATTCAAATTTTAACAGTGGTAATATAAAATACGAATTACATTTAAAAAGATTTTCAAAAATTATTAATTTAGGAGCAATTAATTTAAATATTTTTTAAATTAAAATTTCAAAATTGTATGGATATATAAGTGAGTAGATTATGTATATTTATATATAACAATATTTTAAATAAACAAGTATGTATTTATTAGAAACAGAAGGATATTTAAGGAATGAATTTGTTTATAATAATCAAAATAAATATTTGGGTTAAGTAAAGAAAAAATAAATTGGATATAATTATGGATTAAAACGTAAATTTTGATAGAGGGAGCAAATTACAAATTACAGGAGAAATGGAAGAAAAAAGTTTTTATTTATATGCCGCTAAAATGTTATAAATAGTTCTTTAAAATTAATACAAAAATTTATTTATTTAAGAAGAAAGTTGTATTACTCTAAAAGTACCAAATATTAATGACATAGAACTTTTGGCGATGACCCTTGGTCATTAAATAAATTAATTTTAGGAGGTGAAGTTCTATTTAGATCCGTTTGAAATAATCCAAAATTTTAATAAGTAGTTTCTAAACACTAAAATTTTGTAAGTATATGCACTTTACTATATTTGTTAAGTTCATTTTTCACTAAAATTTATAATTATTAAAATATAAATTTAAGCTTTATAAGAATTCATTTAGTTTAAAATTTACAGTTAACATTTAATATGTCTGTATTTTTTTATTTTTTTAATTCTGATTTCATTACACTAAAGTTTGGTAAAAACTTTTATTTATAAATTATAATCGTATTTAAAAAAAATTAAATTTTTGGTATAAAACCCAATGCAATATAACAGTACCTTCAAGGTGTTGTGTGAATCTGTTTAATTTCTAAGGTGTCCATGGTAGTGAAAAAATTATACAATTTAAAACATTATTTTAAATAAATTTATTACGAAAAACCTTTTTCGAAATTAAAAATACGGGTTGGCGCACGAAGCGCGCAGGGGGGCGAAGCCCCCCTAGTATATATATGTATACATATATAACAATAAGTAAAATTTGTTGTATCGTTAATCCGATTAAAGGTACAACAAATTTTACTTATTGTTATTGTAATTTTTATTTGAATAAGCATATCTTAATTCACAATAATTGTGATTAAGTGTAGACAAATTTTAATGTATTTTAAAAAGCTGAGCACTCTTAAAACTAACACCTGTTGCTTTTTCTTACTTTTTCGTCTACTAAATTACGCATTTTCAGAAGGATTGAACAACGTTTCTATTTTTCGTTTAATTTTTCAATCGATTATGTAGATGATTTTACCAAACTTTAAGATTTCTACCATAAAAATGTGAAGATAACCGGAGGTATAGATCCCATTGCCTTCTTTTACGATAGATATAAGTAAATAACGAAAAATCTCGCCAAAAAACCTTTGACTTCCATCGCTTATAACTCGGAAACGAATACAGATATATATTCAAACCCAAGTTCAAAAGAAAGTTAAGATCGAGTAGATTCGTTTTAAAAAAGAAAGCTCGAATATAATTTGGTAAAAAATTATAGAAGAGCTAAGAATTAAACAAAGTTTTGGCCTAGAAATCATTAAATTTTAATACTAAATTTTCGTCAAAATTTCATCTATCGTATAAAGGACATTGTAATCTATAACTCCGGTTATTCATATTTTTATAGTAGAAATCATATCCTAGAGTTCGGTACTGATCCGTTTCTCAAAGGGTGTGGATATGAGTAATAATGCTTATTACAGTCAGATGTCGGCATAGCCGAATTTGATTTATGTATGGCATCCCCTTAAATGCGATATAAAAGACGTTTCCATATAAAAAAAATCCCCGAAACTGTGGATCAAGGACGAAACGTCTTTAATTTTTTGAAAAGGCCGTACTCTGGGAAAATGCACCAATTCTAGTGAACAAAGAGTAAATAGTGCCTGATTTTTTCAAAAGCAAAGCATTTAATTTGGAGAGACTGATATTATACACACATATACTTATTACCGAACAATAAATTAATTTTTATTTTAAATAACCTGCGACTCGGTCTAACACGTTGCACTCTGACTGGTGGTTTTTCCCATCGCTCGATGGAGACGACTATCTCTCTACACTTGTTAGGGAGATCGTCGTCTCCTTTCTATATATATATATATGGGCTATTTCACGTCAAGTGGTACGATGAAAATTTTCAATCGCTCCAAAATTTGAGAACAGGCTGGAAATATCTTCCAAAAAATAGAAAAAAAATTTTAGGTGTTAAAAATAATTTGCCTGAGAGTTATTCCACCATGCAAAATGGAAATTTTTCAATTTTTTAGAAAAATTCCTATTTTTAAAGCCATTTATCTCAAAATCTATTGATTTTTATGAAAAAACATTAGAAACAACTTTTGTTTAAAATAATCTTTAGAACTTATGTACCTGGGTTACAATTCTTAATTTTGAAATCCCAAAGAAATAGGGCACTCGGAATTATTTAATATAAAAAAAAGGCGACTACGCCACGATCGATTTTGATCTAACACCGCTCAAAAGATCACATTTTTCGAGAGCATTCGAATCACGGTGGTTAGATTATTGGCCAAGACCGCTGGTGTAAGTTATGTCTTAAAATACACGAAAATTAGTGATTTTATGAGGTTTATGAGGCATAACTTACAACAGCGGTCTTGGCCAATAAGCTAACCCAAGCCATTCGAAAGCTCGCGAAAAATGTGAACTTTTGAGCGGTGTTAGATCAAAATCGATTGTGGCGTGGTCGCCTTTTTTTGATATTCAATATTTCCAAGTGTCCTATCTCTTTGGGATTTTAAAATTAAGAATTGTAACCAAGGTAGATAAGTTCTAAAGATTATTTTGAACAAAAGTTGTTTCTAATGTTTTTTCAAAAAAATCAATAGATTTTGAGATAAATGGCTTTAAAAATAGGAATTTTTCTAAAAAATTGAAATATTTCCATTTTTCTTGGTGGAATAAATCTCTGGCAAATTATTTTTAACACCTAAAATTTTTTTTCTATTTTTTGGAAGATATTTCCAGCCTGTTCTCAAATTTTGGAGCGATTTAAAATTTGAGAACAGGCTGGAAATGTATGCCAGAAAATAAAAAAAAATTTTTAGGTTTTAAAAATAATTTGACTGAATTCCACCATAAAAAATGGACTTTTTTGAAGATTTTAAAGAAATTGCTGTTTTTAAAGCCATTTATTTCAAAATCTATTAATGTTTTTGAAAAAACATTACATACAACTTTTGTTGGTGGTTATTAAATAATTGATTTTATATTGCTATATAACTTAATTAATAAAACAAATCAATAGAATTATAGCGTAGAATAATACACAGTGAAATAGAATATAAATACAGTACACTAGTAAATACAGTTAATGAGAAAGGAATAAAACACTAAATAAAGGTCTCTTTTTGGGCTGTGACTGCTTGTCGTGTCAGTCACTCACGAACTAATGAACTTCATCTCAAAAACTGTATTCTTCAAAATGGCCACAAGGCGGAAGGGGACAAGCAATAAACCTACGGTCCGCGGGGTTTTCCCCGTTTTACACAAACATGCAAGAAAGAAAAATTGTGTGTTATTGTTGTAGCAATACTGCAACATATTTTGTTCAAAATAATCTTTAGAACTTATCTACTCAGGTTACAATTTTTAATTTTAAAATCTTGAAAAGATAGAACACCCGTAAGTAAAAAAAAATTTGATTATCAAAAAAAGAGCGACCACGCCACAATTGATTTTGATCTAACACCGCTAAATAGATCATATTTTTCGAGAGCTTTCGAATCACGGTGGTTAGATTATTGGCCAAGACCGCTGGTAAAAGTTATGCTTCATAAATCTTATAAAATCACTAATTTTCATATATTATAAGGCATAACTTTCAACAGATGTCTTGGCCAATAATCTAATCACCGCCAATCGAATGCTCTTGAAAAATGTTATCTATGGAGCGGTGTTAGATCAAAATCAATTATGGCGTGGTCGCCTTCTTTGATAATCAAGTTTTTGATTCCAGGTAAGTACACACGTTGTAGACAGGGAGGACGACACCATACGGAGTTTGAGGCTAGCTCCCACCGAGCCGACAGGTGATCACGTTGACCGATCGGCCGCTTGGTAACGCAGCCGTTGATAATAGCGAGAGTATTTCTTCTGCATTGAGGATATGCAAAGGATAACTAGAACCCGGCGACGAGTAGAATCCACCCTGTTACAATATATATATATATATATATATATATATATATATATATATATATATATATATATATATATATATATATATAAATGGGTCGTTCTCTGTGAAATCGAGGATGAAGAAAATGAATATTGTTATAACTGTGGGAATATGTTTTAGAGGAATATGTTCCAGTAGTTCTCCTGAATTTTTTCAAATTTTTTTTCGGGGCTATTATTTTAAGTTACAGAGAGTCAAAGTTGACAGTTTAGCACTTTTTTTACATTTTATGCCCACTTTCATGAATTTGTAGTTACCAGGGGATGCATTTTTCACTATAAACATAAATATGACTTATTTTGTAATATTTTGTGAATTTTTCATTAATAATACTTTTAAAATCATAAATGTATGCTGCCACACTCTTGTAAGCCATTTAAACCTTAAATAGTGAAAATCAGTAATTCTGCTCCGGACTCTGGAAACCTAATACTGTCTAAAAGTTGTCTTTATATAGTCAGAAACTGCCTATAAATTTCCAGAGTGAGTCTAAATCGTTAATATTACTTATGGTCAAAATATCTGGGAAAAGTGCCCGAAATATTAACAGAGATGTATATTTATTGCCTTATAATGATGAATCTGTTAGCATGATCATTACAAAAAAATTTATGCAATTACCTTGGAGTGAAAGAAAAGCATCTCTACTTTTTTCAGTATCAATCTAGTCTCCTGCAAGCTGTTAAAAATACAAATATTATACAATTATAAAAAAATTAGTTTTTAAACATTTATAATGCTGGATTTTGAGTTTTACAACCACTACATGAATTATGATATTAATCTGAACGGCGCACTAGAAATTATCAACATTATTATTATAATAATAGAAGATATGCATTTCCTACAAAAAATTGCTCAATAAATGAGTTCTGAGATTATTATAATGATTAATATAATTAATTGGCAGTGATAAGTTTGTGAAATTCAAATAGTGTGTTGCTAAATAATAATAATAATGTTGATGTTTTTTTTTTTAGTTTTTTAAGCGATCTTGTAGGGCAATTCACAGGATGTTGAATAAATTTAACACCTTTTCCTTTAATTAAAAAATTGCGACGTTTCGTCTGATTATCTTTTCAGACCTCTTCTGGCACAATATTGAAAATAAGTTTAGCTCAACATCGAGCCATGTCAAATCGGACGATTGACCGATCTGATTTGACATGGCTCGATGTTGAGCTAAACTTATTTTCAATATTGTGCCAGAAGAGGTCTGAAAAGATAATCAGACGAAACGTCGCAATTTTTTAATTAAAAGAAAAAGTGTTAAATTTATTCAACATCCTATGAATTGCCCTACAAGATCGCTTAAAAAACCAAAATAAAATAATGGAGGGTGACTATCCACAACTACAATAATGTTGATGCTTTTATAGTAATCCTTCAGAGTAGTATCACAATTCTTATAGTGGTTATAAAACTAACTTAAATGGCTTACAAGAGTGTGACAGCATACATTTATGACTTTAAAAGTATTTTTAATGAAAAAAGCCAGAAAATTTTTACAAAAAAGTCATATTTATGTTTATAGTGAGAAATACATCACCAGGGACAGCTACAAATTCATGAAAATGAAAATATAATGCAAAAAAATGCTAAAATGTCAACTTTAACTGTCTGTATCTTAAAATAATGGGACCGAACAAATCTGAAAAAATTCCGGACTACTGAACATCTGCAAAACATATTCCCACAGTTATAGCAATATGTATATATATATATGAGTGGTTCTCTGTGACATCGAAGATGAAAAAAATAAATATTGCTATAACTGTGGGAATATGTTTTAGAGGTATCCAGTAGTTCTCCTGAATTTTTTCAGATTTTTTCTGGGCCATTATTTTAAGTTACAGAGAGTCAAAGTTGACATT
The DNA here is from genome assembly GCA_026168455.1 of Theocolax elegans. Lineage (NCBI taxonomy): Eukaryota > Metazoa > Arthropoda > Insecta > Hymenoptera > Cerocephalidae > Theocolax > Theocolax elegans. The sequence goes on from CM047429.1 coordinate 24,370,483, forward strand.
TTAGCACTTTTTTGCATTATATGCCCATTTTCATGAATTTTTAGCTCCCAGGGGATGCATTTTTCACTAAAAACATAAGGATGACTTTTTTTGTAAAATTTTCCGAACTTTTCATTAAAAATACTTTTAAAGACATAAATGTATGCTGTCACACTCTTGTAAGCCATTTAAACCTTAAATAGTGAAAATCAGCAATTATGCTCCGGACTCTGGTAACCTAATACTGTCTAAAAGATGTCTTTTTATAGTCAGAAACTACCTAAAAATTTCCAGAGTGGGTTTAAATCATTAAGATCACTTATGTTCAAAATATCCGGGAAAAGTGCCCGAAATATTAATAGAAATGTATATTTGTTGCCTTATAACGATGAATCTAGTAGCATGATCATTGCAAAAAAATTTATGCACTTACCTTGGAATGGTAGTAAAGTATCTCCACTTGTTTCAGTATCCATCTAATCCCCTGTAAGCTGCTAAAAATACAAATATTATTATAAAATTATAAAAAATTATTTTTTAAACATTTATAATGCTGGATTTTTAGTTTTACATCACTTACAAGAATTATAATACTAATCTGAAGGATTACTATAAAAGTATCAATATTATTATTATTATTATTATTCAGCAATACATTGTTTTGATTTCACAAACTTGTCACTGTCACGTTATCATATTATTCGTTATAATTATATATCCGATTTATTTATATATCTTTTGTATTAAATACGTATATTCAGTTATTGTAATAATGATGTTTATATATTTATAGTAATCCTTCAGATTAGTATTATAATTCTTGTAAGGGATGTAAAACTAAAAATCCAGCATTATAAATGTTTAAAAAATAATTTTTTATAATTTTATAATAATATTGGTATTTTTAGCAGCTTACAGGGAATTAGATGGATACTGAAACAAGAGGAGATACTTTTCTACCATTCCAAGGTAAGTGCATAAATTTTTTTGCAATGATCATGCTACTAGATTCATCGTTATAAGGCAACAAATATACATTTCTATTAATATTTCGGGCACTTTTCCCGGATATTTTGACCATAAGTGATCTTAATGATTTAGACCCACTCTGGAAATTTTTAGGTAGTTTCCGACTATAAAAAGACATCTTTTAGACAGTATTAGGTTACTAGAGTTCGGAGCAGAATTGCTGATTTTCACTATTTAAGGTTTAAATGGCTTACAAGAGTGTGACAGCATACATTTATGTCTTTAAAAGTATTTTTAATGAAAAGTTCGGAAAATTTTACAAAAAAAGTCATATTTATGTTTTTAGTGAAAAATGCATCCCCTGGGAGCTAAAAATTCATGAAAATGGGCATATAATGCAAAAAAGTGCTAAAATGTCAACTTTGACTCTCTGTAACTTAAAATAATGGCCCAGAAAAAATCTGAAAAAATTCAGGAGAACTACTGGATACCTCTAAAACATATTCCCACAGTTATAGCAATATTAATTTTTTTCATCTTCGATGTCACAGAGAACCACCCATATATATATATAGCCGCAAAACATCCTGCTGACGTTGCGGTTCATTTGCGACAGGCGTCTAAGGTAAAATCTCCAGTTCCATACTGAGTAGTCCAAACTGTAAACATTTAGTTTTTATACGAAAATAAATTTCAGAAAGTGATAGCTTGTTCAAATGTGGCTGTAATTAGCCATTTGATGATTTTGATATTTTCAAATACCTTTTTCTTTTTGGAAATAATTAACGTATTTTTCGCTCGTATAGCTATTTAAATTACGAAATTAGTACACGAATGTGTATGTGTATCTATGTATATCGAATAATGTTGTTTAATATTTATTATGATAATTATATTTGGTATAAAATTATATTTTATGTTACAGGTGTTAAATATTATGGCAACTTTTGTTAAAAAAAATATCTTTAAATCGATTAACAATGGATCAATAAATCGTATTCAAAATGTAGATAATTACAACGATAGTCATATTTCGTTAAGTGAGAAAGAAACTGATGTAGTTGATGCCCATATGAAATCTTGCCTCAATGAGTCAGAGGAAAAACCGGAGTTGGATATTATTATCAGTAATGTAGTATGTAGCTTTAGTGTCAGATGTCACTTAAATTTAAGAGAAATCGCACTAAATGGTTCAAATGTAGAGTACAGAAGGGAAAATGGGGTACAGTATAATAATAAGTATTAATTCTATTAAATATAAAATTATACATTTAAGTAGTAAAATAGTAAATACACAAAAGCTAGTAAAATTAAAAGTTATCGTTTTTGATGTTAAAGGTATGGTAGAAAGATGAAAAGTGTAATGTTGATAACATATTTCTAGCTTAAAACAGTTGTAGGAAGCGACGAATCTAGTCGTTTAGCAAAGAGAATGAGTGAGTTCCACAGATAATAAGATCTCGGTGTCTTTATTGTGGTTATTAAATAGAAAGTAAACATAATATTTGCAAAAGCGACATCTTCTCCTTCCTAACCCATTAAAAACCAAGCAAAACCTGGCAGAGATATCGAGAAACGAACTGCGCCATTCTTTGCATAACCAAAAACAAAAGTACTGGTGCTTTTCTTTTGTCGATTATAATTGTTTATAACAAATTATTTAAACAAATAAACCAAAAATGTTTATATTTGTAAAACTGAATGTCAATTTGTTAGTGTCAAATACCTATAAGCAATTTTACTCTGGGAATGGGGCATTGACCATGCCAAATACCATGCAAAATATGGCAGAGATATCGAGAAACTAATCACGCCATCCTTTGCATCACCAAAAACAAAAGTAAGTAATATTTTACACTAACAAATTGAATTCTGACCAAAAAACGTTAGATAGGTTTTCGTCGTATTTCTGCCCGTTAAATCGATATCCGCATTCAGTTTTGCAAAATTACGACATTTTGTATTATTTGTTTAAATAATTTGTTATAAATAATTATAATCGACCAAAGAAAAGCACCAGTACTTTTGTTTTTGGTTATGCAAAGGATGGCGCAGTTCGTTTCTCGATATCTCTGCCAGGTTTTGCTTGGTTTTTAATGGGTTTAATAAGATTACTAGATTTGTAAATTCATAATTAATTCCCAAGATAAAAGACTGTCTTAGAAACACTGTTTCTACCCATTTTACGAAGTGGGACGAAGTGTAACTTTTTATGCTCTTATAAGAAACGTTTAGTTGGTATTTGAAACAGTGTTATGACTATCTGTGCGTTCGTGAATGCGTGTACAAGACTATTGTGTAATCTTTACGTACGAATATGAAACGGTTAAATATAAATTTGGTTAGAAAAGGTATCACGGGGTTAATTAATTAATGTACATTTTTAATGATATCCACTGTCGTAGATATTTATTCTAAACTGAAATATTTTACAAAACTTACAACTTAATAAAAATAAGAGAATTTATCTTCATTACACAAAATTATTCTAATCTAAAAATAGCACAAACCAATAGTTATTTTAAATTCAGGGACAGTTTCATAATTATAGTATTTGGTACAATATTATATCAATATTAAAATAACGTTACAATGTATATTCGTTATTTTAATAACGTTATTTTTATAGATAACAAAATAAATTTTATTGCAAGAATAACATTATTTCCATGTGTAACTCAAATCATGTTTGTTATTAATAAAGTTATGATAAGTTCTAATGTGTATATAGGTGGTTCTTTATGAATTGCTATAACTGTGGGAATATGTTCTAGAGGTATTCAGAGGTTGTGAATATTATAGATTTTGTCGGGGCTGTTAGTTTAAATTACAGAGAGTTGTAGTTGCTATTTCAGCACTTTTTTTGCATTTTATGCTCATATTCATTAATTTGTAGCTCCCAGGGGATGCATTTTTCATTATAAACATAAATATGTTTTTTTTTTAATTTTCTGAATTTTTCATTAAAAATACTTTTAAAGTCATGAATGTATGTTGTCACACTCTTGTAAGCCAGTTAAGGGGAGGCTAAAGCAAAAGTTCCCCCAATTGACCGCACAGCAAGGGGGCACTGCGGTCAGGGGGTACATACGTAGTAATAGAATAAAAAATAATTTATTTGTTTTTGTAGGATACATTATTACAAAAATAATTAGCAGAGCGGCGTAGCCAATGCTAAAATTATTAATTTTAAGATCCGAAACATTGAAAAAATTTGTATGTTCAACGCGAAATGGGAAATACGGTGTCAGTGTTGCGGACGCTTTACGTTTGCTACACTTTCTCGACACGGTTTCAAACGCTTTGACGTTTTGATGAAAAAGTAAGTATTTGGTGATGTAGGTGGAATAAAATAGCAAATAACTTGCTTGCCCGATATGCGGCTAAAAATTTACAAAATCCTCACATAAGTTGAAATTCGATGAGACAATCAGTGTAGCAGACGACATGCATTCTTCTTCTCCGCCATGGAAAACCATTAGGTTGTGATGGTCGGATTAAGGAAATAAAGGAGAATGATTGCGAGAAGTGATTGTGTGAATGGTGGGGAAATAATGTAAGTTTGAGCGAGCTTATAAATATGGCTGTATTATGTGATGAAAGTTATTCGTCGCAAAAGCGCGACTAAGTAGAGTGAACCCTCGAGTAGGGGTATGTTTTGTAACTATTTTTGTTAAATGTGTGAGGTCTGGGCGTTTATTTTATATATTGTATGAATTGTGTGTTACAGTTCCTGGACTGAGTACTATTATCAGACTAAAAACTAATAAAATTGGTTTTGTAATTTTGTGACGATAAATAATAAACAGATAAGTTGAATTTAACGGAGTTATTATCTCACGCCCTCAAAATAGATTATTTATTAATATTGGTAAAAATATTCAAACCATTACAAGGTCCTAAATGTACCGATAGATGGCGCCAACCACACATTTCATTAATGTATTTGGATCTCAATTCGTTATTGATTATTTTAGATATTTTATTTAAATTGCTTGTCAACCTTCGTTAATGTCAAGCTGTAAAAAAAATTATCTACACATTAGACCAAATGTATTTGTTTATCATTTGCTCAAAATCTTTGATTTGTTTTGGTTAAAAATGGTCCCAATCATAATAAAGTGAATTTTAATTCTTTCCAAAAATCAAACTGTTTATACAGTACAATACTTATGTCACTAAATAGTTGGATTTCACAGGATAGATTTTTTAGTCTGACTCTTATCTCCATGCTCACGGTCAAAATGTCGTTTCGGAGCCTACGGGGGAGCCTCTCGCCGCGACGCTTGATAAGAGTGAATAAATGTTTATTTTTAACATGTAATATCCCGTATGGATTGAAAATAATAGGTTGATCATTACAACAAATGTATTTATTTACCGTTTGCTCAAAATATTGCATTTTGTTCAATCAGTACATATTCAAATGTTACGAATCATTTGCTACAATACTGTTAATTATATAGCCTATAAATTGATAAATAGATATTTCGTATAATATTTCATATAAATAAATAATATTATTTATATTCTTTGTTTCTAAAATAACTGTTATTTCTATTCATGCCATTTTGACAATTACATAACACTAAAAAGTATGAAGATCTATTTAATTTTCAACACACAAATTTAGGTATGTATAAAATTTGGAAGTCAAATTGTGTAGTTTTACCCCCAAAATGTAATGGACAGATTTTCAATAAACAAAAATATTCTTTATGGAAATTGAGTAAACAATATCCAGTTGATAAGTTTGACAAACAAATTAATTTAAAAATCTAAAAAATAACGAATTGAGAACAGCGTGACCAGTTGGCGATTTTCTTTCCTCTTCTCGCTAACGTATTTTGATGTTTATTATGCAAGAGCAACGAAGAAAAAAATCGCCATCTGGCAACCCTGATTGAGAACTAAGTACACGAAATTTTGGTAATGAAATCTATGCTTGGCGCCAACTACCGGGAAATTTATGACCTAACGATTTTTCATGGCGGAGAAGAAGAATGCGTTTCGTATGTTACACTGATTGTCTCGTCAAATTTCAACTTATGTGAGGATTTTCTACATTTTTAGCAGTATATCGGACAAGAAAGTTTTTGCTATTTTATTCCACCTACAGCACCAAATACTTAATTTTTCATCAAAAAATCAAAGAGTTTAAAACCCTGTCGAGATAGTTGTAGCAACGTAAAGCGCACACAACACTGCTTCCGTATTTCCAATGTTTCGGGTATTAAAATTAATAATTTTAACATTGGCTACGCCGCTCTGCTAATTATTTTTGTGATAATGTATCGTACAAAAGCAAATAAATTATTTTTTATTCTATTAGCACGTATGTACCACCTGACCGCAGTGCCCCCTTACTGTGCGGCCAATTGGGGAAACTTGCTTATACAATTATAAAAAATTAATTTTTAAACGTTTATAATGCTGGATTTTCAATTTTACAACCACTTTAAGAATTATGATACTAATCTAAAGGGTTACTATAAATATATTAACATTATTTTTACAATAACTGAATATCCGTATTTAATACAAAAAATATATAAACAAATCAGATCTGAGATTATAATGAGTAATATGGTTACGTGACAGTGACAAGTTTGTGAATTCAAACAATGTATTGCTGAATAATAATAATAATAATGTTGATACTTTTATAGTAATCCTTCAGATTAGTGCTATAATCTTGTAAGGGTTGTAAAATTAAAAATCCAGCATTATAAATGGTTAAAAATTAATTTTTTATAATTGTATAATAATATTTGAATTTTTAGCAGCTTACAGGGGATTAGATGGATACTGAAACAAGTAGAGATACTTTTCTACCACTCCAAGGTAAGTGCATAAATTTTTTTGTAATGATCATGCTAATAGATTCATCGTTATAAGGCAACAAATATACATTTCTATTAATATTTCGGGCACATTTCCCAGATATCTTGACCATAAGTGATTTTAATGATTTAGACCCACTCTGGAAATTTATAGACAGTTTCTGACTAAAAAGACATCTTTAGACAGCAGTAACTTTCCAGAGTCCGGAGCAGAATTACTGATTTTCACTATTTAAGGTTTAACTAGCTTACAAGAGTGTGACAGCATACATTTATGACTTTAAACGTATTTTTAATGAAAAATTCAGAAAATTTTACATAAAACGTCATATTTATGTTTTTAGTGAAAAATGCATCCTCTGGGAGCTACAAATTCATGAAATTGGGCATATCATGCAAAAAAGTGCTAAAATGCCAACTTTGTCTTTCTGTAACTTAAAATAATGGTCCCGAAAAAATCTGAAAAAATTCTGGAGAACTATTGAACACCTCTAAACAATATTCCCATAGTTATAGCAAAATTCATTTTTTTCTTCTTCGATGTCCCAGAGAACCACCCATATATATTTATTTACTAAGTTTGTGCCGTTTTCCTGGCACTTCCTGCCGTTTATCCTTGCCTGGAGGACTTCAACGGCTTTCACCCACCACCTCTGTGTGGGTGCTTTTTTCCCTACCATTTTAATCCCCATCCATCTCGCATTTGCCCGGGGTTCTCCTCGTGGGAGTAGGATATGAATATTCTGTTTGGGTGTTAAAGTCACATTGCGTAGGCCATGACACCGAAACAGAACGTTCCACACCTCCCGCTCGCGTTGTGGAATGTGAAAAAATACCTAACCGATCATGAAAGCCGCACCAGAACGGTCTCCCATCCAAGTACTTTTGCGATCGGCCGAGGTGTATCCCACCACTCCGCCACCGCGTCGGTGTTTTATATATATGAAGATCAGATACTGTCTAAAACATGTCTTTTTATATTCAAAAAGTGCCTGTAAATTTTTAGTGTTGGTCTACATTATGAAGGCTAGTTTTGATTGAAATATCTGGGGAAAATCCTCCAAATATTAATATAAATGTTTATTTATTGTCTGCAACGATTAATCTATTACTATGATCATTTGAAAAGAATTCATCCAGTTATCTTTGAGTGGTAAAAAAGCTGTTACATTTTTTCAGTATCTGTCTAATGTCCTATAAGCTGTTAAAAATAAAAATATTATAATACAATTCTAAATAATTAATATTAAACATTTATAATTTTGGATTCTTAGTTTTACAACCACTATAAGAATTATGATACTTAGCTGGACGAAGTACTGTAAATTATCAACATTTTTATTATTATAATAGAAGATACGTATTTCCTACAAAAAATTTCTCAATAAATGAGTTCTGAGATTATTATAATGATTAATATAATTAATTGGGAGTGTTAAGTTTGTGAAATTCAAATAGTGTGTTGCTTAATAATAATAATAATATTGATGCTTTTATAGTAATCCTTCCGATTAGTATCACAATTCTTATAGTGATTATAAACTAAAAATTGAGCATTTTTACCATTCCTTTTGTAATGATCGTGTTAACAGATTCATCATTGCAGGCAATAAGTAAACATTTAGATTAATTTTTGAGAGTATTTTTCCCAGATATTGTGACCATAAGTGATCTTAATGATTTAGACCCACGCTGACAATTTACAGGCACTTTTTGACTATGAAAAGTCATGTTTTGGGCAGTATTTGGTTTTCATAGTCCGGAGCGAGATTGCTGATTTTCATTATTTAAGGTTTAAATGGCTTACAAGAATGTGTGCATACATATATGACTCAAAAAGTTTTTTTAATCAAAAATTCAGAAAATTTCACGAAAAAATCATATCTATGTAAGTATGATGATCGCCCTTCACGGTAAAGTAAGTAAAGTAAGTTTGTCGATCTAAAGGATGCGAAGGAAAAGAAAAGTCAAAAGATTTTCTTAGCGACGTTTCGTTGGCGTAGCCTGCCAACCTCTTCAGGCTGTTTATTAAAAAGCACATAAATACAATTAAAACAACGCACAACAATACAAAAATAAAATTTAAAAGGTGAATATAATACCTTTAATCGGATTATCGATTCCTCAAGCGGTTAGATAAATGGTCTTCTAGAATCGACAAATTCGCTGTGGTTGTGTACATAAATAAGCGGGAGACATTGAACAGTTGTCAAATCAGGCATGTAAATTTCTGAGAACCGGGAAATAAATACTATTTAAAAATCTAATATCATTTTTCTTGTTAATATTATTTAAATCAAGTTGTGACGTTGTAAAATGCACAACGCACAATACATGCACATGACTTGTAAATACAAGTCATATGCATGCATAACTTCACTGAACGTTAGCTCGGGATCGCGTCGCAGGTAGGAAATCCCTTGCTGACGGACCGAAGTGCACCGATGCACTTTTAAAGAAGTATTGATATCCACGGTACGGGTATGTTATAGCGACGGAGCAGAGGAAAGACGCGACCGATACCCGACGGTGACATGCGGACCACGAGCCAGACCACGGCCGAGAGGTATCGTGAGCCAAGGACCGAGCCCAGGTCGTCTCACGATACCTGGCGTATCCGCTGCTGATGTCAACAAGACGGGAGGTTAGGCGGCGTCTTAACCTCAACCGTCACACGTGCTCAGCAGACGACGGCGGTTGAGATGGCGCACAGGTCACAAGAGAGCCAGGGTGCTCCCCACCTTACACCCATATACCGGGGAACGCGGCACCGACGGCGACGATCGTGCGGCACTAGACGAGGTGCGCGGGAAGGGGGCATCACTCGAGCAGCGGGAGTGTTGCGCGCGCGAAGAGTTCGAGTGAGCGACCGTAGGTGAGATTATGGGAGTGAGCGCGAGCAGCGAAGGGGAGCGCGCGAGTATAGTAGGAGTCGCGGTATACCTAATATATGCATACGAAGGTATACCGCGGCATAATAGAGTATATATATATATATATATATATATATATATATATACTAGGGGGGCATCGCCCCCCTGCGCGCTTCGCGCGCCAACCCCCTATTTTTAATTTCGAAAAAGGTTTTTCGTAATTAATTTATTTAAAATAATGTTTTAAATTGTATTATTTTTTCACTACCATGGACACCTGAAAAATTAAACAGATTCATACAACACCTTGGAGGTATTGCTATAGTTATTATAATTTATAAATAAAAGTTTACCAAAATTTAGTGTAATGAAATCAGAATAAAAATAATAAAAAAAATAGACATATTAAATGTTAACTGTAAATTTTAAACTATATGAATTCTTATAAAGCTTAACTTTATATTTTAATAATTATAAATGTTAATGAAAAATTAACTTACCAAAAATAGTAAAGTACATATACCTACTAAATTGTAGTATTTTAGTTAACAACTTATTAAAATTTTGGATTATTTTAAACCGTTATAAATAGAAATTCACCTTCTAAAATTAATTTATTTAATGACGAACGATCATCGCCATAAGTTCTATGTCATTAATATTTTGTACTTTAATAGTAATAAAACTTTCTTCTTAATTAAATTAATTTTTGTATTAGTTTTAAAGAATTATTTATAAAATTTTAGCGCTATATAAATAAAAACCTGTTTCTTCCATTTCTCCCGTGATTCGTAATTTGCACCCTCTTTCAAAATTTGCGTTTTAATCCATAATTATATCCAATTCATTTTTACTATGCAGAGCCCAAATATTTATTTTGATTATTATAAACAAATTCATTTCTTAAATATCCTTCTGTTTCTAATAAATACATACTTGTTTATTTAAAATATTGTGTTATATAAATATAAATTATCTACACACTTATATATCCATACAATTTTTAAATTTTGATTTGAATAATATTTAAATTAAATACTACTAAAATAATAATTTTCGAAAAACTTTTGAAATGTAATTCGTATTTTATATTGCCTCTGTTAAAATTTGAATTTTCTTTTGCCATTGCTGTTTATAATAGAATTATCTTAAAAATGCAATAATTAATGTATTTAATTTTTAATTTATTGTATATTTCACATATAGATATTTGGAAAAGTGTATGTTATACGTGATTAATATTTATTTTATCTTCGAAAAATTGTGCATATTTTTAAAAACATTACATTAAATTTAGGTCCGTTATTATTTTATTAGTTTTATCAGGAATAAGTAAACTAATACACATTCTTTCAAGTTATATTCACAACTTTTTTTTGCGCACGAAAAAATACATATATTACCTATTCTTGAAAAAACAAATAACACGTACACACACACACGCACACGCGCACACACACACACACACACACACACACACACACACACACACACACACACACACACACACACACACACACACACACACACACACACACACACACACACACACACACACACACACACACACACACACACACACACACACACACACACACACACACACACACACACACACAAACACACACACACGCACACACACACACACACACGCACGCACGCACGCACGCACGCACGCACGCACGCTCGCGCACACACATGCACACTTATATATATGACATATATATATATATGTTGAATTCTGAATTCTTAGACACGGCGGCGGCGGCGGCGAAATATTTATATATTATATATATATATATATATATATATATATATATATATATATATATAAACACCAGTATCGGTACTTATGGTGACACTTCGTGTTATCTTAGTGTTTTGAGGTTATAAAACATATGTAACGACTCAGATATAAGGGGGAGAATATTAATTGACAGAATAATGCATAAAAAACCAATAACCCAAATACCTAAATACCCCTCACCGGTAAAAAAGCACACTTTGACCTTATAATATTAATGAAGGATTGAAGTTATAACCTCATATAAAGCTTAAATTTATATTTTAATAATTATAAATGATAATGAAAAATTAACTTACCAAAAATAGTAAAGTACATATACTTACTAAATTGTAGTATTTTAGTTAACAACTTATTAAAATTTTGGATTATTTTAAACCGTTATAAATAGAAATTCACCTTCTAAAATTAATTTATTTAATGACGAACGATCATCGCCATAAGTTCTATGTCATTAATATTTTGTACTTTAATAGTAATAAAACTTTCTTCTTAATTAAATTAATTTTTGTATTAGCTTTAAAGAATTATTTATAAAATTATAGCGCTATATAAATAAAAACCTGTTTCTTCCATTTCTCCCGTGATTCGTAATTTGCACTCTCTTTCAAAATTTGCGTTTTAATCCATAATTATATCCAATTTATTTTACTATGCAGAGCCCAAATATTTAATTTGTTTATTATAAACAAATTCATTTCTTAAATATCCTTCTATTTCTAATAAATACATACTTGTTTATTTAATATATTGTGTTATATAAATATAAATTATCTACACACTTATATATCCATACAACTTTGAAATATTAATTTAAAAAATATTTAAATTAAATGCTCCTAAATTAATAGTTTTTGAAAATCTATTCAAATGTAATTCGTATTTTATATTGCCACTGTTAAAATTTGAATTTTCTATTGCCTATACTGTTTATAATAGAATTATCTTAAAAATGCAAGAATTAATATATTTAATTTTTAACCCCTTGTATATATCATATGGATATTTGGAAAAGTGTATGTTATATTTGTTTAATATTTATTTCATCTTCAAACAATTTGCATCTGTATTAAAAACATTACATTAAATTTAGGTCCGTTATTATTTTATTAGTTTTATCAGGAATAAGTAAACTAATACACATTCTTTCAAGTTATATTCACAACTTTTTTTTGCGCACGAAAAAATACATATATTACCTATTCTTGAAAAAACAATTTTAAAATATATATATATATATTATATATATATATATAATATATATATATATAAACACCAGTATCGGTACTTATGGTGACACTTCGTGTTATCTTAGTGTTTTGAGGTTATAAAACATATGTAACGACTCAGATATAAGGGGGAGAATATTAATTGACAGAATAATGCATAAAAAACCAATAACCCAAATACCTAAATACCCCTCACCGGTAAAAAAGCACACTTTGACCTTATAATATTAATGAAGGATTGAAGTTATAACCTCATATAAAGCTTAAATTTATATTTTAATAATTATAAATGATAATGAAAAATTAACTTACCAAAAATAGTAAAGTACATATACTTACTAAATTGTAGTATTTTAGTTAACAACTTATTAAAATTTTGGATTATTTTAAACCGTTATAAATAGAAATTCACCTTCTAAAATTAATTTATTTAATGACGAACGATCATCGCCATAAGTTCTATGTCATTAATATTTTGTACTTTAATAGTAATAAAACTTTCTTCTTAATTAAATTAATTTTTGTATTAGCTTTAAAGAATTATTTATAAAATTATAGCGCTATATAAATAAAAACCTGTTTCTTCCATTTCTCCCGTGATTCGTAATTTGCACTCTCTTTCAAAATTTGCGTTTTAATCCATAATTATATCCAATTTATTTTTACTATGCAGAGCCCAAATATTTAATTTGTTTATTATAAACAAATTCATTTCTTAAATATCCTTCTATTTCTAATAAATACATACTTGTTTATTTAATATATTGTGTTATATAAATATAAATTATCTACACACTTATATATCCATACAACTTTGAAATATTAATTTAAAAAATATTTAAATTAAATGCTCCTAAATTAATAGTTTTTGAAAATCTATTCAAATGTAATTCGTATTTTATATTGCCACTGTTAAAATTTGAATTTTCTATTGCCTATACTGTTTATAATAGAATTATCTTAAAAATGCAAGAATTAATATATTTAATTTTTAACCCCTTGTATATATCATATGGATATTTGGAAAAGTGTATGTTATATTTGTTTAATATTTATTTCATCTTCAAACAATTTGCATCTGTATTTAAAGCATTACATTGAATTTTAGATCCGTTATTATTATTGAGTATACGTTTAAAAATTTTATGAGTTTTATCAAGAATGAGTAAACAAATACACATTCTTTCAAGTTATGTTCACTACTTTTTTTTTGCGCACGGAAAAAATACATATATTATGTATTCTTGAAAAAACAATTTTAAAATATATATATATATATATTATATAAATATTCCGCCGCACGCACACACACCCACATACATACATATATATATATGGGCTATTTCACGTCAAGTGGTACGATGAAAATTTTAAATCACTCCAAAATTTGAGAATAGGCTGGAAACATCTTCCAGAACGTACAAAAAAAATTTAAGTGTTAAAAATAATTTGCTTAAGAGTTATTCGACCATGAAAAGTGGAAATTTTTCAATTTTATAGAAAAACTTCTATATTTAAAGCCATTTATCTCAAAATATGTTAATTTTTTTGAAAAAACATTACAAACAACTTTTGTTTAAATTAATCTTTAGAACTTATCTACCCTGGTTACATTTCTTAAATTTGAAATCTCGAAGAGATAGAACACCCGGACATATTGAATATCAAAAAAAGGCTACCACACCATAATCGATTTTAATCTAACACCTCTCAAAAGTTCACATTTTTCGCGAGCTTTCGAATGGCTTGGGTTAGCTTATTGGCCAAGACCGCTGTTGTAAGTTATGCCTGATAAACCTCATAAAATCACTAATTTTCACGTATTTTAGGACATAACTTACACCAAAGGTGTAATATATATAATATATATATATGTGGTAATGAACAATTAACTTACCAAAAATAGTAATGTGCATATACTTAATTGTAGTATTTATTAAAAACCTATTAAAATTTTAGATTACTTTAAACGGATCTAAATAGAACTTTACCTCCTAAAATTAATTTATTTAAGTCATCGCCAAGAGTTCTATATGTCATTAATATTTTGTACTTTTAGAGTAATAAAACTTTCTTCTTAATTAAATTAATTTTTGTATTAGTTTTAAAGAATTATTTATAACATTTTAGCGGTATATAAATAAAAACCTGTTTCTTCCATTTCTCCCGTAATTCGTAATTTGCACCCTCTTTCAAAATTTGCGTTTTAATCCATAATTATATCCAATTTATTTTTCCCTTTAGTTACAGAGCCCATATATTTATTTTAATTATTATAAACAAAGGCATACCTTAAATAACCTTTTGTTTCTAATAAATACATACTTGTTTATTTAAAATATTGTTTTATATAAATATGTGTAATCTACTTACTTATATATCCATACAATTTTTAAATTTGATTTGAATAATATTTAAATTAAATACTACTAAAATAATAATTTTCGAAAAACTTTTGAAATGTAATTCGTATTTTATATTGCCATTGTTAAAATTTGAATTTTCTTTTGCCATTACTGTTTATATTAGAATTATCTTAAAAATGCAATAATTAATGTATTTAATTTTTAATTTATTGTATATTTCACATATAGATATTTGGAAAAGTGTATGTTATACTTGATTAATATTTATTTTATCTTCGAAAAATTGTGCATATTTTTAAAAACATTACATTAAATTTTAGGTCCGTTTTTATTTTATGAGTTTTATCAGGAATAAGTAAACTAATACACATTCTATCAAGTTATATTCACAACTATTTTTTGCGCACGGAAAAAATACATATATTATCTATTCTTGAAAAAACAAATAACACGTACACACACACACACACACACACTTCTGGGTTAGAATTTCTAATTTCAATGTAAATGTTATATAAAATACATGTCAATATTCAACTTAAAAAAAGTGTAAGTGCGCTACAATTGATTTTTTATCCAAAAGTTTGAAAGAAAGCTTGGAGCAATACCTTTCAAATAGTCTGTACCATTTTTATGGCCTTCAGTTCTGTAAAAAGTTATGATAATTTAAAGAAAGAGAAAAAATTCACAAAAAACGACATGATAATTCCCATTTAAATTTAAAAAAAAATTTCGTGTTTTTTAAATTATCATAACTTTTTACAGAACTGAAGGCCATAAAAATGCTACAGACTATTTGAAAGGTATTGCTCCAAGCTTCCTTTTAGGCTTTTGTATAAAAAAATCAATTGTGGCGGCCTTGCACTTTTTTCAAGTTGAATATTGACATGTAGTTTATATAACATTCACTTTGAAATTATAAATTCTAACCCAGAAGAATAAATTCCAGACACAATTAGCAACGAATGTTACATATAATGTTCTATAGTAAAAATTGATAGATTTTGAGTTAAATAGTGGTAAACCCAGCTGGTATTGAAAAAAACTTGGAAAAATCCACTTTTTAGGTTAGAATAACCAAAATAAGATTCTAGTACCTAAAAATTTTTTTCTTTATTCTGAAAAACATTTGGAATGTGTACACAAAATTTTATTCATTGTAAAATTTTGATCGGACTACTTCACGTGGAATACCCCATATATATATATATAAATATATATGTATTTATGTATGTACTATGGACTCACTACATATATATATGTATGCCCATATAAGCGGAGTGAAAAATTTTTATACACAGCGGCATATATTAGAACCCTGAAATCTTATACCGAACGGCGGCAAACTATTTATATCGCCTTAAAAATTAAACAGTTTCACACAACACCTTGGAGGTATTGCTATAGTCCTTTGGTTTTATACCAAAAATTTAATTTTTTTTTTAATACGATTATAATTTATAAATAAAAGTTTTTACCAAACTTTAGTGTAATGAAATCAGAATAAAAATAATAAAAATAATAGAGACATATTAAATGTTAACTGTAAATTTTAAACTATATGAATTCTTATAAAGCTTAAATTTTATTTTATTATTATAAATGTTAATAAAAAAATAAATTACCAAAAATAGTAAAGTGCATGTACTTAATTGTAGTATTTAGTAAAAACTTATTAAAATTTTGGAGTATTTTAAGCGGATCTAAATAAAACTTTACCTCCTAAAATAAATTTACTCAATGACGAAGGATCATCGCTAAAAGTTCTATGTCATTAATATTTTGTATTTTAAGAGTAATAAAACTTTCTTCTTAAATAAATAAATTTTTGTATTAATTTTGTCACTGTTAAATTTTGAATTTTCTTTTTCCATTACTATTTATAATAGAATTATCTTAATAATGCAATAATTAATGCATTTAATTTTTAACCCATTGTATATATCACATATGGATATTTGGAAAAGTGTATGTTCACACACAGAGACACACACACACACACACACACACACACACACACACACACACACACACACACACACACACACACACACACACACAAACAGACGCACACGCGCACGCGCACACGCACACGCACACTCACACACACACACATACACACACACACACACACTTATATATATATGACATATATATATAAAACATATATATATATATATATGTTGAATTCTGAATTCTTAGACACGGCGGCGGCGGCGGCGGCGGCGAAATATTTATATATTATAGAGATATATATATATATATATATATATATATATATATACATACATATATAAACGGGGTAGGTACTGGGGAAATGTAAGGCCCCGGTTAGGCCCAATTTGTCCCAACTTACCAACCTTAAGTGTGCAGTCCCACGATGCGGCTGGGAATCACTTTGATTCCAGTGCAATGCCGTTAACAACGTCAAACACCTCGTTTGACTTAGATACCGTGTGTTGGGCCCTATGCCCAAAATTGCCAACTAGGATAAACACCGGAGAGGGCGGTATTCGTAGGATAGGACAGTAACCGGTAAAACACTATCAATAATCGATATTTTACGTTAATCGGCGAGAAAGATTGTCTCGCCGAGTCGATTTATTAGATAAACCATTTAATATTAATAAATTAACAACAAATCAACATTAACAATTTACGGGGAGTCGTACCGATGACTACCCCCGAGGTCAGCGCGAAAATAAGTAGTTAAAACCTATTAACTAACGAGTTACGAACAACCGATCCGGGAATGATCGGCTGTCTAACCTGATGGCATGCGTCACACCGTGACGCCTTCTCTCGTGAAGTGGCTTCCGCGAACCACCGTTCTGTCTACCCGGGCGGGATTTGTCACGAGAGGGGGGAAAGGAGGAACGTTTCCTCACCTGGACCGTACCAGGTAAATCGGGACACGAAATATCAAACAGACGCGCGGGTCTAAACGTGGTGCACCACTTACCGCGAATCTGAATATCTCGCCTCGGCGGGAAAATACTGGGCAACGGAGAGATAGCTCGGCCTTGTAGGTATCTCTCTCTCTCACTCCAACAGTCGGGAAGACGGTCGACTCTTGGCTTCCTTCGTTTTCCCTTGTTCTGGGCCGTGCTGCTCCGCACGCCGACGTGGAGATTGGTGGGGAGAAAAACCTCACACCCACACACGAAATACACCGACACTTCCGTTCTTTTTCCCGTAAAAACTATACACTGGTCACCAACACGTTGTTGTTGCCGTGCGCGCGCGAACTCTATCTCGGTACCCTCAGCTGGGCGCGCACGATTCTCGCGCGTTCGTGCGCGCGCCGCGCTGTATATCCTCTTTCGCGTTGCTTACCTGATCGGTAACTCGCTTACCGTTATAATATATATATATGTATGCGCATATTCTAGTGTATAGCGCGCGCTCGTATGATTAGATTAGCGCTCAAGAAGAAAAACTTATCGTCAAAAAAAAAAAAACGATAGCTTACATTTATGGTCACAGAGAAAAGAATTTTCAGATGTTAAAGGATTGGTAAATGAATTAAAACCAAGTGGATGCAAAGATGACGAATGGAGACTCTTTATTGATTCATCAAACAGAAGTCTTCAAGCCGTTCTTCTTCATAATGGCAATACATTTGCACTAATTCCAATAGCCCATTTAATAATATTAAAAGAGACTTGAAAATAGTGTTTGATAAGATAAAATACTCGGTACACCAATGGCAAGTTTGTGGTGATCTGAAAATTGCTACTCCACACTTAGGCCAATAATCAGGTTATAGGAAAACTCCTTGCTTTATGTGTTTATGGGACAGTAGTGACTAGATGAATCATTACATTAAGGGGATGTCGGAGCTATAGCCTCCATCAAAAGCCGCTCGATCTCGCGGCTTCGAATGGCGCTGTAGTCAGGTGTCGATTTCTACGATAAACGTACTTAAAACATAAATTATAAATTTTGCAGCTACATAGAACTGTTGAAAGATACTTTCCCCCCTAGCTATAACTAAAATTAAGGTAATTGTAATATTACTCTTGGCAGCAAATGTTTATTTTTTTAAAGAAATGTGAAATACGTTGCGTGTAGCATTACGGCAGATATAGATTCATTGAATATGAAACGTATTTCACATTTCTTTAAAAAAATAAACATTTGCTACCAAGAGTAATATTAGAATTACCTTTATTTTAGTTATAGCTAGGGGGGAAAGTATCTTTCAACAGCTCTATATAGCTGTACAATTTATAATTTATGCTTGAAGTACGTTTATCGTAGAAATCGACACCTGACTACAGCGCCATTCGAAGCCGCGAGATCGAGCGGCTTTTGATGAAGGCTATAGCTCCGACATCCCCTTAAGAAAGAATGGGAAAAGAGAGTTAACTTTATTCCAGGATCAAAGAACATTCGACACATACATTTGATAGAACCATCAAAATGCTACCACCACTGCATACCAAACTTGGTCTCATGAAACAGTTTATTAAAGCTCTAAATAAAGAGCAAGACTGTTTGTGGTACCTACTAGAAAAGTTCCCTGCAATAAGTGAAGCTAAGTTAAAAGAAGGCATTTTTAATGCCCCACAAATTTTCAAACTTTTTCAAGATGACAATTTTATTACAACCATGAGCAGTAGTGAGAAAGCAGTTTGGCAACGTTTCAAAAATGAATCTCAAAATTTTTTAGGAAATAAGAAAAGTGACGATTATGACAATATAGTTGATTAGTTACTAATAAATTATAAAAACTTAAATTCCGAGATGAACCTAAAACTTCATTTTTTACACTCTCACCTTGACTACTTTCCTGAAAATCTAGGAACTTATAGCAAAGAACAAGGTGAAAGATTTCATCAAGACATCAGCGAAATGGAAAGACGGCATCAGGGAAGATGGGATGTCAACACGATGGCGAATTTTTGCTGGATGATAGAGAGAGACATACAAACGAATAGCAAAAAGAGAAAGAGAAATTCGTTGCATAGATCGTTTCAAGTAAAAAGAATGCGGTACAATAGAAGAACAATTTAAAAGCAGTATTTTTTTGCCATTTTTCATGGTTTTCAGTGATTTTTTAAGGTTTTTTTCCAATTTTTTTAGAATTATCAGTACATACATGCAGGATACTCAGCGGGTTTCGATTCAGCGTATCAATATACATACAAGTCATTAATAATACACTTAAAAGGATTCATTTTAAAGTTTACCAACGTCTATAAATGCGATATTTCACGATTGAACCCATTAAGGACCGAACGGACATTTTTTTAGGTCCAATTTCAAACAGTCACCAAGTGGTTAATTTCATTTTTTAAAAACAAATTTTTTCATGCAAATTTTTTTGCCTTATAATATTTTTATGTGCCTAAGATCTATAAAAAAAGTGTTCATGATACCTAAACTGAAAGTTATGGACCCTAACAAAATGGCGTATAGAAAAAAAATATGTATTCATTAACTTCACCAATTTTTTTCTCGAAACTATGGACTTTTATAAAAACTTCATACCATCAAAAATTGCTTAGAATCAGTCAAGGAACACGCCTGAATTTTTTCAAATTTTTTGTGACCATTTTTGGTTTCTCAAATTTGGCCATTTTTTGAAAAATTCAAAAATGGCTTAAAAAATTTTGAAAATTTATGCATGTTCCTTGACTGATTCTAAGCATTTTTTGTTGTTATAAAATTTTTATCAAAGTTCATAGTTTTCGAGAAAAAAATTGGTGAAGTTAATGAATACAAATTTTTTTTCTATACGCCATTTTGTTTAAAAAAAAAATTTTGGAAATTTTCTAGGGTCCATAACTTTCAGTTTAGGTATCATGGACACCTTTTTTTATAGGTCTTAGGCACATACGAAAATTATAAGACTAAAGAATTTGCATGAAAAAATTTTTTTTTATCAAAAAATCAGCGTTTTTTTTATATGTTTATGTTTGCCATAAAAAGCCTATTTTAGCAAAAAACGAGAGTCATCCTCAAAAAGAGCATACTTTAAAGCATCGGAATAGGTAGTTTAGAAATTTTTTTGAAATGAAATTAACCGCTTGGTGACCGTTTGAATTTGGATCTAAAAAATGTCCGTTCAGTCCATAATGGGTTAAAGCAATCTTTCAGGGGGTTTTCCAATTTTCTCAGAATTTTCATAGCGCTCAAGCAGGATATTCAGCGTGTCAACATACATTAAAGTCATGAGTAATACTTTTTCATACTTTCCAATGTCTAAAAATGCCATTTTTCACAATTTTCAACGATTTTTCAGGGTTTTTCGCATTTTTCTCGGAATTTTGGGAGTGTGCGAGCAAAATTGACACCGTATTCGGATTCAGCAGATCAGAATACATGGGGATTGGTAGGTCTGGTCAAAAGTACTGCCAATTTTTTTGTGTGCCGGTGTAATCTATTTAAGCAATCCCTTTCCAAATCATCCATTACAATATCGGTGAATAATGCAGTGATCGGTAAACCCATGGGTGTACCATGAATTTGTTGATAATAAGTATTACTGAAAACAAAAAATGTATTATTATAAAGAAACTTAGTACATTCTAAAATTTTATTAAAAGGAATCCGACAATTATTATTAACCCTTAGACTGCCGGAAAATCAATATTTTGACGCACCCCCTGATCGACACTTTGTGCATGATCAATCGTTGATATAAGATACCTTCTATACCAGTTTTCTGAGGGCGATATGCTTTTTCAGATCCCAGCAGTGTAAAGGTTAATAGAAGAAAATCTTCTTTCGAAACTGTCTATTACTAAATCAGAAGAAATGTTCGTAATAAGTGAAACAACATCTAACGAAAACAAAACATGATCATCGTCTAAAATGACATCCTTCAATTTTGCCTTTAAATCAAAACTGTTATTAATATTAAATTTATGTGATGTTATAGCGGTTTTCAATTCATTATAAACTATTTTTGCAAGAAAAAGTGTAGGGCTATTATCTAAAGAAATAATAGGTTTTAACAGGTTATCAACCTTGTGGATTTTTGGTAATCCATAACCTTTAAACAAGTATTTGAAAATGTAAGTGTATTATTGTAAAATTTATGTTGTAAATATTCATGATTATTCAAATATTTCAAAATGTTCGAAGTAAATGTTTGTAAAGTTTTTAAAGGATTTTTTGAAATACACTTATAAACTGCATTATCAGAAAAGATGTTTGACATTTTTGAGATGTAATCAGATTTGTACATACAAACCGTTTCGTTATCTTTGTCTGAAGTGGTAAAAAATAAATCCGGATTGTTATTTAAAAACGTTTTCGTCGTATTAATTTTGTGAATAAACTCATTGACTGTTGTTTTAGATAAGTTTGATTTAAGACTAAAATTCGGTCCAAGAGTAACAATGTCTCACCTCTTTGGGAACGTCTACTTCTGTTAAATCAAGTAACCATTTGTTTTTGTTTGGTGTGGTCAGCATATGTATCAATTTGATTTTTAAATTCTTTAAGAGTTCAAACTTTTTCTGTAAAACTATATTGCGTTTATTTCGTATCTTTAAATATTTCTGTGAAGTCGTGTCAATATTTTTTCAAAACAACATTGTCTGATACACTCAGAAATTTCTTGTTTTAATTTTTTAAGAGCTTTATGGATAAAATTTACTGTATACATCTATTATATGAAACTCCTTTCTTACAATTACTCGGCATTTGAATATTCTTATTTCTTGTAATAACTTTCAAGTTTTTATAAATTTTTTGCAATGTACTACTGTAACAAAGTGGGATCGTACTCGGAGGTCCTGTATTCGACTTCCAGTCTCTACCGATTGATACAAGTAGTAGTGTAGTAATCAGATTTTTTTTATACGATCCCCAAGTGGCTTAATTTATTCTTTACGACATATAATTCTAAATATCGGACCCTTTATAGTTCAGTCAAATTAGACTTTTTTTCGTGAAAAAATTATATTTTCGACAAAAAATTACGTTGCTATAGTATGAAATAATATGAATTATAAAATGTTTCACAAGATCACGTAATTAATTAACTGACGAATTGGATTCAGTAAAACAGTGAGTAAAAAATAATAGTTATATAAAAGCAATAGACACGCTAATAACCTGACAAGAGATTTAAAGATGTTAAATATTAACAAGGAAAGTAACAAAAGGAAGATAAAAGATTAGAGAAGGAACAATGAATATTAAAATGACAGATTCAATTATCAGCAGCTTAAGACTTAGCTTTTAAATATACATGTATAAAAAATACAATAATTATTACAGAATGCTAATCAGGATATACGTAAATATACAAATTTGAGAACTGAAATGAAAAAAGTCTATCAACACCCCAACACAATTCTAGATATAAAAACTTATATTTGTACGAATTGTAAATGTAAACATAACGTAGATCGAAAATATCGTCTAATTTCAAATTATAACTACAATAAAATGAGTAACTTCTTTTCTAAAACAAATATAAAACTGAATATCACTGAAGAAATACTGTATATATGGATGAAGGAAACAGAGATTGAAAAAACCAACATAATAACTAAAAACTTTGAAAAAGAACATACAAAAAATACAGAATATAATAGGAAAACTACTATTGAAAGATATAAGCCCATTGAAACAGTTTTTGATATGATAGATAATATTACTGAAAAAATAGCAATAATATCAAGAATAATGATGCACGTTCTGCATCTGAAACCCAGATAAATCAAATAAACAAGCACAGAATGACGTATGGAGACAGGAATTACTTAATACGAAATAAACAATACTTATTTCTACAAAGCATAAGGGGAATTCAGACTTTTACTTATTCTACGTATTCATTAAAAACACAACCATCGTACAAAGATATAATAATAGTAGATGACATAGTATTCACATTATCTTGCAAATGTGATGCTGCACAACACAAAGAAATCTTTCCTCACTATAGAGTCACCTGTGCAGTAGGCCTAACGTGCTCCGCCAGGCTAAATAGTTATGAAAAAGTAGCATATGCAAGAAGTAGAAACGTACCAACAGAAACTTTTACGATTGCTAGAACTATGCTAGTAAGATAAAGGTAAGCTAGTTGCTAAAATAATAATAATAAAAAGTAATAAATTATGAAAGCATAAATTATATATATAAAATAACAACCAATAAATACAATTAATTGAATCTTATATGTTATAATATAATATCATATAATATAATTTTGAGATTTTTTCACCCTCCATTGTGTATTTTAAATAATTGTTGCGATGATGAGGGTCACACAGTAAAAAACAAATTTTTACTTTTTAGTACAACGTTTCGTCTGCTTATTTGCAGACCTCTTCAGGTACTGAAATATTTATTTAACACAACTGTATAAATTATAACATTACATCAATATCAATATAGACAATTATAGAAAACCGATATATACCTATGACACTGAACGAACGAAAACAATTAATACTGCTCAAGGAGCTAAGTCGAATAACCAGAACATATGTAAAGCACCTGTATTTATATCAAAACAAATTTTGAATGTGTAAGTAAAACCTCAATTGTATTATCCACATACATAGGTCAACGCTAAATCAAACCATTATATTTGTATATTGTCGGTGTAGAAATTGTGTATCTTCTTTTCTATTTAAAGTACCGTTATAATAATTAATATATAACATTTCTGAAATTAAACGTTTTTTATAACAAGGTTCATAGTCTAATATTTTTACATTCATCCAATTAAAATCATGATCTTTATTATTTGCAATATGTGCAGTAACAACTGCTTCCGGGTTATTATTTTTTGATGTTCTTTAATTCTTGTTTTAAGACCACGTTTTGTTTCACCTATATATGTAGCCAGACAATTTTTACAATTAAACTTATATACTACACCAGTCATATCCCACTTCGATGTTTTGTCTTTACCTAAAGTTATAACATTATCTAATTTTTTGCACATTAACGGACAAACATTTATATTGTATTTTTTTAACATTTTTGAACATTTATTATAAAAATCTCTGTTATAAGGTAGTGATATTGTACATATTGTAGGTCGCTTTTTCATAAATTTGTTATTATTTTCATATTTTATTTTTCTTAATCTATTTTCAATAGCCGAGTTAATAAATTTCAACGGATAGTCATTCATTCTCAGTAATTCCTTAACTATATTGATATTATCCTTATGAAATTGTTGATGAGACAATTTTAACGCTCTGTCTATTAAATTATACACAATATTGCGCTTCTGCTGAACAGTATGATTAGATTTAAAACTCAATAACCTAGTAGAATTTGATGTTTTTCTAAACCAATTCGTAAAAATATTATTATT
Source organism: Theocolax elegans (assembly GCA_026168455.1). Lineage (NCBI taxonomy): Eukaryota > Metazoa > Arthropoda > Insecta > Hymenoptera > Cerocephalidae > Theocolax > Theocolax elegans. Next base: position 24,395,843 of record CM047429.1, read on the forward strand.
CTTTTTGATAAGTAAAATATCTAGAAAATTTATACAATTATTTGTTTCTATCTCATGTGTAAATTTTAAACGTTCATTATAATTATTAAAAACATTGAGAACTAAATTTACATGATCTTTGTGTATACATAAAATAGTATCGTCAACATATCTGAAGTAAAAAATCGGAGAACAATTAAATTTTTCTTTTAATTCTAATAAACAATGAGTTTCCAAATCATCCATCACTAAATCCGCAAATAATGGTGATATTGGTGAACCCATTGGCGAACCAAAAATTTGTTTATATATTTTATTATTAAACGTAAAGAAAGTATTGTCAAACAAAAACCGTATGATATTGCGAATTTCATCAAATGGTATCTTACATTTATTATGTATAAAATTAAATCGCCTATCAAGACTGTCAAGGACTTCATTGCACGGAATGTTAGTAAATAAAGAGCTAACGTCTAAAGACAACATAATATAGTCAGCTGGTATAATAATATTTTCTAATTTTCCTTTTAATTCAAAACTGTTGTTTATATGAGATTTTGGTTTAGGTATGATATTTTTAATCTCATCATAAATTATTTTAGCTAAAAAATGTGTTGGACTATTAATTGTGGAAATAATCGGTCTTAAAGGATAATTTATTTTATGTATTTTTGGAAGTCCATATGCTTTCGCTAACAACGTGTTGGTTTGAGTTAAAGAATTTTTGTGATAGACTCTTGTTAAGCATTCATTATTATTTAAATTTTTCAAAATTGCATAAACATCAGATTGAAGCTTTTTCAACGGGTTCTTATTTTGAGGAATATATGTATTCTTATCACTTAATAAATTAGTCATTTTATCTAAATAGTCATTTTTATTTAAACAAACAGTTAAATTACCTTTATCAGAATTTGTGAAAAATATGTCTGGATTGTCTGTCAAGAATTTTTTTGTAGCTATTAACTCATTATTTAATTCTCGATTATTGTAAGATATGTGTTTTGAATGTCTTGCTTCAAATTTGATATTTTTAACAATAGTTTCTCTTATTTCATTTTTTATATCCTCATTTATGTCAGTGTTCTCTAAGCTGCTTTCTACGTTTTTTATTATATTTACTACATCTTTATTAGAAAATTCCGAATTACAATTAAACTTTCTCCCTAAAGACACTAAATTTATCACTTCATTAGGAATATCAACATCCGTTAAATTTTTAATCCATTGACCTTTATGCTTATTATATTCCTTAGTTTTATTAAATTTAATTAGATTTAATAATTTTTTCTCTAGTAATCTTGAAATTTCTTTATAAACTTTTTTACATTTCATTTCGGTAAATTTGAAAAATTCATCTAAAATATTTTCCGATATTAAACTATTATTAATCTTATTCTTTAATTTATTTAATGATGTGTATAAATAGTTTAAGTGCACATGAATGTCATTAATTTCTAATTTAAGAATACGGAAAGATTGAGAGTTTGTATGCACTTTAAGAAACGACTTACAAGAATTACTATAAAACGAAATATTGTTCAAATTTTTAAACACGTTCTTTATATGTTTAGGGATAACCTCGTGACTTCTGCAATTGAGTAGAAAAGTTCGTCTGGCGTTCGCTTCAGCTAGTTGTTGACGTAATGATGTCCAAATCTTAAGAAGTTTAGTAGTGTTGTGTCCATATTTCAATGTCAATTGTTTGAAAAATGTTCTTCCTCTCCCATGAGGCTGGTCATTACTGCATCGAAGACCGTAGTTTAATTTTGAGATTTTTTCACCCTCCATTGTGTATTTTAAATAATTGTTGCGATGATGAGGGTCACACAGTAAAAAACAAATTTTTACTTTTTAGTACAACGTTTCGTCTGCTTATTTGCAGACCTCTTCAGGTACTGAAATATTTATTTAACACAACTGTATAAATTATAACATTACATCAATATCAATATAGACAATTATAGAAAACCGATATATACCTATGACACTGAACGAACGAAAACAATTAATACTGCTCAAGGAGCTAAGTCGAATAACCAGAACATATGTAAAGCACCTGTATTTATATCAAAACAAATTTTGAATGTGTAAGTAAAACCTCAATTGTATTATCCACATACATAGGTCAACGCTAAATCAAACCATTATATTTGTATATTGTCGGTGTAGAAATTGTGTATCTTCTTTTCTATTTAAAGTACCGTTATAATAATTAATATATAACATTTCTGAAATTAAACGTTTTTTATAACAAGGTTCATAGTCTAATATTTTTACATTCATCCAATTAAAATCATGATCTTTATTATTTGCAATATGTGCAGTAACAACTGCTTCCGGGTTATTATTTTTTTGATGTTCTTTAATTCTTGTTTTAAGACCACAGAAATGTTATATATTAATTATTATAACGGTACTTTAAATAGAAAAGAAGATACACAATTTCTACACCGACAATATACAAATATAATGGTTTGATTTAGCGTTGACCTATGTATGTGGATAATACAATTGAGGTTTTACTTACACATTCAAAATTTGTTTTGATATAAATACAGGTGCTTTACATATGTTCTGGTTATTCGACTTAGCTCCTTGAGCAGTATTAATTGTTTTCGTTCGTTCAGTGTCATAGGTATATATCGGTTTTCTATAATTGTCTATATTGATATTGATGTAATGTTATAATTTATACAGTTGTGTTAAATAAATATTTCAGTACCTGAAGAGGTCTGCAAATAAGCAGACGAAACGTTGTACTAAAAAGTAAAAATTTGTTTTTTACTGTGTGACCCTCATCATCGCAACAATTATTTAAAATACACAATGGAGGGTGAAAAAATCTCAAAATTAAACTACGGTCTTCGATGCAGTAATGACCAGCCTCATGGGAGAGGAAGAACATTTTTCAAACAATTGACATTGAAATATGGACACAACACTACTAAACTTCTTAAGATTTGGACATCATTACGTCAACAACTAGCTGAAGCGAACGCCAGACGAACTTTTCTACTCAATTGCAGAAGTCACGAGGTTATCCCTAAACATATAAAGAACGTGTTTAAAAATTTGAACAATATTTCGTTTTATAGTAATTCTTGTAAGTCGTTTCTTAAAGTGCATACAAACTCTCAATCTTTCCGTATTCTTAAATTAGAAATTAATGACATTCATGTGCACTTAAACTATTTATACACATCATTAAATAAATTAAAGAATAAGATTAATAATAGTTTAATATCGGAAAATATTTTAGATGAATTTTTCAAATTTACCGAAATGAAATGTAAAAAAGTTTATAAAGAAATTTCAAGATTACTAGAGAAAAATTATTAAATCTAATTAAATTTAATAAAACTAAGGAATATAATAAGCATAAAGGTCAATGGATTAAAAATTTAACGGATGTTGATATTCCTAATGAAGTGATAAATTTAGTGTCTTTAGGGAGAAAGTTTAATTGTAATTCGGAATTTTCTAATAAAGATGTAGTAAATATAATAAAAAACGTAGAAAGCAGCTTAGAGAACACTGACATAAATGAGGATATAAAAAATGAAATAAGAGAAACTATTGTTAAAAATATCAAATTTGAAGCAAGACATTCAAAACACATATCTTACAATAATCGAGAATTAAATAATGAGTTAATAGCTACAAAAAAATTCTTGACAGACAATCCAGACATATTTTTCACAAATTCTGATAAAGGTAATTTAACTGTTTGTTTAAATAAAAATGACTATTTAGATAAAATGACTAATTTATTAAGTGATAAGAATACATATATTCCTCAAAATAAGAACCCATTGAAAAAGCTTCAATCTGATGTTTATGCAATTTTGAAAAATTTAAATAATAATGAATGCTTAACAAGAGTCTATCACAAAATTCTTTAACTCAAACCAACACGTTGTTAGCGAAAGCATATGGACTTCCAAAAATACATAAAATAAATTATCCTTTAAGACCGATTATTTCCACAATTAATAGTCCAACACATTTTTTAGCTAAAATAATTTATGATGAGATTAAAAATATCATACCTAAACCAAATCTCATATAAACAACAGTTTTGAATTAAAAGGAAAATTAGAAAATATTATTATACCAGCTGACTATATTATGTTGTCTTTAGACGTTAGCTCTTTATTTACTAACATTCCGTGCAATGAAGTCCTTGACAGTCTTGATAGGCGATTTAATTTTATACATAATAAATGTAAGATACCATTTGATGAAATTCGCAATATCATACGGTTTTTGTTTGACAATACTTTCTTTACGTTTAATAATAAAATATATAAACAAATTTTTGGTTCGCCAATGGGTTCACCAATATCACCATTATTTGCGGATTTAGTGATGGATGATTTGGAAACTCATTGTTTATTAGAATTAAAAGAAAAATTTAATTGTTCTCCGATTTTTTACTTCAGATATGTTGACGATACTATTTTATGTATACACAAAGATCATGTAAATTTAGTTCTCAATGTTTTTAATAATTATAATGAACGTTTAAAATTTACACATGAGATAGAAACAAATAATTGTATAAATTTTCTAGATATTTTACTTATCAAAAAGAATAATAATATTTTTACGAATTGGTTTAGAAAAACATCAAATTCTACTAGGTTATTGAGTTTTAAATCTAATCATACTGTTCAGCAGAAGCGCAATATTGTGTATAATTTAATAGACAGAGCGTTAAAATTGTACTCATCAACAATTTCATAAGGATAGATATCAATATAGTTAAGGAATTACTGAGAATGAATGACTATCCGTTGAAATTTAATTAACTCGGGCTATTGAAATATATTAAGAAAAAATAAAATGATGTAAAATAATGACCAAAGTTTATGAAAAGCGACCCTACAATATGTGACAATATCAGCTACCAGTTATAACAGAGATTTATAATATCACCATTATTTGCGGATTTAGTGATGGATGATTTGGAAACTCATTGTTTATTAGAATTAAAAGAAAAATTTAATTGTTCTCCGATTTTTTACTTCAGATATGTTGACGATACTATTTTATGTATACACAAAGATCATGTAAATTTAGTTCTCAATGTTTTTAATAATTATAATGAACGTTTAAAATTTACACATGAGATAGAAACAATAATTGTATAAATTTTCTAGATATTTTACTTATCAAAAAGAATAATAATATTTTTACGAATTGGTTTAGAAAAACATCAAATTCTACTAGGTTATTGAGTTTTAAATCTAATCATACTGTTCACAGAAGCGCAATATTGTGTATAATTTAATAGACAGAGCGTTAAAATTGTCTCATCAACAATTTCATAAGGATAATATCAATATAGTTAAGGAATTACTGAGAATGAATGACTATCCGTTGAAATTTATTAACTCGGCTATTGAAAATAGATTAAGAAAAATAAAATATGAAAATAATAACAAATTTATGAAAAAGCGACCTACAATATGTACAATATCACTACCTTATAACAGAGATTTTTATAATAAATGTTCAAAAATGTTAAAAAAATACAATATAAATGTTTGTCCGTTAATGTGCAAAAAATTAGATAATGTTATAACTTTAGGTAAAGACAAAACATCGAAGTGGGATATGACTGGTGTAGTATATAAGTTTAATTGTAAAAATTGTCTGGCTACATATATAGGTGAAACAAAACGTGGTCTTAAAACAAGAATTAAAGAACATCAAAAAAATAATAACCCGGAAGCAGTTGTTACTGCACATATTGCAAATAATAAAGATCATGATTTTAATTGGATGAATGTAAAAATATTAGACTATGAACCTTGTTATAAAAAACGTTTAATTTCAGAAATGTTATATATTAATTATTATAACGGTACTTTAAATAGAAAAGAAGATACACAATTTCTACACCGACAATATACAAATATAATGGTTTGATTTAGCGTTGACCTATGTATGTGGATAATACAATTGAGGTTTTACTTACACATTCAAAATTTGTTTTGATATAAATACAGGTGCTTTACATATGTTCTGGTTATTCGACTTAGCTCCTTGAGCAGTATTAATTGTTTTCGTTCGTTCAGTGTCATAGGTATATATCGGTTTTCTATAATTGTCTATATTGATATTGATGTAATGTTATAATTTATACAGTTGTGTTAAATAAATATTTCAGTACCTGAAGAGGTCTGCAAATAAGCAGACGAAACGTTGTACTAAAAAGTAAAAATTTGTTTTTACTGTGTGACCCTCATCATCGCAACAATTATTTAAAATACACAATGGAGGGTGAAAAAATCTCAAAATTAAACTACGGTCTTCGATGCAGTAATGACCAGCCTCATGGGAGAGGAAGAACATTTTTCAAACAATTGACATTGAAATATGGACACAACACTACTAAACTTCTTAAGATTTGGACATCATTACGTCAACAACTAGCTGAAGCGAACGCCAGACGAACTTTTCTACTCAATTGCAGAAGTCACGAGGTTATCCCTAAACTATAAAGAACGTGTTTAAAAATTTGAACAATATTTCGTTTTATAGTAATTCTTGTAAGTCGTTTCTTAAAGTGCATACAAACTCTCAATCTTTCCGTATTCTTAAATTAGAAATTAATGACATTCATGTGCACTTAAACTATTTATACACATCATTAAATAAATTAAAGAATAAGATTAATAATAGTTTAATATCGGAAAATATTTTAGATGAATTTTTCAAATTTACCGAAATGAAATGTAAAAAAGTTTATAAAGAAATTTCAAGATTACTAGAGAAAAATTATTAAATCTAATTAAATTTAATAAACTAAGGAATATAATAAGCATAAAGGTCAATGGATTAAAAATTTAACGGATGTTGATATTCCTAATGAAGTGATAAATTTAGTGTCTTTAGGGAGAAAGTTTAATTGTAATTCGGAATTTTCTAATAAAGATGTAGTAAATATAATAAAAACGTAGAAAGCAGCTTAGAGAACACTGACATAAATGAGGATATAAAAAATGAAATAAGAGAAACTATTGTTAAAAATATCAAATTTGAAGCAAGACATTCAAAACACATATCTTACAATAATCGAGAATTAAATAATGAGTTAATAGCTACAAAAAAATTCTTGACAGACAATCCAGACATATTTTTCACAAATTCTGATAAAGGTAATTTAACTGTTTGTTTAAATAAAAATGACTATTTAGATAAAATGACTAATTTATTAAGTGATAAGAATACATATATTCCTCAAAATAAGAACCCGTTGAAAAAGCTTCAATCTGATGTTTATGCAATTTTGAAAAATTTAAATAATAATGAATGCTTAACAAGAGTCTATCACAAAAATTCTTTAACTCAAACCAACACGTTGTTAGCGAAAGCATATGGACTTCCAAAAATACATAAAATAAATTATCCTTTAAGACCGATTATTTCCACAATTAATAGTCCAACACATTTTTTAGCTAAAATAATTTATGATGAGATTAAAAATATCATACCTAAACCAAAATCTCATATAAACAACAGTTTTGAATTAAAAGGAAAATTAGAAAATATTATTATACCAGCTGACTATATTATGTTGTCTTTAGACGTTAGCTCTTTATTTACTAACATTCCGTGCAATGAAGTCCTTGACAGTCTTGATAGGCGATTTAATTTTATACATAATAAATGTAAGATACCATTTGATGAAATTCGCAATATCATACGGTTTTTGTTTGACAATACTTTCTTTACGTTTAATAATAAAATATATAAACAAATTTTTGGTTCGCCAATGGGTTCACCAATATCACCATTATTTGCGGATTTAGTGATGGATGATTTGGAAACTCATTGTTTATTAGAATTAAAAGAAAAATTTAATTGTTCTCCGATTTTTTACTTCAGATATGTTGACGATACTATTTTATGTATACACAAAGATCATGTAAATTTAGTTCTCAATGTTTTTAATAATTATAATGAACGTTTAAAATTTACACATGAGATAGAAACAAATAATTGTATAAATTTTCTAGATATTTTACTTATCAAAAAGAATAATAATATTTTTACGAATTGGTTTAGAAAAACATCAAATTCTACTAGGTTATTGAGTTTTAAATCTAATCATACTGTTCAGCAGAAGCGCAATATTGTGTATAATTTAATAGACAGAGCGTTAAAATTGTCTCATCAACAATTTCATAAGGATAATATCAATATAGTTAAGGAATTACTGAGAATGAATGACTATCCGTTGAAATTTATTAACTCGGCTATTGAAAATAGATTAAGAAAAATAAAATATGAAAATAATAACAAATTTATGAAAAAGCGACCTACAATATATAAAATAACAACCAATAAATACAATTAATTGAATCTTATATGTTATAATATAATATCATATAATATAATTTTGAGATTTTTTCACCCTCCATTGTGTATTTTAAATAATTGTTGCGATGATGAGGGTCACACAGTAAAAAACAAATTTTTACTTTTTAGTACAACGTTTCGTCTGCTTATTTGCAGACCTCTTCAGGTACTGAAATATTTATTTAACACAACTGTATAAATTATAACATTACATCAATATCAATATAGACAATTATAGAAAACCGATATATACCTATGACACTGAACGAACGAAAACAATTAATACTGCTCAAGGAGCTAAGTCGAATAACCAGAACATATGTAAAGCACCTGTATTTATATCAAAACAAATTTTGAATGTGTAAGTAAAACCTCAATTGTATTATCCACATACATAGGTCAACGCTAAATCAAACCATTATATTTGTATATTGTCGGTGTAGAAATTGTGTATCTTCTTTTCTATTTAAAGTACCGTTATAATAATTAATATATAACATTTCTGAAATTAAACGTTTTTTATAACAAGGTTCATAGTCTAATATTTTTACATTCATCCAATTAAAATCATGATCTTTATTATTTGCAATATGTGCAGTAACAACTGCTTCCGGGTTATTATTTTTTTTGATGTTCTTTAATTCTTGTTTTAAGACCACGTTTTGTTTCACCTATATATGTAGCCAGACAATTTTTACAATTAAACTTATATACTACACCAGTCATATCCCACTTCGATGTTTTGTCTTTACCTAAAGTTATAACATTATCTAATTTTTTGCACATTAACGGACAAACATTTATATTGTATTTTTTTAACATTTTTGAACATTTATTATAAAAATCTCTGTTATAAGGTAGTGATATTGTACATATTGTAGGTCGCTTTTTCATAAATTTGTTATTATTTTCATATTTTATTTTTCTTAATCTATTTTCAATAGCCGAGTTAATAAATTTCAACGGATAGTCATTCATTCTCAGTAATTCCTTAACTATATTGATATTATCCTTATGAAATTGTTGATGAGACAATTTTAACGCTCTGTCTATTAAATTATACACAATATTGCGCTTCTGCTGAACAGTATGATTAGATTTAAAACTCAATAACCTAGTAGAATTTGATGTTTTTCTAAACCAATTCGTAAAAATATTATTATTCTTTTTGATAAGTAAAATATCTAGAAAATTTATACAATTATTTGTTTCTATCTCATGTGTAAATTTTAAACGTTCATTATAATTATTAAAAACATTGAGAACTAAATTTACATGATCTTTGTGTATACATAAAATAGTATCGTCAACATATCTGAAGTAAAAAATCGGAGAACAATTAAATTTTTCTTTTAATTCTAATAAACAATGAGTTTCCAAATCATCCATCACTAAATCCGCAAATAATGGTGATATTGGTGAAACCCATTGGCGAACCAAAAATTTGTTTATATATTTTATTATTAAACGTAAAGAAAGTATTGTCAAACAAAAACCGTATGATATTGCGAATTTCATCAAATGGTATCTTACATTTATTATGTATAAAATTAAATCGCCTATCAAGACTGTCAAGGACTTCATTGCACGGAATGTTAGTAAATAAAGAGCTAACGTCTAAAGACAACATAATATAGTCAGCTGGTATAATAATATTTTCTAATTTTCCTTTTAATTCAAAACTGTTGTTTATATGAGATTTTGGTTTAGGTATGATATTTTTAATCTCATCATAAATTATTTTAGCTAAAAATGTGTTGGACTATTAATTGTGGAAATAATCGGTCTTAAAGGATAATTTATTTTATGTATTTTTGGAAGTCCATATGCTTTCGCTAACAACGTGTTGGTTTGAGTTAAAGAATTTTTGTGATAGACTCTTGTTAAGCATTCATTATTATTTAAATTTTTCAAAATTGCATAAACATCAGATTGAAGCTTTTTCAACGGGTTCTTATTTTGAGGAATATATGTATTCTTATCACTTAATAAATTAGTCATTTTATCTAAATAGTCATTTTTATTTAAACAAACAGTTAAATTACCTTTATCAGAATTTGTGAAAAATATGTCTGGATTGTCTGTCAAGAATTTTTTTTGTAGCTATTAACTCATTATTTAATTCTCGATTATTGTAAGATATGTGTTTTGAATGTCTTGCTTCAAATTTGATATTTTTAACAATAGTTTCTCTTATTTCATTTTTTATATCCTCATTTATGTCAGTGTTCTCTAAGCTGCTTTCTACGTTTTTTATTATATTTACTACATCTTTATTAGAAAATTCCGAATTACAATTAAACTTTCTCCCTAAAGACACTAAATTTATCACTTCATTAGGAATATCAACATCCGTTAAATTTTTAATCCATTGACCTTTATGCTTATTATATTCCTTAGTTTTATTAAATTTAATTAGATTTAATAATTTTTTCTCTAGTAATCTTGAAATTTCTTTATAAACTTTTTTACATTTCATTTCGGTAAATTTGAAAAATTCATCTAAAATATTTTCCGATATTAAACTATTATTAATCTTATTCTTTAATTTATTTAATGATGTGTATAAATAGTTTAAGTGCACATGAATGTCATTAATTTCTAATTTAAGAATACGGAAAGATTGAGAGTTTGTATGCACTTTAAGAAACGACTTACAAGAATTACTATAAAACGAAATATTGTTCAAATTTTTAAACACGTTCTTTATATGTTTAGGGATAACCTCGTGACTTCTGCAATTGAGTAGAAAAGTTCGTCTGGCGTTCGCTTCAGCTAGTTGTTGACGTAATGATGTCCAAATCTTAAGAAGTTTAGTAGTGTTGTGTCCATATTTCAATGTCAATTGTTTGAAAAATGTTCTTCCTCTCCCATGAGGCTGGTCATTACTGCATCGAAGACCGTAGTTTAATTTTGAGATTTTTTCACCCTCCATTGTGTATTTTAAATAATTGTTGCGATGATGAGGGTCACACAGTAAAAAACAAATTTTTACTTTTTAGTACAACGTTTCGTCTGCTTATTTGCAGACCTCTTCAGGTACTGAAATATTTATTTAACACAACTGTATAAATTATAACATTACATCAATATCAATATAGACAATTATAGAAAACCGATATATACCTATGACACTGAACGAACGAAAACAATTAATACTGCTCAAGGAGCTAAGTCGAATAACCAGAACATATGTAAAGCACCTGTATTTATATCAAAACAAATTTTGAATGTGTAAGTAAAACCTCAATTGTATTATCCACATACATAGGTCAACGCTAAATCAAACCATTATATTTGTATATTGTCGGTGTAGAAATTGTGTATCTTCTTTTCTATTTAAAGTACCGTTATAATAATTAATATATAACATTTCTGAAATTAAACGTTTTTTATAACAAGGTTCATAGTCTAATATTTTTACATTCATCCAATTAAAATCATGATCTTTATTATTTGCAATATGTGCAGTAACAACTGCTTCCGGGTTATTATTTTTTTGATGTTCTTTAATTCTTGTTTTAAGACCACAGAAATGTTATATATTAATTATTATAACGGTACTTTAAATAGAAAAGAAGATACACAATTTCTACACCGACAATATACAAATATAATGGTTTGATTTAGCGTTGACCTATGTATGTGGATAATACAATTGAGGTTTTACTTACACATTCAAAATTTGTTTTGATATAAATACAGGTGCTTTACATATGTTCTGGTTATTCGACTTAGCTCCTTGAGCAGTATTAATTGTTTTCGTTCGTTCAGTGTCATAGGTATATATCGGTTTTCTATAATTGTCTATATTGATATTGATGTAATGTTATAATTTATACAGTTGTGTTAAATAAATATTTCAGTACCTGAAGAGGTCTGCAAATAAGCAGACGAAACGTTGTACTAAAAAGTAAAAATTTGTTTTTTACTGTGTGACCCTCATCATCGCAACAATTATTTAAAATACACAATGGAGGGTGAAAAATCTCAAAATTAAACTACGGTCTTCGATGCAGTAATGACCAGCCTCATGGGAGAGGAAGAACATTTTTCAAACAATTGACATTGAAATATGGACACAACACTACTAAACTTCTTAAGATTTGGACATCATTACGTCAACAACTAGCTGAAGCGAACGCCAGACGAACTTTTCTACTCAATTGCAGAAGTCACGAGGTTATCCCTAAACATATAAAGAACGTGTTTAAAAATTTGAACAATATTTCGTTTTATAGTAATTCTTGTAAGTCGTTTCTTAAAGTGCATACAAACTCTCAATCTTTCCGTATTCTTAAATTAGAAATTAATGACATTCATGTGCACTTAAACTATTTATACACATCATTAAATAAATTAAAGAATAAGATTAATAATAGTTTAATATCGGAAAATATTTTAGATGAATTTTTCAAATTTACCGAAATGAAATGTAAAAAAGTTTATAAAGAAATTTCAAGATTACTAGAGAAAAAATTATTAAATCTAATTAAATTTAATAAAACTAAGGAATATAATAAGCATAAAGGTCAATGGATTAAAAATTTAACGGATGTTGATATTCCTAATGAAGTGATAAATTTAGTGTCTTTAGGGAGAAAGTTTAATTGTAATTCGGAATTTTCTAATAAAGATGTAGTAAATATAATAAAAAACGTAGAAAGCAGCTTAGAGAACACTGACATAAATGAGGATATAAAAAATGAAATAAGAGAAACTATTGTTAAAAATATCAAATTTGAAGCAAGACATTCAAAACACATATCTTACAATAATCGAGAATTAAATAATGAGTTAATAGCTACAAAAAAATTCTTGACAGACAATCCAGACATATTTTTCACAAATTCTGATAAAGGTAATTTAACTGTTTGTTTAAATAAAAATGACTATTTAGATAAAATGACTAATTTATTAAGTGATAAGAATACATATATTCCTCAAAATAAGAACCCATTGAAAAAGCTTCAATCTGATGTTTATGCAATTTTGAAAAATTTAAATAATAATGAATGCTTAACAAGAGTCTATCACAAAAATTCTTTAACTCAAACCAACACGTTGTTAGCGAAAGCATATGGACTTCCAAAAATACATAAAATAAATTATCCTTTAAGACCGATTATTTCCACAATTAATAGTCCAACACATTTTTTAGCTAAAATAATTTATGATGAGATTAAAAATATCATACCTAAACCAAAATCTCATATAAACAACAGTTTTGAATTAAAAGGAAAATTAGAAAATATTATTATACCAGCTGACTATATTATGTTGTCTTTAGACGTTAGCTCTTTATTTACTAACATTCCGTGCAATGAAGTCCTTGACAGTCTTGATAGGCGATTTAATTTTATACATAATAAATGTAAGATACCATTTGATGAAATTCGCAATATCATACGGTTTTTGTTTGACAATACTTTCTTTACGTTTAATAATAAAATATATAAACAAATTTTTGGTTCGCCAATGGGTTCACCAATATCACCATTATTTGCGGATTTAGTGATGGATGATTTGGAAACTCATTGTTTATTAGAATTAAAAGAAAAATTTAATTGTTCTCCGATTTTTTACTTCAGATATGTTGACGATACTATTTTATGTATACACAAAGATCATGTAAATTTAGTTCTCAATGTTTTTAATAATTATAATGAACGTTTAAAATTTACACATGAGATAGAAACAAATAATTGTATAAATTTTCTAGATATTTTACTTATCAAAAAGAATAATAATATTTTTACGAATTGGTTTAGAAAAACATCAAATTCTACTAGGTTATTGAGTTTTAAATCTAATCATACTGTTCAGCAGAAGCGCAATATTGTGTATAATTTAATAGACAGAGCGTTAAAATTGTCTCATCAACAATTTCATAAGGATAATATCAATATAGTTAAGGAATTACTGAGAATGAATGACTATCCGTTGAAATTTATTAACTCGGCTATTGAAAATAGATTAAGAAAAATAAAATATGAAAATAATAACAAATTTATGAAAAAGCGACCTACAATATGTACAATATCACTACCTTATAACAGAGATTTTTATAATAAATGTTCAAAAATGTTAAAAAAATACAATATAAATGTTTGTCCGTTAATGTGCAAAAAATTAGATAATGTTATAACTTTAGGTAAAGACAAAACATCGAAGTGGGATATGACTGGTGTAGTATATAAGTTTAATTGTAAAAATTGTCTGGCTACATATATAGGTGAAACAAAACGTGGTCTTAAAACAAGAATTAAAGAACATCAAAAAAATAATAACCCGGAAGCAGTTGTTACTGCACATATTGCAAATAATAAAGATCATGATTTTAATTGGATGAATGTAAAAATATTAGACTATGAACCTTGTTATAAAAAACGTTTAATTTCAGAAATGTTATATATTAATTATTATAACGGTACTTTAAATAGAAAAGAAGATACACAATTTCTACACCGACAATATACAAATATAATGGTTTGATTTAGCGTTGACCTATGTATGTGGATAATACAATTGAGGTTTTACTTACACATTCAAAATTTGTTTTGATATAAATACAGGTGCTTTACATATGTTCTGGTTATTCGACTTAGCTCCTTGAGCAGTATTAATTGTTTTCGTTCGTTCAGTGTCATAGGTATATATCGGTTTTCTATAATTGTCTATATTGATATTGATGTAATGTTATAATTTATACAGTTGTGTTAAATAAATATTTCAGTACCTGAAGAGGTCTGCAAATAAGCAGACGAAACGTTGTACTAAAAAGTAAAAATTTGTTTTTTACTGTGTGACCCTCATCATCGCAACAATTATTTAAAATCATATAATATATATTCTTATCTAACAATAAAACTTATAATAAACAAATAATTAAAAAAAATAGAATTATGCAATACAAATTATTGAAAGATTAAATTAAATACGAGTATTGATATAACAGGGATGTCAGTGTATTAAAAATATATAGATTTATTATAAATGTTATACTATACAAATAGATAGAGATTGGACAACTCGTGTCCGGAAGTCCGACTGAGAAGTACTATCGATGCCGTGTGTGTGACGAATGGCATAGAGGTTTTGCTGTGCTAAAAACAGCATAACTAGTCAGCGTTTTATTAGGTTTTGATAGTTTTCTAAGCCAGACATACAAATAGAAAATTTTCCTCTGCAGGTTTTACGGCATTGTAATGTGTATTGTAAAATAATTGCGTCACTGGTAGCAAATTTAGAAATGGGCGTCCAGCATATGATCACTCAGGATACGAACGCGGTAGCATCCTGGGAATTCGCTAACGATGTCAAATTAAATGTCAAAAAATCAAAGGTGATAATCCTGGACAGCCAGGCTTTTATCTCTCGTTTATATCTAGTCAAACCCCGAGGATGAGGGTCGGCAATAATATTTTGAACTATGAAAATGCGGTGAAATTTCTGGGTGTTTAGTTGTCCTCCACTCTGGACTGGTCCAGACAGATACTTTGGATCTTTTAATAGGTACATGGTATTCTTTATTCTTTTAAATAGTATCCGTTTACTAACATAACTTCTAATTTTGTAAAAACTGGATAGTTTTTTAACTAATACAATGCAGGCAAACAATTTCACGATATTGGTAAATGTTAGAATACTAAAAATAACAGTCAAAAGTGCACGACGAAGAAAGAAATAGAAAAATACGACTGATACAAAGAAGTTGGGAAGCTTGTATTACATATTTGCGATGGAAATAAATATTGATTGCAGTAACAAGCGTCAAGAAACAAAGTAGCGGCAGCATCTTACATTATCTTAGAATCAATTTTCAGTAACAATTAGAGGTATAGGTAATTGATTGAAAAATTAAACGAAAAATAGAAACGTTTATCTTTTCTTTTAAAAATGTGTAATGTAGCAGACGGAAGAGTAAGAAAATGTTAAGCTACGTAGTTTGAAAATGCACAAGCAGGTGTCAATGCTAAGCGTTTCCAGTTTTTTAAAATAGGTTTAAATTCGTCTACATTTATTCATAATTATTGTAGTTTAGGATACATATTTTTTCAAGATGTACTACTAATTTAAAAAGTTCTCAATTAATAAATTTATATTCTCACCTCACGCAGCGTAGCGATCAACGCATTCGTGGTGGAATAGGCGACGGACTCTACAGGAGGTCCGTGCACCGATCGTCCGTCGCACGCACCTCTTATATTGAAATAAATTCTACTATACCAACTACTGAATGTAGCATGCATTATTTGTTATATTACCATAACGACAGTTTGAAAATGGGGCAGGGGCGTATATATTTTAAGTAAATTACAAGCATAAAAGTTGAATTTATATTATAACGTTGTGAAAATTTTAAAATACGATTTGAAACATAACATGAGTCAAACGAGTACGACAAAGAATTAAAGACAAAAATACGATGGATACTAAGACGGTGGGAAGCTTGTATCATATATTTGAGATGGAAATAAAAGTTTTTTCGTTATGCGACGGTTCTAAAAAAGAATGCGCTGCCATTTGAATATCTTATTTGAAATACCGTAGTTTTTTGGTAGTTTTTTAGTGAATTTAGATAGTTTAACATTTGCTTTGCTCTTTGCTCACTAGAATAATCCCCCAAATTATTCAAGGAGCTGCTGCTGGGAAGGCTTAGGAAGGGACTAGGGTCTATGTACATGTGTGTTATTTTTGTTGGGCGCCAATATAACATGAGACTGCTCGTGCGAAAATTAAAATTGAACCCCTATCGGGTCCGAAGGCGTTCACGCTAACCACTACGATACGCCCGCACTGGTCGTAGCGCCTGCTTATTGCTTTTTTACAGCTACATACTTTTTGGCGTTGGTGATTCCACAGCCTACTGCCTGGATGGTGCCACATCGCCTTGTCTGGAGTCCTGTGGAGCTAAGAAGGGTCCTCGAGGCTTCTTCATTTATAGCATCCCTTGATACGTCTTCTTTGCGGTGTCAGACCCGGAGGAGTCTACCTGATACTAACAGAGCTCGCCTAGGGCCTTCAACGTCAAGATCATCCTAGTGATTCCCCGGTGCTTATGTGTGCCGTGCTTAGGATTGGGTTTTTAGTCTGTAAGGGTAGGCAGGATTTTATTACAGTGCGGGTAGGTAGTTATAGGGAAGGATTTAGTAGGTATTCGCTTAGCTTGTGCGGGTAGGTCTCTTAGGTTACTTATCAAATATGTTGACATGTGCAAAGCACATTGTCACAACTCCCTCCCACCAAACCGAAATTATGCGGAAGTCGTAATTTCAACAAAGAAAGCTCGCTTGGGTGAAGAAAATCAAATACGAGTCTGTTACGCTTAAGCTTAGTTGGTGGGTGTAATAATTTTAACGCTGTCTTACTTCAAGTATACCCAATTAGCCTTGACTAGCTGCTTGGCAGCATATCTCTGTACTGTGTACGCGCTGTATTGTATATTATTTATTTAGCTGATATAACAAAGAATAAAATAATAATAGTGTAAGGACGCCTGGCTCCAATACATAAAATATAAAATACTGATATGAGCTATACGCAATTGTTTGAGAGCTCTATTCCTACTCGCGATACTCTCATGCCTCATACTTACATGTTTGCAGCCATACTTATACTGTTATATAAAATAATATACAAGAGAAAAGAAAAAAAAATGAATGAAATAATATTGTAATATTATTAATATAAGGTTAAAATATTTAATAAGGTGTGATGAATTATTGCCTTCCGCTGCTTGTGAGTTCCTCATTTTGAACTTTTCTTTTTCAATTATCATTTCATTGATAATAATTTTATAATATAAATATTTTAAATTATTTTGCTTACTTGCTCTGCTTTTATGAACATCACCCTTATTTGTTTGAGAATAATTGCAACTTGTGGGTTAATAACACTTAATCCTTGACTTAGCAGTTTAACGGGGAAATGAAAAAAAATTATATCTGGGTCTACCTTGTTTCCGAGGTGGATTATTGCTATTTGGGTTGTTTTGCTGTATCTTTTGTGCTGACTGGTGTTGCGAAGGGGAAGAATGAATTTTAGATGGGATAATGTTTCTAGTGGGAATGTATCGCTTTAAGTCATTTACGTAGACTTTAGCTCTTCGCTTAGTGTCTTCGTCTTCTACTATATAGTAATTTGTCGAAAATACTTCCACTATTCTTGTAGGGCCTATGTGAATAGGTGCCATTTTCGCTGCAAAATGATTATCTTTTGACGACAATACCCCATTACGTCGACAAACTCGATCGCCAATTTGGTATTGTACCAGTCTGCGCCCTTTATTATAATATCTAGCTTGTCTAGCTATTGCCATGTCTATATGTCGTTTAACAAAATCATATGTTGCTGAAAGTCTGCATAATCTTTCAATCTATATTGCTGTAGTTGGTGCGAGAGGGGCATCTGAAGACTCTAGATGCTTTCGTATAAGGGCTGTTGGGATAGGGTGTCTGTCAAGGTATAAAAATGCTAGGCTCTATTTAGTAGTAGAGTGGACGACTGTATTGAGAGCAAAGCAGAACTCTCCTAAGTGTCGATCCCACTCGTGATGATCTTCTATAAAACCGTTTATCGTCGGTTTTAAATTCATATTTACCTTTTCTACAGGATTTGCCTGTGCAAAATAGGGTGGAATTAATAACTGTATTATGCCGTACTGCTGTAACTGTTCTGCAACCTGGCGATTTGCAAATTCTGTCCCATTGTTCGAAATTAAATATTTGGGATAACCCCATCTGTTAATGACTAACTTATCAAAAGCTTGGAGTACACTCTTCGCGTCAGCTCGTCTTAACGCTTTCATCTCTACATAAGGGGTAAACAAATCTTCGAAGACGATTATGTATTTGAACCCTTGCTTTGACGGTGGTTTCGGTACCATTATGTCAACAGCTACTACTGTCCACGGTCCATCTATGTTTCTGCCCTCCATTATCCCTGTTGGAGCCTGCTGATTACTTTTGTGCGCTTGACATTCTTGACAGGCTTTAACGTAGTTGCACGTGTCATAGTAGATACCTGGCCAGCAGTAGTAGGTAGCTAGCCTTGCATAAGTCTTGTCATTTCCCAAATGTCCTGCTTGATGTGTATAATGTGCTTCATGTAGAGCTTTCTTTCTATCAGCTGCTAGCAGAATTAGCTTCCAAGCATCTAATCTTTGCTAATTCATAATATTGAATGACTGGTGGAGGTCTGTACGTTTCATCCATTAAACGTCTTCCTCCTCCTCCTTACCAAGTCATTGCAGTTATATAAAATTATCGAAATGGTGTCTTTTAATTTTAGATCTGTAGCTGGGGTGCATATTCCAATACGCTCTATCCAGTTGCTAAGATTCAGGTATCTGTGTGTATGACTTGTTTTAACATACGCAAATCCAGTAGTTTTATTGTCTATTTCCTGGGGTACCGCTAGAGAATGTATTTTGTACAAGTTGAATGAGTTTTGGTCTACTAATGGTAAATGTAACGTAGCTAGTACTTGTCCATTTTCATAACTTGTATTAATGTCAGCTATGTTGGAGATCTCTTCTGCTTGTAGCTGTTGGTAAGGAATAGGTAGTTTTAGGTAATTCATTTCTCGGTGTATGTCATCAACTATTTGTCTAATTAAATCTGTTTTCAGCAATAACTTTTAAGGGTTTCTTATAATATGAGTCGAATTTGGATGTTCGCGGTTCATTCAATATATATGCATAATCACCTATTTTTGCGTCAAACGTTCTCGTTTTCTCATCATACCTTTCTTTCCATTTGTATTTAGCTTTAATTTGATTTTCACCGGCTTTGATCCGTATTTCATTTAATCGTGTAATTGAATCGCATAAAAACGAATTATATGTATGTAATTTTTCGTGGTTTGGTATATACATTGGGAATCGAGCTATTTTTCCGAATACTAATTCATATGGGATAAAGTTGGTGGCAGAATGCACGCTAGTGTTGTAAGTGAATACAGCAAATGGTATCAACCTGTTCCAATCATCAAAATTTTCTGAATAACATTTTACAAAGTCCATTAATGGTGCGTGATTCCTTCCTAACGAGCCGTTAGTTTGGGGTCGATATTCTGATGTGGTCAAATGATTGATTTTAAAGGTGTGTAACATTGTTTCTATTGTTTCAGATAGAAAACTTGTTCCTCTATCTGATAAAATTGCTCTCGGAGCTCCGAATTGACAAATTAAATTAAATTAGGTATGGGTACTGCAATTAGGTATTTCATTAAATTACGTTGCATCGTTAGTATATGACAATTTCCTTAAGGCGTCAACTTCGTCTGGGGTCTGGTATAGGTGGTCTTTCATTACTACTACTGGGTAATTCCGAATCGTATATTTGATGAGGCTTTGTCTTATTACTTTGAAAAGTTGTGGTATTATTGCTACTTCCTCCTGAGGTTGTAGGTTTGTCAGTATTTTTCATCGGAGCTGTTTTTAGGTTTATTCCTTTTGAGCGTGTTCTTTGTGCTATAACACTTGTGACATGGCAGTTCTAACTGCATGTCACATACTTACTTTATATTTATATTGTATATTAATTATTCCAAAGCCCCGTAGCTTATAGGAATTAATTGTAAAACTCACTCGGAATCCAGATAGTCTAGACCGTGAGGAAAGAGTTCGGACTTTTAGTTATTGACATGCGCGCACACACAAACCCTATTACAGCAAATTTTCTACTTTCTTTGAAAACCTTGCAGCTCCTTAAAAATCCTTTTAGCACCTTGGTAGTCCTTCTAGCTCTTTGAAAGCCTAGCTTTGTAGATGATGACCAGTTATGTATAACGCCGAGCTGTACCAAGTCTGTATATTATTGTACTCGAGCTTCTACCAGTAAACCGCACTTAAAATAGATATTAAAAACAAGGACAAATTCGACATTAATTTGAGTTTGATATAAGGAACATTTACTGCTTGTTTGGTTTTCAAGCTGTTCCTGTATACGTTATTAATGTCGAGCTTCCAGAATGGCATGTTGATTGTAAGGTGCGAGAAGGAGAGAGAGAGAAAGAGAGAAGTTGCGCTATACACACAGTATCCGCGCGTCGGATCGGCCGAGTCAAGCGGACGAGATGGGACTGTTGTGTCAAGCGCATGCGCGCGGACTCGCTGCTCGGCTCAACACGACGAACTCGGTGATTCCGAGTCGGGCCGTCGAACGAGACGTTTGTTTTATAACTCATAATTAGCTATTACGAGAGTGGTTATATATTTTTTTAATTGTTTAAATTCGAGCATCTGCAGGTGAGAGTTCGTGCCTAAACTCCCTGTCTTCCAGCTTCCCGTGAAAGCTGTGATTTGTGCGTGTGTGTGCGATAATCGCGTGTGATACAGATATAAATTTTGCCGCGTGCATGGTCGGCTGGCGACCGTGACTAGTTTGTTCGTTTATTTATTGTATTCTTATCAATTTATTATTATTAAAGTCTCTAGCTCGAATAAAAGTGTTGTTATTTTATTGTATGGGAGCCGTTCACCCTGATCCCCAGTGAACGTGTTTTACACTATCGTCTAATGTCGGTGACATTTTATTGGTTTTGGACCCAACTGGTCTTCCTCGGGTTGTTTTACTTGTTGTATCGCCTAGGGTCTTTGCTCTTAGTCTCGTTGTCTTTCTCTCTGTTCTTGGTTCTTGCTCTTTGCTTTTAAGTATGAGAACTTTTAGAGTTGGTTTGTTTTCGTTTATCTCTTGTTCTGTAGTTTCGATTTCAGGATTTCTAAACAGGGCGTCAGCGTTATCATTTAATCTACCTGGTTTATATTTGAAAACGTAATGATAGTCTGTAAATTTGAACATCCATCTCATTAGTCTTTGATCTGGATTGGTACGATTATGCATCCAATTTAACGGCTCGTGATCGACTCGTAGTATAAATTTATTACATAACAAATAGTGTCGGAACTGATGCATTGCGTAGAGTGTTGCTAGACACTGTTTTTCGGTCGTGGTATAATTTCGTTCAGCTTTGTTTAAAGCTGTAGAAAGATACGCGACAGGATGATCAAATCCGTTGATATCTTGGCTAAGTACTGCTCCAATAGCGTAATTGGAAGCATCGGTCGTCAAGGTAAAAGTTTTACTAAAATCGGGGAATTGTAAAATTAAGGATTTTAATAGGTGTCCTTTTAAAACATCAAAAGCTAGCTGTTGTTCAGACTTTCATTCAAAAATATTTTCTTTTTTAGAAGGTCATTAAGGGGTTCGGCTAATTTCGAAAAATCTTTTATAAATCGGCGATAATAACCGATTAAACCTAAAAATTGTCTAACATTTTTCTGATTGCGTGGGATTGGAAAATTCTCTACAGCAGATACCTTTTTGGGGTCTGATTCTATGCCTTTTTTGCTTATCGTATGACCTAACAATGAAACTTCTTTCCTTAGAAATTCGACTTTGTCAGGTTGAAGAACTAACTTTGCATCTCTTAAACGTTTTAATAATCGTCGGGTTTTTCGGTCGTGTTCATGCAGATCTTTTGCGTAAATTATAATATCATCGAGGTATACAAGCATTTCGGTGTTTTGCAGTCCTCGGAGCACTTGGTCCATGAATCTTTGAAAAGTTGTTGGTGTGTTTTTTAATCCTTCAGGCATTCTTCGATATTGATAGTGTCCGTTTGGGATAGAAAATACCGTTTACCATTTCTCGCTTTCTTTAAGGGAAATTTGTTGAAAACTGCTAGCCAAATCGAATAGGCTAAAGTAAAAACTCTTTCCTAATTGGTCGAATATGTCAGAAGTGTTCGGTAGCGGGTATGCATCTCCAATAGTTTTTTTATTAAGTTCTTGGAATTCAATCACCATTCTCCACCTCGGTTTTCCTTGACAATCTGGTTTTTTTGGTACAATCCAAAGTAGATTGTTCATTGGTGATGTTGATGGTTCAATAACTCCATCATTTAATTTTTTTTTATTTGTTCATTGATAACTTCGGAATGTTTTGGTGGATGTCTATATTGTTGGTATTTATTGTAACGGAATTTTGTGTTCTACTTTATTTGTACATGGCAACTTTTCTCCGGGGATCAGAAATACATCACTAAAATCATTTATAAGGTCTTCAACGTGTTGCTTTTCTTCTTCATTCAAGTGATTCATTTTTAGCAATTCTTTGACACTATTTATTCTTTCATAATTATTTTTAAACATCGGTTCATCTAATTCACTTTCATTTTCTAAATAAAAATCAGGCGTATGGTATTCAAAGGGTAAGAGAACTCTCGGTTTTATATCTATCTGTATATCATCTTTTGTGTTTATAGCCATAATATTGCATTTTCCATTTTCATTTTTTACTATTCCTTTTCCTATATATACGTCTTCATGGCCTACATAAATTCTTGGTAAGTATCCTTCCATTAATTCAGTTTGTACTAGATTAATTCTTATAATTTGTCTCGATCGACCTTTTAAAATATAACTTTCTTTCTCCGTTATTTCTTTGTTTCTTTGTTCATTTGTGCTTATTTTCTTTTCTTCCGTTTCATTTTGTATGGCCATTATATTTTTACTACTATCGTTTTCCATCTCGTCGACATCTCTTTTACTAAAAATCTCCTCTTGCAGATCGTCAGGCATACATGGTATCGGGTTCATAACATTTCCACTTATCATTAAGGCGTTGCAGTGATAAAAGATGACTGCGTCTTCTTGTTTTAAATAACTTCTTCCTAACATTCCATCCTGTAGAATGGGAAAGTTATCCGGTACAATATGGAATTCAACAGGATTACCCTGAATGGTAATCCAAGTAACGCCGTAAGTAGGCACAAATCGTTAGCGATGCCAAATAATTCGGTTTTTTTCTTTGGGTCATACAAGGTCGTTGAGTTAAGTGCATCGAGTTTAATTAAATTGGCAGAAGCCCCACTATCTATCATGAAGGTCAAGCATTGTTTTGATCCTTCTGGTACGCGAAGTCTTATCGCTGTTGGATAGTCATTTTCTTCATATTGTTTACAATTTCGGTTACAGGATGCAATGCGTTCTCCTGCACCTCGTGGTTGGGCACTATTTGTATTATTTGGTTCCTTGTCGGTTGAGGTTGGACACTCTGGTTCGTTTAGTTCGGTTTGAATTGGTTCGAGAGGCTTTGGCTCGCCAAGTCGGCATGGCGAGCCCCGTTGGAGTTTAAAGGCTCATCGTTTTGTCGATAATTTCCTTGGTTTTCAGTTTTAATCTGGTAATCTTCTTGCGATCTTTACTGATAATAATTGTTACGATTTTGATAATAAGGCCGCGAGTTTCGATTCGCGAAATTTTGGTTCTGACCATTAGAAGAGTAATTGTTTCTATAGTAGTTATTTCTTCTAAAATTGCTCCTTGGGCCATTCTCATAGTTATTTCTTGGTTCTGAATAATTATTTTGGCGATAGTTAGTATGATAGTTGTATCGGTAATTTTGTGTTTGAGCTTGGATGCTATTTGGTCGGTATTCCCTATAATTTTACCTGGAGTCGGAGTAATTATAATCATTTCTTTGCATCGAGTAATTCCTTGGTTTGTTCCCCCCTTTATTTTCCTGCTGTACATATCCTATTCGTCTAGGTTAATTAGAAAGTCTATCGTTATCTTGCCACCTTTGGTTATAACTAGGTTTCGTGTATCTAGAAGCGGCGGAATATTCGGTCATTTCCCAAACTTGTTCACGTGGTCTGTTATATTGATGTCTCGTGTCGGGCAAGATCCTCGCCTCGATTCGGGTCTCGATTCTTACACCTTCTCGATATGCTTCCTCGGGGTTGTTTGGGTGGCTGGCATCCACCTGACGGGCGATGTCTACGGGTAGTCCTCTTATAAAGACATCCAATGCTGTGATATTCAGTGGTCTCATGAGGGTATTTATGTCCTGGACACCTTCAATTTCTTCTCTTAGAGCATTACAGGCTCCGCTTACTAAAATGTTTAAATTATCATAAAAGTCTCCTACAGTGTCTTCTTGTCTCATGCGCAAATTATTTATTTTTCCTGCGTAATAGGAATAATTCTTCCCTGGAGCGAATATGGTCTTCAAGTGTTTAATCAACTCTTCATCAGTGTTAAATTGCTGTCCATAAGTGCAGTCTCGAGCGCTTCCTTGCAGTCGTCCTAATATAGCCTTTACGTAGTGTCCTTGCTGGTCCTGTGCAACGTATATGAGTCCATTTCGAATGTCTTGTATACAATCTTTTAATGGCATATTACGCCCATCGAAAAATCTAATGCCTAATAGAGCATTTTGCAAAGCGAAACTACTCGCCATCGTGGTCATCATGACCGCGGTTGTGTTCCACGGGTCATTCCGATTTTGCTCTTGATTTGCCATTTCCGAATTTATAATAAAATCCGATATTCTTGGGTTGAATTTTAAATAGTAATTTATTAGATAATAATAAGAAAAATGTTACTCGTACTATGACTTATGACATATAATGATAAACGTATCTAATAATTGGCGCTTAAAGCTGCCTATGTAAATTTAACGTTACTTATATATGTATATATTTATGTATATTTATATATAAATTTTTAAATGTGGAATGCAGATTAAAATCCAAGTCAAATAGTCAAATTAATTTTTCAAATTATTGCATATGGCAAAATTGGTAAAGAAGTCAAAATTTTATTTAAATTCTAGTAAATAATAACTAGTAGTTAGTAGCTTAATTATATAAGATAATAATATTACGATAATAATAATAACAAATTCAAATAATTTATGCAAAAAGGAGGGGTATTATTTGGTCTTGGATAAAGGTCTATTTATATTATGAACATATATGCGCGATTAATTTAAACAATCGTGAAAAATTAATGAAGTAAGAAAAAATTTATTGACTTGAATGAATCACTATTTTTTTTCTTTTAACGATAAAAAGAAAATTAGACAGAATTGAAAGTTCTTATTATCCCTTAAAAATTCGTAGGAAGGGTTTTATCATCCGTTTATTAATGAAGAATTTTTATTGATTGATTTTTATTGAAAAAAAGTTAATAAAGTCAATTAGTAACTAAGTGCACCGAGAAATTCTTGGGGCACTCTCTGTACTTATGTGAAGGACAAATACAGTAATTACCTTTAGTACAGCAGCTCTCCTAGTTTTGGGAGCTCTGCTATCCTAAATGACGAAAAAGTGTTTTGTTTTGCGACCACTTTTGAACAGTTCTTATACCATTTTGGGGCAACAGCCGTCCTAAACATCGTACGAATGCACGAATAATGTAGTTGGACATCGGGTACCCCAAGAATTTCTCGGTGTGATAGTCAAAGTTCTCTGGACAAATGGTTTATGTATTCAATAGTATTTCTTAATTCCAAATTGATAGTTTATTTATTTTTCCACTAAAATGTTTGCTTTAATTTTGTATTATTTGTAACGGTGTGCTTGCCTAAGGGAAAAAATCATCGAGTCGACCGTCTTATAACCACATAGTTCGTGGCGTACAAACCTGACTAGTATCGCCGACTTGATATCTCGTACTCGATGATTAAACAGAATATATATCTATATATATGATGTTTACAAATATTTCCCGCGTAGCGGCTGCGGTTATCTGTCCGCACACTTGCCGTTAAAGTTATTTGGAAATCGTACTTCGATTTCCAATAACGACAGGTAAAATAAAGATCTTTCCTTAAATGGACCACGGAAAGAAAATAATATGTGAGTTCGCGTGAGCCCGGATACTTATATACGGTTCATAGGATAACGGAGGAATATCTATATGCGACGGTTTTAAATACATAAATCAATACGATTTGAGATATAATTTAATATGAACGGATTTATTCTAACAAATGTAATAATAACTACTAAACACAAAACAATTGTCGTTTGAGGTCAACGCACACACGAGAGTTGTGTCGTAACCGTCGGCTCAACGCGAGAAGGGAAAAGGGGGTACGCGAACTAACTCTCTTAAATTACGCACGATCACGTTAGAATTAAATAACTCGCGGTAATTAATGCTCGCGCGAGAAGTGGTACCACTTACTTTTTATTCTATACGAATTGCAGAGGACCTGACACTGAATAACAGCCTTCTCTCTCTCCCTCTTTGACTCGTTCGTATCTACTCTGGAGACGGGATACCTCCTACACCGTCGTTTGATTCGCGCCGTGCGTATATCAAATCACACTAAAAAGAACTGTCACACAGAAAAAAACTGTCAGAGAAACAGTATCGAGTAAACCGGGACGTTTACAGCCACACGTGTCGTCGCGATCTCTCTCTTGTACCGGTCGTCCTGCGCACGCAAACGCTCTCTCTCTCTCTCTCTCTCTCGAATTGCCGATTTTCGTTGCGCGAGCAGCGGTCGTTCGAATCGTTGGCTATATCTATAGCTATATATAGCACTCATCATTACCTACCGAATTCGTATAATGGTGAGTGAATATCACTTACCATTACAAATTTCTGTTATTTTAAGCTAAAGGTTTTGTCAATAACTTTTATTATAAATAAACAATATTATTTAAGTAATAGAAGAAATTAAGGATATTTTACTAAGTGTATCTTTCTTTAGTTAGACAGGAATTTAACATATGGCAAGTAGAACCAAGAATTATTACTAAAATACAAGTAATATAAGTTTAAATTCGAATTATAGTTTTGGATAGTTATTTAAATTAAATAATTTTTATTAATTATATTTAAATTGCAACGGTTTTATGTCACTTTAGTCTTCAATGTTGTACAATATTATAGTATATTTCAATAAGTTATATATTTATTATATTTAAATTGTTCTCATTGATAAATGAAATAATTTACAGAATTAAGTTACATGCTAAATTTTAAATGACTACCAGTTAGTAATGTAAAGCTATATATATAGAGGAAAATTATTTTCTTATCAATATTTATCAAAATTATACCTAGTTGAACTAATATTATGTTAGTGAATGATTGTATTAGCTTGTGTCGGTAAAACAGATACTTACTGATACTGGATTTGTTCGCGCCAATATGCGCTTTGAATCGCGGCAAATAGTATATTTATTTTCTATATCGTCTATAGTTCGGCGCGTCGCGTATTTTTGAACGTAATAATAATATTTCTATTAAAATGTGCAAGGTTTCGATCAATTCGAGTTTAGGACATGCTTAAACAGGCAGGTACAAGTGGGCTTCGGGATTTTCCAATTCGTGAACAATTAATGTCTCTCGTTATATTTCGGTATTCTTGCACGGATGATTTTATTACCGCTAATAAACATCAGTGGCGCGTCACCCGGGAAATCCCGCTCGGGTCTTGACCATAGGTAGCATCATGAGTTCCGAGGCATGAAAGGTCGTCGATATACTTCGTATATTAGTACGTACGGGGTCCAAAAGGGCATTGCGCCCCCACCCTTCTTTCTGGTGCAGTTAGGACGATTGAGTTGCGACTTGAACGTCATTCGGAAAATTACGCCCGTGCGTTCGAGGTGATCGGTTCGTGCGTCGGTGGAAGCTTCGGGTGCTACCTACGGGAGTCGACGAACGTTTTTGGCCGGGCGTCTGTGTGTGTCGTACGGATTGCATCGCGAGTGTTAACGATATCGTGTGGGGCCGTTTGTTCTGGTCCTTGTGTCTGTGAGCAGGTGGTTCCAGGTTGGTTTGAAGCGCGAATAGCTTCACGTTGTGATTGGGTTAGGCGATAGTTGTGCAGCTGCTAACCCCAAATTGGGCAGGGTTCGGCGATAGTTGTACAACTGCTAACCCCAGGTTTACGGAACTAGTTTCCCTGTGGCCGGCTTTCGGTAAGTTCCAAGAGGGGAACCCGAAGTCGACACTCGCTCAGGACGTTATCCAAAGTGACGGATCTCCTGAGCGACGAACCACCGTAACACAGCGAGGACCAGCGGCCCACGAGTAGCGCCTTCGGATTCATTGGCGACAGCGGTACCGCTTGAATAGGTATAATTTAAGGATAATTCACATTAAGTTTCCGAAGTTGTTTTTAAACGGTTATTTTATAATGTAATTACCAATAGTTTAATTATCAAGTTAATGTTTACCTTTCTTATGTCGATGTATACTTATTATAATCAATTTAAATAATACCAAGGCTTTTTCCCCACTTAATCTGGGGTTTTTTAATGCCAGTATTTTGTCTTTTAATAAATATTCTATTTTCTTCTGTTAAAGTTAATTACTGTGTTTTATTTTAGTATTAAGTTGCACGATACCTCATTGTCCTCGAACCACCCACTTTTCCTTATATTAAACAGCTTTGATTATGAGTAATCAAAACATGGTGCCCCGGGTGAGGAATGAGTTATTGTGCAAACTTATTTAATTTGCAGATTTTTTCATGATTTTCTTATTGATTTTGATATTGTTGAATTCAGGAGAGAGTTTTATGGAAACTTAATGGTTTATTGTGATTACAAAATTGCGTATTAATTTAGGTTAACCGTGCATTGTCAAGTATTGTTAATCGGTTACGGATGAATTGTGATTAATAGTGAATTGATTTAATTATTTGTGTGTGTTATAAGAAAAAAAAAACTGTTGTACGGAATTACGATTTGTGCATCTAGCGAAAATTTGAGTGTTACTTATTTACAAATTTTTTAGCGTTTTGTGTTAAAAGCGGCCGTGTACCTATAGTTTTCAGTTGTGATTTATGTGTGATTTTAATAATCGTAATAGTTAGTTCGTTCTCGCATCGTTAATATTTTTCTTTCAAAGGCTTAAGATGGCGCCGGTAATATTAAAAAGGCTTATTGCCGTGCAAAAATCGCGATTAACGGAATTAGAATTAACGTGTACTCGATTAAGAGAGAGACCGCATGATTCGTTCAATTTAAATATAGCTACAGCGCGTTGTAATACATTAGAAAAAATGTGGAATGAAGCGCGCAGTGCTCACACGGAAATTATGGGGCGCGAGGAAGCCGCGAACGATCCTTATGTAATCGACGGAATGATGACGCGTATGCAAATAATATACGAGGATACTTTTGATTTTTTATTAACTTTACAATCGGATTTAGCGCCGGTCCAACCAGCTGCATCAAATATAACGCAAACTGATTTTGAGCCGCGCATGGCAAAGCTTCCTAAATTAGATCTTCCTTCTTTCTCGGGACAATACGCGGAATGGGAAAATTTTTGTGATTTGTTCACAACATTAGTGCATAATGCTCCTCGATTATCCGACGCTACAAAATTGCAGTACTTAAAAACGTGTTTAAAAGGCTCCGCGGCGGATCTAGTTAAAGATGTAGCTACTACAAACGCAAATTACCTCGCGACTTGGGAAGCATTGAAAGCTCGATTTTATAATCCGCGTTTAATTGTCTATAACCATTTTCAAGCTCTTTTGGACATACCGCGTATGAGAAAGGAATCCGCGACGGAGCTCCGTGCCTTTGCAGATGAGGCTCAGCGAATAGTCCGCGCCTTAACTAATCTGAAGCTGCCTGTTGAGCAATGGGATCTATGGCTCGTATTTACATTAGCATCGCGTTTAGATCCGGAATCGCGCAAGTTATGGGAAGCTAATATAAACATAAGGCCGATGTGTAGAAGCGAGAATATTCTTGAACATTTTCCGACTTTTTCGCAATTCGCTGAATTTGTAGAATATCGAGCGCGAACTCTAAGTATGATAACTTCGGACTGTGGTAAATTAAATGAGAGCGCGGGTTTGTCGAACAGACCCACACCGGTTGTGCGTAGAATTCATCATGCTTCTAGATCGCAATCGCGGGAGGACGATCGATACAAATGTCCACTATGTTCGGGTCCTCACGGTCTTCATAAGTGTTATAAATTTAAAGCTAAAACACTTCACGATCGTCGCGAAGACGTTACTCGACTACGCCTTTGCTATAATTGTTTTGGCAAACATAGAGTTAGGGAATGTAAAGCACTTGATAGATGCATGACTTGTGAGAAACGGCATCATACGTTAATACACATGGATCGATCCGGCAATGATTCTCTTGAGAAGGACGTAGTGGAATGCGATAAACGCAATGATGGGATTTCGGCGGAATTGTCCAGCATTAATATACATACGGCTAGCCTCTCGGTACGAAAGCATTCAGTCATTTTAGCGACTGCGCAACTACTGCTAGTGGGACCAAACGGCAAAGAAACTCGCGTGAGAGCGTTGCTAGACCAAGGATCTGAAGCATCCTTTGTTACTGATAATATCGCGTGTCTGGTTGATTTAAATAAACGTCGCGTAAACGTTCCATTAACGGGTCTCGGGACAAGTCGCGCTGGTACAGCACGACATGCCACACAAATGGTTTTACGTTCTTTGATTAATCCATCGTTCGAAATTACTACCGATGCACTGGTACTGCAAAAATTAACCTCCCAGCTTCCAGCTCGACGTCCGATAGGACTAGACTTAACATTATTTAAAGATTTAACGCTAGCGGATCCGGGCTTTTACGTACCCGATACGGTAAACATGATTCTCGGCGCGGATGTATACGGACAATTGCTTCGTCCGGGTATACGGAAATTCGTGGGGTTAGATTTGATCGCGCAAGAAACAGTCTTTGGCTGGGTTATCTCGGGACCACTCCGTGTAAGCGAGCCACGGCGGGCGGACCCGTGCGTACAAGATTCGTGCCGAACTTTGCACTGCGTGGCCGATGGAAAATTAAATGCATTACTAGAGCGTTTCTGGAATATCGAAGATTGTCATTTATAAAATAATGCCCATGATTAAGCGTATACGTAGATCGGGATGTTCGTCCGCGGACGAAGGCGGGCGGTGTGTTCGCGCCAATATGCGCTTTGAATCGCGGCAAATAGTATATTTATTTTCTATATCGTCTA
The DNA here is from genome assembly GCA_026168455.1 of Theocolax elegans. NCBI lineage: Eukaryota > Metazoa > Arthropoda > Insecta > Hymenoptera > Cerocephalidae > Theocolax > Theocolax elegans. Next base: position 24,427,974 of record CM047429.1, read on the forward strand.
TAGTTCGGCGCGTCGCGTATTTTTGAACGTAATAATAATATTTCTATTAAAATGTGCAAGGTTTCGATCAATTCGAGTTTAGGACATGCTTAAACAGGCAGGTACAAGTGGGCTTCGGGATTTTCCAATTCGTGAACAATTAATGTCTCTCGTTATATTTCGGTATTCTTGCACGGATGATTTTATTACCGCTAATAAACATCAGTGGCGCGTCACCCGGGAAATCCCGCTCGGGTCTTGACCATAGGTAGCATCATGAGTTCCGAGGCATGAAAGGTCGTCGATATACTTCGTATATTAGTACGTACGGGGTCCAAAAGGGCATTGCGCCCCCACCCTTCTTTCTGGTGCAGTTAGGACGATTGAGTTGCGACTTGAACGTCATTCGGAAAATTACGCCCGTGCGTTCGAGGTGATCGGTTCGTGCGTCGGTGGAAGCTTCGGGTGCTACCTACGGGAGTCGACGAACGTTTTTGGCCGGGCGTCTGTGTGTGTCGTACGGATTGCATCGCGAGTGTTAACGATATCGTGTGGGGCCGTTTGTTCTGGTCCTTGTGTCTGTGAGCAGGTGGTTCCAGGTTGGTTTGAAGCGCGAATAGCTTCACGTTGTGATTGGGTTAGGCGATAGTTGTGCAGCTGCTAACCCCAAATTGGGCAGGGTTCGGCGATAGTTGTACAACTGCTAACCCCAGGTTTACGGAACTAGTTTCCCTGTGGCCGGCTTTCGGTAAGTTCCAAGAGGGGAACCCGAAGTCGACACTCGCTCAGGACGTTATCCAAAGTGACGGATCTCCTGAGCGACGAACCACCGTAACACAGCGAGGACCAGCGGCCCACGAGTAGCGCCTTCGGATTCATTGGCGACAGCGGTACCGCTTGAATAGGTATAATTTAAGGATAATTCACATTAAGTTTCCGAAGTTGTTTTTAAACGGTTATTTTATAATGTAATTACCAATAGTTTAATTATCAAGTTAATGTTTACCTTTCTTATGTCGATGTATACTTATTATAATCAATTTAAATAATACCAAGGCTTTTTCCCCACTTAATCTGGGGTTTTTTAATGCCAGTATTTTGTCTTTTAATAAATATTCTATTTTCTTCTGTTAAAGTTAATTACTGTGTTTTATTTTAGTATTAAGTTGCACGATACCTCATTGTCCTCGAACCACCCACTTTTCCTTATATTAAACAGCTTTGATTATGAGTAATCAAAACAGGATTGATTCTATGTTTGTTGGTCTTATTTAATATATTTGGTTAAATTAATTACTTAATTCGCGTTTCGTTTTACGTTTTAATGCCTAAGGATTAGAAGTAAAACAGAATATTAATAAGAATTTTAAAGATCAATCTAGGTTGAACTTTGTAAATAATTCTCAACCTAATGTTTAATATGACTTGAATAAAATTAATGATGCAGTAAAAAGCAAATATCACTTTATTTATTTATTTATTTTGATTTGTTTATTGTATTGTCAGTGTTTACCAAAAATAGAAAAGTTTTTAATTAAAATAAGATCTGGATTTAATAATCAGTTTTCCGATTAATAATCTATACATTTATCCAGATTGAATTTTTTAATTAATTTGCTTGTTCAATAAAATAAAAAAATAATAATAGCAAAACGTAATTTGTATTTTATGTGTTTTTGCAGTAAAAATTTATTTTAAACTAGCGTTTATTTATTAGTATATAAATATTGCAAAAAATTAAAACTAGTTGAATGAACATATATTCATGAATTATCCCAAAATTGGAAGTACGAGAAACACCTGAATTAAATTTAAACTATAACAATGTTTACATTATTTATAAAAATAAGTGCTTAAAATAATAGTCAAATTAGATCGAATATTTACTTTTGTTTAGCTTAAAAAAATCATTCTTTGGACACAAAGATGCTGAATTCTCCTTTTCCATCTAATCATTATATCTTAGAATATTTATTTAAATCAACTAAATTCACTTTAACTATCCGATATTATAATTAGTCTAACGAATATATGACGAAATATTTCAATACAATCAAAAGTCATACGGTTAATTTATTTTGTAAAATTCAATAAATCTTCACACGTGCTGATAAAGCAGATCTATGAGTAGTAAGTCGAATCTATGTCTAGTAATATGATAAATGTTATATCTATAATATTAAATTTGCTTGATTAACCTATCTAATAAATTAAACTGTCCTAATTTCGAGAAAGAAAAGAACAGAGGCTAGACCTATTATATTTAATATAAAGTAGCGTTAAAATACTCCTAAGTTTAAGGAATAAAAATTCCCAAATTATACGTTGTTACTCTAATTATTAGTAAAAATGGTTTAATAACAATAAATAACTTTAATTGTCTGTAAATTAAACAAACAAATGCGTGGGCATAATTTTTCTTATGGTAGGTCAACAAATTAAAAAAATTAAATGGTAAATGTTACCTTTTGGGTAATTCCGTTGTGTAAAGAAATAAAAGAAGGTGTTTTCGGAAGATCGAGCGCTTAAAGCTGCTCTGTCGCGAATTATAGCTTAATTTTCAGTAAATCGAAATTCTATGACCAACGGTACATAGAGACTGTAGGTAATACTAATTTAGGGGTAAACTGGGCGTAAGGTTTTGGGGCTATTAGACAAGATTTTTCTATAATAAATTGGACTTTAACAATAATGGTCGAAAAGAAATTTTTAGATTTGCACCTCAAGAGAAAAAACAATAAAATTCTAGGTAAAAGGAGAAAGGAGGAAAAAAAATTTCTAATGTTAAACGATAATTTGACCGACTACAATTATTTATTAGAACAATTTCTGGATGATTGTTACTTTTACACTTGTCAATTAAAATACGTAAGGACAGATATTATTTACTTAATTAAAAAGAAATAAATTGAATAATAATAAATTGAATTCACAAGAAATAAAAACTTGAATAATTTTTGATCCCGAAAATTAATAAGGATACGGTAAAATTTCATTTAATGTTTAAAAGTAACATTAAATGTCACTAAAAAGGGAAGTTGTCAGCATTCTCATTTTTCGTTAGGATTAACAAAGTAAAAAAAAAGATTTCTGTGTAACACGAGAAATATCTAAAAAAAAGTTACGCTATTTGAGTACAGAAGAATGATACTAAATAGTTTAAAATAATAAAAATGTTTACTTTTGATTTGTCTGCAGTAAGCGGAAATCGGATCTTTTTTTCAACTTGCTTAATTTTTACGATTGCGTTATTTGAAACCAAAAAAAAAAAAAACGAAATTAAACACCTTAGTGTTCGAAACTTGCTTAGTTTTTATTCAGCTAAAATAAGAAATAACTAAATATTTTATTCCTGGTGCAAAATTCAAACTTTTGTATATGTCAGCACAAGTATCGAAAGAGAGGGTAAAATTTCAATAATTAATTTTAGAAGACACGTGTGGGAAAAAGGTAAATCTGCTCCGCGTTATTAATATTAATATCCCTATCTAGATATACAATTAAAATAATCGGTAAATGCTTAATCTTCTTGGTGATTTGCATCTGTAGTCGATTGCGCGAGTTAGAAAAAATGTACACTCCCGTTCGCGATCCTCTTCACACCCACGACAAGCCGTACAGACCCTTTTTCGGTAGACTCGACGATCGGTCCTGACCGATCTCTGAAACTACTTACTGCAGGGAAAGAAGATTGGTCTTGAAACTTACATAAAATAAAACGCGAACGTTAGTCGCGCATAGGATTAGCGCACATATATAGGAACATGTATATATTATATTATTGAATTATCAAATTTTTGCGGAAAATTATTTGAGAAAACGGAAATTAGGGTTTCGGTTGCAGCTATGTCAAAAAGGGGCGGAAAAGGGTCGGGGTACCTGTAATCATAAATCCAACACAAAAAAAGGTTGGAGAATAATCCTCGAGTTTCCTCAAATTTTAAGATTTATGGTTAGTCCTAAATCGACTTGATCCTGTTAAAGATTTTCTTTTTGTAAATAATTTTGGAAACTCAATCCCTGGTCATAAAAAATAATAAATTTTAACACAATTTGAACATCGGATTGAACCATTTGGTTGAAATTTCCAATGTAGACAAAACAAGGATAATAATAAATCCTCTAATTAAACAAAACAATCAGCTATTTAATGTTAACGGTCAAATGGTAAAAGATCGTCAATAAGCAGAAGTTAGACTTTTAATTGATAGAGAGAATTGTATATTATTGTTACTTTAACTAACTTATTCAAGCAGTAAATAGATATGACAAGTAAAATATCAAGTAATTTATGGTAAAATTTGCATAAATTTAATAAGAAAATTGTTAATAGATAATAAAGTTTGCAATTATGTAATTAACAAGACTTGTGACAATGAACGCACATATTTAATATGCTTTGAAAAAGATCAGTAGAAAAATTAATTTATAAACGCAATTGTCAATGCAAAGAAAATTTATTTTAATTTACCAAATTAGTAAAAATACCTTGTAACATGAGTTGATAATGAATAAATAGATGAATTTGGTTCAATAAATTTAAAAATTTTACATCCGTATACATAAAATGATGGACGAATATTAAAATAAAAAGAACTAGTTTCTTGAAATAACCTTAGTAATTTATGGTTAAATTTGATAATGATATTAAACAGTAAATTAATATGCCGAAGAAAAATGATCGAATAGTTAATAATAAATTTTGCAACAATCTAATTTAGAGGTTAATAATTGATAATAAAATAAATTTAAATTAATTTAATAGGTTTAAAAGTAATTTTTAGTTTTAATTCCATATATAATTAAATTTAAGTATTGCTTATTATTAATTTACTCTCGCGAATAAAATTAGTCACCAAAATAAAATTAATCGCAAAACCAACTAAAAGACAATAAAAATAAAAATATTTGTAAAGGGAATGGACTTAATATTCACTAAAATCATTCGAATCGCGATCCGACGGCAAGGTAAAATCGCTAATAATTTAATTTCACATAATACCAAACAGGGATAAATAGAAAATAAAAAACCTGAATTTATCTAAAAAAAAGAGATTTTGCACGAAAAGGAACATAAAATATGAATGAGAATCTACTTTTTATTTGCGATTACTTTCGGACGGTAAAACAAATGGTAATAAAAATATATAAATATCTAATTTGTTATAATTCAATAAAATAATTAATATCTATCAATATTTTTATCAATGTTTATCAGAATAATAAAAATTTTGGATTGCAATTAAATTAACTAACCAACGTTAAGTTGTAACGGGGTGGGTACTAGGGAAAAGTAAGGCCCCCGGTTAGGCCCAATCTGTCCCAACTTACCAACCTTAAGTGTACAGTCCCACGATGCGGCCAGGAATCACTTTGGTTCCCGTGCAATGCCGTTCAGAACGTCAAACACCTCGTTTGACTTAGATACCGTGTGTTGGGCCCTATGCCCAAAATTGCCAACTAGGATAAACACCGGAGAGGGAGGTATTCGTGGGAGAGGACTATGATTGGTAAAACGTTATCAACAATCGATATATTAAGTTAATCGGCGAGAAAGATCGTCTCACCGAGTCAATTTATTAAATAAATAATTAAACAATAACCAATCAACGTTAACAATTTAAGGGGAGTCGTACCAATGACTACCCCTGAGGTCAGCGCGAAAATAAATAATTAAAACCTATTAACTGTCGAGGTATGTGCAACCGATCCGGGAATGATCGGCTGCTTAACCTGATGGCTATACGTCACGCCGTGTGACGTATGTATTTCTGACGTAGGGAGCTCTGACGTAGAAGCTTTCTACGTCACGCGCGCCTTCTCTCGTGAAGTAGCTCCCACGAACCACCGACCTGTCTACCCGGGCGTGATTTGTCACGAAAGGGGGAAAAGAGGAACGCTTCCTCACCTGGACCATACCAGGAAAATCGGGGTACAAAAATATTAACTAGCCACGCGGGTCTAAACGTGGTGCACCACTTACCGCGTATCCAACTATTTCGTCTCGGCGGGAAAAGACTGTGCAATAGAGAGCTTGTTCTCGTGATGATTTCTCTCTCTCTCTCTCTCTCTCTCTCACTCCAACTGTCGGGAAGGCTGCCGACTTCCGGCTTCCTAATCAGGGTTGTAAGTACTCGAATCATTTCAGGGAATAGAATCCTTGAGAATCCATAATCAATTTTAATTTTGAATTTTCATTTACTGCGAATCCTAATCTCCCTTGATTTTATGATTCTCAACTTTATCGAATCATAAGATCCACGTAATTTAAGAATTTTCTGTCACATACAATCACAAATCCTTTTGATTTTTTGATTATATTTATTGCAAATCATAAATACTAATGATTTTTGGATTTTTAGTTTTTATGAATCGCAAATATCGGTGACTTTAGGAGTTTTTCTTTCTTAGATTCACAAATACTAATGAATTTATGAGTTTGTTTTTCGCGAGTCAAAAATCCATTCGGGTTTGTAATTTCTTTTTGATGACAATCATAAATACCGACGATTTTATATTTTTACGTATTTCGAATAAAAGAATCATGATGATTTATTTACTTTTTCATATACGAATCATTTATTTCATTTATTTTATGATTTCTCGTAAAAGCGAATAAAATTCCTTTGATAGTCGTAATACGATTTATTAATGATTCTCGAGGTACCTGGACTATTGGATTGTTGTTGATTTTAAATTCTTTTGTGTTATTGAAAGCTTTTTCCTTACACTGAGCACAAAATACTACTTGCTTTCCCTATTTACGGGGAGCAATATCACACTTTTCAATTCTTATGTAAAATGTACCTAGTGCTTAGTGAAATAAATTCAGAACAAAACAAATGTGGATGCGTGTGTGACAATTAGTGCGGGTATTTATGAGCTTGTTTGTGCGTTCGGTATATTTATTTATAAGTGCTTTTGTGTGTGTATGTATGCGCGAGTGCATAAATGTGTATATGAGTGTGCGAATGTCTGTGTCTTGGTGAATATGTGTGCGAGTATGTGAATATATGTGTGAGTGAATGTGTGTGAATGTGCGTGCGAGTGGGTATATATGTGTGTGTGTGTGTGCGCGTGTCAATGTGTAATTGTGTGTGTGCGTGTGCGAATGTGTGTAAATGTACACGTTTAAGAATATGTTTGAGAGTGGTATGAATGTGCACACAATTTAACAAATAAAAAAGTGCTTGGCACAGAAGATTACTCTTTTATACTTATACCCTGGGTGAAAATATTTTATAAAATTTATTTTATATAATTATTATAAAATTTTTATGTAATTTATCCTATAGAATTATATATATTTTTTATAAATTTTTGTATAATATTCTATAAAATAAACGTAATATGTAATTTATTTTTCACCCTGAAAATCAATAAAGTTGACTTTATTGACTTCTTTTTAGGGAGCAAAAACGCATTTTAGTCCCTCCGGGGATAAAGTAAAATTGGAGGGCAATAATGAATATTATTGTTCATTAAATTATAAAATTTGTTACTTTCAATAATTTTTTTCTAATATTTTTTACTAAAGATATAAAAATGTCATATATACTTCTAAAAGGTACTACATAATTTTAAACATTAATGTTCAAATATTGTGTTATTGGTTATTAGTTAAAACACAGTGGAATGTGTTTTTATATATTACAGTCCGAATAAGAACTCAAAAATTCTAGTAATCTAAACCCGATTAGGTCAAACTGATTTCATATCGGATACAGCAACCCTCAAAACTTGAGAAAGTGTCTCTGTAAGAACACATTTTAATATATTTTAATCGGTGGTCATGGAATCAGAATATATAGTCAAAAATTTACTTTTTACAAATTTTGTAAATTTGTCCTTGAAATAACTTTGATTTAAACCCGGATTTGATTCGGATTCAGCGGCTGTCAAAGCTATAAAAATATTATTTAGTCATTTACGCTTAAAAGTTTCTTCTCAATTTGACCTTCAAATGCTCTTGATTCTGACGTGGTAGCGCCAATTGAAATTATCTTAATCTGAACCAATATCGGAATTTGAAGTACAAAATGTACTTTCTACAAAATTTACAAATTTGACCTTTAATGACCTTCATCTTAACCCGATAAAGTCAAACCCCATAAAGGATCAGTGGCTGTCAAAATTGTAGAAACATTAGTGACCTCTGCTTAAAACTTTTTTCTAAGTTTGACCTTTAAATGACCTCAAACTTGATAACTCCAAATCAAGCTTAGACTCGGAATCAGCGGGCCGTAATAAGAACATGTAGGTCTTGCTCTTAATATACAGACAATTTTTTTATTTTGAGTGACTGTATCTTTCGAATGTTTAACGTCCAGGTCACTAGGGCACAATCTACTAGATACCACAAGTAAAAAAACGCACAATACAATAAGTAAAAAAATTGATGCAATAAGTCAAAAAAATTATATGGATTTTCGATTTATGATTAGGGCCAATTCGCAAGTCAGATGGATTTTTAATTTTTAATTGGAGAAAATCCTTACATCAAAAGGATTTTGGATTTATAATTTAGGAATTCTTTAATCAAAAGGATTTTGGATATATAACTAAAGAAAATCCTTTAATGAAAAGGATTTTGGATTTATAACTAAAGAAAATCCTTTAATCAAAAGGATTTTGGATTTATAACTAAAGAAAATCCTTTAATCAAAAGGATTTTGGATTTATAACTAAAGAAAATCCTTTAATCAAAAGGATTTTGGATTTATAACTACAGGAAATCCTTTAACCAAAAGGATTTGTGATTTGAAGACAACAAATTCTGCAATTCCAAGGTTGATTTTGGATTCATGATTTGACGAATCAAAAATCTCACAACCCTGTTCCTAATTCTCCTTCCTGTGGGACTTGCTGCTCCGCACGTCGACGTAGAGATTGGTGGGGAGAAAGCCTCACACCCACACACTAAATGCACCAGTTTTCCAGCCTTTTTTTTCCACGTAAAAATATCACGGCGGTTCTCAACACGTTGTTGTTGCCTTGCGCGCGCGAACTCGATCTCGTTAATACTTCGCGCACGATACTCGCGCGCGTTCCTTCCACGCGCATCACTCTTGGTACTCTTTTCGGTTACTCACCTGATCGGTAACTCGCTTACCGTTATAAAGTATAAATAAATAAAAATTTTAGACATTTATTACATATCTAATAATTTTACTAAAAAATCATAAAAACCATGATTCGTCGGTAGAAGGAAGCGGGAGAAAAAAAAAATTATTAGTTTTTCAAAATATAATGTAACAATGACATAATAATAAAAACAAAATTTTAATTTGCATAAAACAAGAAAGGGTGAGAATATTGAATATTAAATTAAAAGAACAGGATAATAACAATTATCAAAACCGAACACATAATCAAGTCCCTGTCCGAGCACCAATTTACTTTGTTAAGTTTTATCATTATTTTTCTTTCTTTTAAAAAAAAGGAAATAATATATAAGAGGAGCTCGACTTGTCCGATCTCGATATTCAATGTTTTTCTTTATGCGAATAATTAATGGTTCCTTACCTTTTGGTGATCAGCAAGTACAGCAATTTAGCAGGTTGATTTACGGATTTGATAAATGAATAACTCGATCCTTTTTCTTTGGTTAAACAGTAGTCTTTATTCGGAAAAATCACGAGTTGCGAAAACGTCGACATTACAAATTATGAAGAAAATTGAATAATTTTGGCTATATAAGTAAGCCTAAAATAATAATGTTAAAATAAAGATCAGGTAATGTACTACGCGATCGAACTTGCTCGTTTAAGTATTAATTAAGAAAAATGAGACAAAATTAGAGAGAGACTGACTCGGGGCAAGTGCAATGTCGGGAAGGAACTAGGAGAGGACCTTCCCTACTCCTAATTACTTCCCCTCATTGACGTCACGTAGCTGGCCTTCGCTCGTCAAAGTTGCACTGTTGTGCATTCCTTGACGAGCGATAAGGAGCCACGCCACGAGTCGTTCTTACATTTATTTCATTCGTAGTCATTCAGATACATGCGTCCCAATTTAGCTTTAATTATTTGATTTTAATTTGGCATATAACATTTATTTTGTTTTAATTAATTAAATAATTATATAACCAATAGCTCTTTTTAGCTCGATTAATATGAATTCTCTTAGCTCTTGTTTAATTCTATATATCATGTAAATTACACACACCAAGCAAAAATCTAATAACTAATAAAAGAAAAAAAAATTTCAAGCTAAGCTAATTAAATCAGAATTACTTTCCACTAAGCAATCCACAAAACAATAAAAATAAACAAGTTTGCGTTATTATGAGCTGGGCTGTACGGAAAAATAAATTACAGCAGGAAATATGTATGTGTATTTATTATTAATTAATTGCTATTATATGTGTATACTCAGCGTTGTGATTCATGGAAATAATATGTACATCCTTTATTTATACAAAAAATATCTATATAATATTTATGTTGATTAAACTAAAAGGGCTAGAAAAGTTTAAAACCAGGGTTTTGTAAACGTCAGACAATCGAATCGCTTTTTCTACCGATAATTTGATTATTTAAGTGTAGGAATAGCAATTAAAATTGATTTAACAAAATAAAATCTTTTAAATTTCGACTTTTTTTTTTAAATGTTAAAGTTAATAGAGTTGTTGAATATCTTTTATAAAATAAGTTACAGATTCTGAAAGAGCACCTTCTAAAACCTCTTACACAGGATTTCGGACAAAAATAACTTTGTTTTACCAATACAATTATGTACTTGAAAGTATTCGGAAAAAACAGTTCACTTGGGCCTTAATGGATTAAGCAGTGCAAATAAATTATATTTAAAAATTATATTTTCAGTGCACGTGTTCAATTAGTATTATTTTATAGAAAATGTCCATCAAAATGGCCAACCGGCTTCTTGCGTGTGTGTGCGAGCTTTGCTAAGGAAAGGAAAAGGCAATATGGCTGCTCTTGCGTCGCGCGTCGACACTTACAACAGTTATTTTTGCTCGCTTCTTTAACTAAAAGAAAACTATTATGTTGTACGCCACTATTATGTTGAAAGCTACCAATTTTATTTTAAAGAAAAGAAAAAGATCCTTGAATAAAAACCACGTTGGGCGCCAATGTAATATGAGGCTCTGATCGTGCGAAAATTAAAAAATGAAACGGGCGTCGGTTTTTGAACCCGAGCTCTTTCGGATCCGAAGGAGTTCACGATAACCACTGCGCTATGCCCGCACTGGTCGTAGCGCCTGCTTATTGCTCTTATTTGCTACCGATAACGCGCCACCTCGCGGTGTCGGTACTGCTGATATCTTTGACAAGTGGATTAAATCCACCTTTTCACTAAACATACCAATTAGTTGATAAAATTATGGAGATTGTTCCGAAATACTTAGTTTATTGCTATTAGAAGATATAGAAAACTTTAACAAATTAAATTTAATTTAATTAGCAGACGCTAGTACAATTCAGAAAGGTTAATATAATGAAAATCTTATTGAGTTAAAGTAATGGTAAATATTGTTTTATCAGGGATGAAGGGTACTAAAACTATACAAAGTATATGGGTTAGTGCAGTGGCATTGAAAATTGAACTGAATTAAAAATTTAACTATACAACAATAGATCATTTTTAAGTGCATTTAAAATCATAATGCTGCAATACTGAGAAAAAAATTGTAATTTTAGTAGGTGGATATGCATTACTTTAGTTATAATTAATTATAAATCAAAATTTATAATTAAATAGCAGTACAAATCAAAGTGAAAATTGAAAAGTACAATACTGACTGATATTTCGTTACCATAAAGTGTACATGCAGTACACGTTACCATAAAGTGTAGGTACAGTATCCGTTACCGTAAAGTGTACGTGCAGTACACGTTACCATAAAGTGTACGTACAGTACATGTTACCATAAAGTACAATATAGTAATACAGTACAAATAAAGTGTACACAAAGCGCAGAGTTAGTGCACACGTGCTATTACTTTAATTTTTTGTATTTATATCACACATATATAATCTGAGAATAGTGTGCAAATATAATTTGCGATTTCTGTAGATAATCAGATAAACCAATTACACACATTTAGTAACTTCAGTATTCCTTTATAATATTGTTGTATGCAGTAAAGAAAACATTTATTTGTGTGTATTATTACTTTAAACTAAAATTAAAAAACTTGCAGAAAGGTAAGATATTATGGTAATGTAATTATAATTAATGAAATTGTTACATATTTAAAAAAATTATATACTTATAAGTTTTGCAGTAAATTTTACATTTACTTTTACATTAATTTTATATTTTTTTTACAATCAATTTTGTAATACATTTTGTATTACTTTTATTATTGGTGTATTCTATAGCTTATATTACGTTAACGTTTATTAGCGCCATCTGTGGGCATGGAACTAAATATGTATTAGTATATAGTACAGAGGGCGCCACAGATGTTTTTTGTTAAGTCAATTTTATATAGGGTATCGATAAAACAGAACGCGCGGACCTGCACAACAAAGGGTACGACAGGCCATAAGTAAATCCTTGGTTATCTCGGCCTCTTGCATCATTAGTCAGCTTTCTTTCCCTTCATTTAACCACTCCTTCTTAATTTCCTTCAAACACTCCCTTTTCAATCATTTATTATTGATATTTATTATTATTTCTATTATTTTATTAGAGTTTAGTATTTGCATGTTTTATTTTATATACTCAATTGTGTTATTTGTTATCTGTATTTATTATTTATTTATCTGTACATTTATTTATTTACATAGTGCTATATCTTTTTATTCGTCACTTAGAGGCCATATCCTCTCCCACTACCCCGGCTTCCACTACTACTTCCAAGTGCTCTACCTCTTCTCCTTCGCTATCCTTGTCGCAGGTTGCCAAGAAATCTCGTAGCACCACGCCCTTCTCGTCCAATTTTGAGTGAGTCGAGCTCAAACTCCGAAGCCGCTGCGTTAGCTATTACTCCTTTGGCGTGGTTTAAACATTTCGCGCGTAACTTTGAAAATAACACCGGCACACAAAAAAAAGTGGTATGTACAAGCAACTAGACCTATCTATTCCTCTGTATTTTGACGCGCTAAATCCGAATCCGAGGTTGGTTTTATTCAAACACCCCCAAAATTTATTTAAATTTCGAAAAACTGTGAAAAATCACTGAAAATCGTATTTAAGTGCGTGGGTTACAGACAAAAAAATTGTTTATGAGAGTATTATACACGATTTTTATATATTTTGATGCGCTGAATTGGAATTCAGGGTTTATTGTACCTACGCCCTTGAAAGTGTGAAAAAATGGTGAAAACCTTTGCAAAATCGAGAAAAACTACGAAAAATCGTGAAAATTTGCATTTAAGAGCATATTTTTCTTGCAATACATTTTTTTGTGAATGTATCATGTACGGTACACGTGAATTTCAGGCGTCTAAATGAGATCTGGTGAGTAGTTGACTTTTATACCCTCCCAATCTAGAAAAAATGTCAAAAAATCTTGTAAAATCGCTTAAATTGTAACATTATACAGGGTGTCCTAAAAGTAACGATACACCCAATAAATATTCCAGGTAAAAGCTTTTTTAAAAAAGGTGAAGGTCATTCTTCAAGTAACTTTTTACGACGAATCCAGTGGTGAACTTGGATTTGACCTTCAACTTGTCATTCAAAGTCATTTCAAGGTCAACTTTGTTTTTTTAAATGGGAACCTCTATTTTTGACAATATCAATCAAAAGAGCGAGAAATTTTACGTCTAAACATGTACTCAGGTCATAGGTCAACCTTTGGGGTGCTTGATTAGCGTGAGTCCCCTTGCCTCTCACGTTTGGGGTGCTTGATTAACGTGAGTCCTCTTGCCTCTCACACTTAATTATTAGCAGTAATAATCTCATCTTACTTTAAGTGCTCGAACTGCTCTCCATTCACTTCTTGACAGTAAGCTAATCGATGGTAAAAAGCATTAACACTATTTTGGATCGTTTTTTTGGGGTAACGCTAAATGTAAAAAAATGACCTCGCAATGACCTTGAAGGTTCAAACTTACAGATTGGAGTTAATCCATAGCAGGTTCGAGTGAAATTTCCCGCACTTTTGATTGTTGTTGTGAAAAATAGCCGTTTTCATTAAAAAAAAAAGTTAACCTTCGAATGACCTTCAAGGTCTAACGCTAGGTCAAATCCAAGGTCACCATTGGATACCATTATTACAAGAATTCTTTTGACCTTTTTAATACCCCTAAGTCAAACAAGTACAGATCGGAGCCGATCCATACCTAAAACTTAATAACCTTCAGCAGAAGGTTCAAGGTCACCTTGACCTATGACCTGAGTACATGTTTAGACGTAAAATTTCTCGCTCTTTCGATTGCTGTCAAAAATAGGGGTTCCCATTTAAAAAAACAAAGTTGACCTTGAAATGATTTTGAATGAGAAGTTGAAGGTCAAATCCAAGTTCTCCACTGGATTCGTCGTAAAAAGTTACTTAAGGAATGACCTTCACCTTTTATAAAAAAGCTTTTACCTAAAATATTTATTGGGTGTATCGTTACTTTTAGGACACCCTGCATGGTGAGAAAGGAAAAAACGTAAGTGTCATTCAAGAATCATGATTTTTGTTTTTTTTTCCTTTTTTTATATTTATAACGTCAACTTTGTTTGCTCTACTCTCTTTTCCTCTTATAACGAACTCGTTTTTCTTTAAATGACCTATGTAAGGGATTTCTTTTTCTTTTTTTGCTGTTACTCAAAGTGTCTCTTTTAATCATCCAGCAAAAGTCTGACATCATGTTGACATCCCATTTTCCTTGGTATCGTGTATCCATTACACTTATATCTTGATGAAATCGTTCTCCTTGTTCTTCACTGAAGTCTCCAAGATTATAAGGGAAGTAGTCGATTGGAGAATGTAAGAAATGCATTTTGTAGTTCATCAAACAATCTAAATTTTTGAAATTTTTCAACATTTCTTCGACAAGTTCCACATAGTTCTCACTCTTTTTATTCTCTAAGAAGTTCTCACATACAGATTTGAAACTTTGCCATGCAGCTTTTTCAATGGCAGTCATTTTTGTGTTGAAATTTTTGTCTTCAAATAGAGCACGAATTTGAGGACCATCAAAAATACCTTCTTTCAATTTAGCGTCGCTTATTGCGGGAAACTTTGGTGGACGTAATGCAATTTTTCACGATTTTTCGTAGTTTTTCTCGATTTTGCATAGGTTTTCACCATTTTTTCACACTTTCAAGGGCGTACGGGTACAATAAACGCTGAATTCAAATTCAGCGCATCAAAATATATAAAAATCTTGTATAATACTCTCATAAAAAATTTTTTTGTCTTTAACCCACGCACTTAAATACGATTTTCAGTAATTGTTCACAGTTTTTCGTGGTTTAAAAAAAATTTTGGGGGTGTTTGAGTAAAACCAACCTCGGATTCGGATTTAACGCGTCAAAATATATAAGGATAGATAGGTCTGGTTGCTTGAACAGACCACTTTTTTTCTGTACCGGTGTAATATAACACGAAGCATATCAAAGAGTTTTACCACACTCACAAACCGCGTCGTATCAAAATCGGAGGATCTGAAAAATGAGATAAAACAGCCAGAGTGACCAGTTGGCAATTTTCTTATTTTTTCTCTCTAACGTATTTTGCTGTTTATTATGTGAGATCTACGAAGAGAAAATATCCCTACCTGGCAACCCTGAAAACAGCTGCACATCAAGTATCACGGAAATCGGGGATAGAGTAAATACTTTTGAAGCTTCCACGGCTTCGTTTTCAGAGGCGATAAACCGTCATGTTAATTGTACAGTTGCTCAGGTGGCAAATCTTGGATATGAGAAGGACAATTATGAGATTCTTTTGCTCGGTTTGCTGCAGGATTGTAACGGGCTTAGTAATTCGATATTATGCAGCGCATTTTTAGCTCATTGAATCTCCCTTTCCTATCAACTCAGGCCACTGCTTTCCGTACGTGAACTCCCTGAGCTTATAGCCAGCTACGTAACATCAACAGTAATAATAGCGCTAGTCAACCGGACACAACGCAGAGTTTGGCGTCGATGCGTTCCATCTACTAAAGGGCAAAACTACGAGCGATATTCTTGGGGTAGGAGATGACTCATCACTCTATCTGAAGCCATTATGGCTTAAACGCGTATATGATCTGTGGACAAAAGCGCTTCAGAAATCAACTGAGTAATTCACCTCAGATCGTTTGATGTTGCTGCTCACAGATACTTTTCTTTCTGATTGTGACTCTTCGTATATAGAACGCCTCCCAGGCTATGTACTTCACAGACTTTATATGGTTGGTATGGAGGGCAGACTACGTCCGTGAGGGGTATAAAGTTAAGATGGTTTCACACTCTGAGAGCCACAGCTGATTATCCTAACCTTTTCTTCGAGGCCTTCTCATGTGATTCATCTGCACGATCATGTTGGGGTTACGGGCGACTTCATCTTCGATATGATGAACGTCGTGGCGCGGCTGCCATGATGCGTGCGAATCTATGATCACTTGGTTTTACTCTTGTTCCATTTGAGACTACCCATCATGCATCAACGTCGACTGGGATCTCTCATACATGGCTTGATCTCTTCATGTGACACAACATCTCATTACAGTTACTCTAAATCCTCTGTGCCTTTTTTTGCCGGTCATGATCCCATTAAACTTTTACTTAACCTTACCGGGTTACCAATTACAGTGGAAATGTTTTGGTCATGTAACCTTGGGGGGATTAACCTCCATGATCTTAGCTCGTTATTTGCATCTACATGGATTCAACCTTCTTTCTCCTCCATAATCACCGACATCCTTCCATACCTTCAGTTGTAATCATTCTTCCAAGACTCGACCAACAAAATACAATTCATACATCTTTGCTTGACCCTAGTGTAACCACTTATTTTTCATTCCCTTTGACCCTGCTTACCATCTAACAAATATCATTCATCATTTCAATAGTTTGATTTTGTCCACCTTCGATTCTCTGTCACCTAAAAGAGTGTTTATTGTGAAGCCCTCATTTAAACCTTGGGTTAACCAAAGATTATGCTTATCATCATGGAAAGGAGTGCTGTCTATAAATTTAAAAGATCAGATAAACTTTCGTATAATGAAAGATTCAAATCTTTTCGTGGCCGTATCTCTGATACCTGCCGAATACCTGACTGATAGGCTTAATAATGCTTTTGTTCGTCTCAGAAATGAAAAACCTTAAAATTATGGGCCTGGGTGTCAGACCTCTACTGTCTCTACTAACACACTTCTTCATTCCTCAACTTTAAGCGCATTATGCTTCCATTTCTAACACAAATCCTCCACTACCTTATGCTTCATTCTCATCCCGATCTTCTTCATGCTGCCCACCTTCGTCCCTTTTTTACCTCCCTCCTAGAACCGAAACTCTAAATAATTTCTTCATTACACTGCCTCTCGCCTTATTAACCATCTCCCTTTTACCGATTGTGACCCGCTCCTATCCACTTCATTTAAATCCACATTGTCATCCTACCATTCTGAGCTCGATTCTCAGGCTTGGGATGAGAGGGTTAGCAGAGAAGGAATTGCGTGCCCTCCATTGCCGGATCTTTAAATCTACAAATTTTCGGAACTACTGTAATACCTCTCTGTTTCATAAAACCAGTCACATTACCATAAAAACTTGGAATATAAGAAACACTTAAAGTTTGACAGTAAAATTGCCTTATCCACCAAAGTAAAAATCATATTTCTTTTTTGTTCGATAGGGTGACTAGATAAAAAATTATACACCAAAAAAATGTTACATATATTATAAAAAGAGATAGTAATGAATAATAAATACAATATATTAAATCAATATTACTATTAATAATATATGTAAGTCAGGGAGGGGAGGAGAGCAAAATAAAAGTAATACGCTCTCGAACTCAAAATAACTCTCGAATACACTCCCGAGTTTCACTCAAACAATCATACACTCGGGGTTGGGGGGGGGGGTCACGGTAGTATAAAAGTTGACTTATCGTCGACGCCCCGAAGATGACCCAGCCGATCTGAGTGCCGGTAGGTTCCTTGGCAGCGGAGACCCTTGTCGGCTGAAGTGGTGAGTAGGCGACCCAATGGCGCGACGAGCACTCCGCGATCCGCGTTCGCACGCGCGCGCGACTCCATCCTTCACAAGCACACACTTGCACTCGTGCACACACATGCGACCGCACGAGGATAATCTCGGATGCCGTCGGACTACGCGCCTCACGCGCCTTTGCTCGGTGTTATCCAACAAACGAGAAATCGGCACTGGGAAAAGTTTATCCGCCTCGAGCGGCGGATCGGGAAGTACTGCTTAAGCAATTGCCTAATATCCCGAAAAAGTGATGAGAGAGGGGAAACTCACACATGCACTCTTACGCTCTTATCCTTACGTATTGTTCTGCGCGTAAGTGTAGTTAAAGTAAGCAAGTATCGTCGGTTGGCCTCGTCATACCAAAGGCTCCGACGACTTACAATTATTATGAATTTAAATATTTCATTCGCATTAAAATTATTATTTATGTAAAAAACTTTAATTAAGGTATATTCGTACACTGGCTTTAGGGGGTGTCATACTCAATTAAAAATTCAAATTTTACGTAACCAACATTTTTTACATACATTGAGACCTGTCGATTTATAACTGTGACCGACCATAGTGCCCTCAAATGGCTCAAAAATCTCAAGGAGTCGTCGTATCGGTTGGCACGATGGATTCTTGAAATGCAGCTATGGGACTTTGAAATAGTGCACAAGAAAAAAGCTTTGCACTACATCCCAGACGCGCTTTCTCGTGCCGTCAACCCTGACCCCGACGAAGAAGAGATTACCTTGTTAGAAGTAATTACGGATCCATGGTATGTGTATATCGCGAAATTAAACTATGTACACTCGTGTCATCAAAGATTTCCGCTGTGGAAAATTGAGGATGATATGCTATATCATTTTACAAGTGATAAACTCCTTGACTCTGTAACAGAACGAGAAGAGGGCTGGTGCCTTGTTCTACCCTTAGAGCAGAGGAACCGGGTTTTAACAGACTCTCATTTCCATCCATCCATGGGTCAAAAGACTTACGAACGTGTTGCAAGAGATTACTGTTGGCCAGGTATCTACCACGATACCCGCCAATTCATTCTGCAGTATCTGATTTGTCAGAATTATAAGATGTCACAAGCAGGTACTCAAGGCTTGATGGGTAAACGGAACATCGAGAGACCCTGGGCTGTTGTGGCAGCAGACGTATCAAAAGTCAATACAAATGCATCATCGTATTTCAAGACTTGTTTACAAGGTGGATAGAGCTCAAACTATTATGTACGGCGACCGGTAATTGGGTGTCGAAAGCATTCGAGGAACTTGTAGTCTTCTGTTGGGAAACACCAGATTTCCTAATAGCGGATAATGGGACTGAGTGCATCAACGACATAATGTCGCGAATTCTGAAGGAGTGTGGCATAAAACATGTCAGAACCCCTCCTTACCGGCCATAACCCAACCCATTCGAGAAAACTAATAGGATGTTAAAATCGATGATTGCGACGTTTGTGGTTTAAGATCATCGAGGATGGAACACACATTTGCACGAATTTCGCCATGCAATAAACACGGTAATGCAGTCAAGTACAAAAGTCTCTCCTTCGTTCTTAAACTTCGGGCGTTATCCACAACCTGCGAAGTGTCTCCGCAGGGAAGTGGAAAAACAGGACTTTAAGATCCTGGACAACCCCGAAGTATTGCTAAAGCTACTTAGAAGACTTGATTCTCTACGCGACTTACAAGGAGGGTCCACACCCTTTGCAAAACATATACTTACCATACCCTAACACATGGTTTAATTAATAATAAAATAATCAGCAATTGACGTACAAAACAGTAAAAATAATTGATTAAACAGGGAAACGGCGAAATTTTTTATACTTATTATTAAACATTTGCAGCGTTTAAATAGTTGACAAGGTGTAAAAACTATTAAAATGAGATATAAGTATAATACTAAAACTAACAAATAAGATGGGCAGTGTCATATACAGACGATATTTTTTAAATGTTAAGATATATCGGATGACTTAAATATGAGTAAATCAATACTTGTTTACAGGTAAGTATCATTTGAATCAGTCCTTGACAGTTAAACTTCCATTCTATTATATTTACCTAAAATCTGAATATTTACAGACTAAGCGTTAACGTGGCAAAATATAATTTTATTACAAGTCAATATTACAATTTGTAATAACAAATGCACGACATCTTTGTCACAAATACTTCTGTCTCTAAGAAAAGTGTCACACCTCCGGGAAATGGATCTTTACCAATCTCTAGAATACGTTTTCTACTATAAAAATATGAAGAGGGCCGAAGTTTTACATTCCAATGCCCTTTTTTATAATAGATATAAGCAAATAACGAAAAATCTCGGTGAATCTCTTATAACTCGGAAACAAGTAAAAATATACATTTAAATCAAATTTAAAAACAAAACTAAGATTGAGTAAATATGTTTTGGAACAAAGAAGCTCATATATCTCAATTAGGTTAGAAGTTGTGGAAGAAATAAAAGTTAGATGAAATCTTGACCTAAACAAATCAATAAATTCTAATGCTAAATTTTCAATAAAATTTCGTTTAATTTTTATTTCTTCCATAACTTTTCACCTAATTAAGATATTTTAGCTTCTTATTTTTCAAAACATATGTATTCAATCACAGTTTTCTTCTAAAATTTATTTTGAATGTATATAGTTACTTGTTTCCTACTTATGAGCAATCAAGGTCAATGGTATTTTTACCATTGTGTGTCACGCAAAAGGGCATTGGAATCTAAAATCCGTTTCCCAAATGGTGTGGACTCTCCATGTTAGTCAAGAAACACATTGACGAGAAGCAAAGACGTCAAGAAAAGATCTACAACAGAAACTGACGGATAGCCTCGTTTCAGGTAGGCGATCTAGTCATGAGAAAGTGCCGTACGCTTTCCTAAGGTGCGATGGGCATTTTTACTAAACTGGAACCAAAGTATGATGGACCCTTTGAAGTTAAAGAGGTACTATCTCCAGTAGTTTCGAGACTAGAAGAGTCTGGTCGGAAACGGACCGAGGTGCACATCCAGTGTGAAAATCCCTGTAGGCAATGTAAAGTACAATGTAAAATTTTTTTCTCATTTTCCAGGAAAATTCTAGAGGGTGTTTCTATGTAATTTCTCGCGCTGAACATGAAAAAATAGTAAAAAAAATCCTAGAGATACTCTTGAATCTATTTTTCAAGGTCAAATTTTTTTTCTAGCATAGATAGAATTTTTTGAAGATTTTCGTACATAGTGTCATGGACTGAATAAAAAAAAATTCTGAAAAAAATAGCTGAGGAATCATTGATCTTAAAAATTTACATTCAAAGTCGCATTCACTTCTAAAACAAGTGCAACAAACATCTGCTACATTTGTCAAGATGTCAAGAAATATTCTGACATTCGCTCTTAGCATAACCCAGGATCAACGGCGTGGACGTGGCGAAAAGGTGATCCCATTGGGGTGCTTGATTTTCGTGAGTCCCCTTGCCTCTCACGTTTCCGGGTGCTTCATTTCCGTGAGTCCCCTTGCCTCTCACGTTCCAGGGTGCTTGATTTCCGTGAGTCCCCTTGCCTTTCACGCAGGAATGATTGGCTCTACGGTAATGTCTCTTTTGTGTAGTACTCTTTAAAGCATGGTGCTGCGCATAGAGGAGTTTCACAACTAGGGCAAATCTATGTCGTTCTACGTGGAGTCTTACGCAAAGAGCACAAGTGGCATCTTCGACTTGTACCTTGCCTCGGGAAATGGCGCTCAACTAATCGAATGGGAGAGTCATTGTAAGGAGAGATGCTTGCAGAAGGATCAAGTTTCAGTAATGATCTAGCAACCTGTAATCTAAATGAAGGAAATGATATAGCTTTCACGTTTCTCATTTTATACAAAGCATGAGCATTGGATAGACAAAGATCAATAAGATGAAAAAAAAGCTTTCGATACCATTTCATTGTTTTTCGCACTGATTCTGTTATAGATAATTGTCTATCAACATTATCAGTACCACCCATATTTTGATTATAGTCGTGGACACACCTTGGCTTTATAATATCTTTATTTGTTAGGTAACATTTTTTTCTAGTTGCACAGAATTCAAGTTCGTGCACAGTTGTAAGCATACGAACGCTACATTTATCTTCCCACCTCACTGCCATTCAGACATCGTTGTGAGAGACTTGTACTTCACCTCGAACTATCTTGCTTTCAAGCTTTGGCATTCCCTTTCTATTTGCTTTCACTGTACCACACATACCTGTATCACGATCGTATAAAAATTCTGCCAAAGTGGGAGGTGTATACCTGTATCACGATCGTATAAAAATTCTGCCAAAGTGGGAGATGTATACCAATCGTCTATGTATATAACATGACTCTTATAAACTTAAGATTGTAAAAAGCGAGCTACAATATCGCCAGTAACACCCAAATCAAACTTTTGATAATCAGTGTCTGCGCCAGTATAAACAATAAAACCCAACACGAATCCCGTCTCGCAGTCTACAATCATGAGTAGCTTGATGCCAAAGCGATTTCTCTTCAAAGGAATGTACTGCTTGAATCGAAGCCTACCTTTCCATAATAATAGATTTTCATCTATGCACAAATTTTTTCCTGGAGTAAGAACAGCTGAAAATTGTCTTTGCACGTGTTCTATTACTGGCTTTATTTTCACTAAAGGATGATTTTCGATTTCTTCATTATTATGAAAATGTAAACATCGTAGGATGTGAATATATCTATCGCGAGGCATTACTTGGCCAAAAATTGGAGTGTGTAGCAAAAGATCTGTGGACCAATAACTTTGTAAATCGCCTTCACAGACATGGCCCATTAGAATGGAAAGGCCTAGAAAAGTTACCAATTCTGTTTTTGTGACAGGGGACCAAGCTTTCATGTGGGAAGAACGAGTTATGGGATTTTGAGTTGCGTAACAATTGGTTTCCTCTACAATTTTTTTAGCAAAGAAGAATCACAAAAGTAATCGAAATAATCAATTGGTGTATTTTCTGAAAAAGAGATATTCGAATTTATTTCGGAGCTACCTTGAAAATCTTTGATTTATGGATAAAAATGCGCGTCCTCTGACAATTCAGTTTCCTTATAAGAAAAGTCTTCCAAATTGACTTCCCCGATGTCTTCATTTTCTGCTCCATTGTCTAAAACCTAGTTTTCTAATACTTCATTTTCTGGTTGGGGCTCGCCACTACTCCAAGCTTCATGTTCAGCCATTTTATAGAAGATGGAATATTACACTATTCAACAGTGTAATATTCAAAAAGTGAAAATAGTAAAAATTATATACTGTGCAAATCCTGGAGAATAATAAGTTATGCATGAGAAGTACCAATCTGCATCGTATTATACATTTATAAATATGAATGAATAAAAAATAAATTAATTTTTTGAGATTAAAATATTTTTGAAGATTAGACGAGTTTCTGCAATAAGTGATGAAATTTATTTCGTGCCCAGTTGACGAACAACACAGATATACCAACTCCCAGACCGAAATAGTAAAAAACAGATTTTGTGTTTACATAATTGATTTTAGATCACGCTGAAAATGAATGCCGCAGCATTTTATGTAACTTTCAAAAATAAGGTTGAATCTCGATATTTTGTTTTGGAAACTAAAATTTCATCGCGAAATAGACATTTTCATGAACAAAGATAATTTTAGGATTTTTTTACTTTTTTTCCCGTTTTGACCTCATCAATAACGCTAAAAAGCTAGATCGAATGTTCGCTTATGCAAATAAAATACAATATGACCTAGACTGTAAATCTTCAAGGTTAAGGATACTGCAGTGATTTTTTAAAGTATTTTTTATAAACAGTATATAAAATTACGAAAGAAATCACTCTAAAATTCTCGCTTCTACTGGGGATGAAATTTGACCTTGAAATACCTATTTTCAAGGTGAATAATATTTTGAGGAATTATACAACTATTTTATATACATTCAAAACATCAAAATTGATCTAAAAACATTAAATATGTTGTGTATTTTAAGTGGTCGATATATCGACCACCCCCGCAGTCAAAACGTTAAGTATGTATTAGTAGGTTCACTTAAGTTTTAGTTTATGTAGTCTAATTAATGTATAACAACGTTGTTATAATCTACTTGTATAGTTTGTAATTCAACTGTTTGCCGTAAGGATTCGGACTTACTTATGTGTATAAATTGCGGTAGTTTTTCGCATATAAAATGCATTAATTATACGGTCAATTTAGCTGCAACGTACAGATACTGTCCGCGTACCGTTCTACCGATTCCGGGCGGTTTATGCAGCCATCTGGCGTGTCTGAGGACCCATATTGATTCGTTCCTGTAATCGAAGAAATAATACCACTTACATCTACTGCTCGGGCCTTTTTTCTAACCCTCCAACCACTGATACCCCCACTCCAGTTGCTGTATCTAATACTGGTACTAAGCGCATTTTCCCTCCCCCATCGCAAGACATTGACCAGCCTGCTAAAGTCGCGAATTTCGAAATTCTTACCTCTGATTTAGCCGCTGTTTTGGTTCCTATTTTGTATGCTTAAACATCTGAACTGCGTAATTTGATCGAGTGTACTTCTAAATCACAGCTTATTGCAATTAATGACTTAAAACAGGGCCTAGATTCCGTAAAGAGGACTCTTCAGAACCATAGTGCCGAGATTAACCCATTAATGCCTGAGTCTAAACTACAATAGATACTGCTCCCAAATGGGTGCAGATCGTAGTATTAGGTAAAATTATGACTAAAAGTGAAATGAAGATATTTTTAATTTATTTAAACAATTATTGTTTAAACAAATTATTTAAAAATTGTTTTTTACTATTTTGACACTGCCAATCGATTCTAGTGGAAAAATTACTTCGAAAATCATTATCAAAATGTTAAATTTTTTATTTTTTTTTTTAAATTTGTTTATTAGCTTATTTACAAATTGCAAACAGAAAATTCAACATTCTGATAATTATTTTCGAAGCAATTTTTCTCCTAGAATCGATGGGCGGTGACAAAATAATCAAAAAACCATTTTTAAATCATTTGTTTAAACAATAATTGTTTAAATTAATTAAAAATATCTTTATTTAAGTTTTAGTCATAATTTTACCTAATGCTACGATTAGCACCAATTTGGGAGCAGTACCTATTGCAGTTTAGACTCAGGCATTAATGGGTTAATAAGTTAGGGATAGAATCGATGGTTCAGAGGCATCTGGCTCTCACTCATTTTTAAATTCGAGTAGAGTTAACACGTTTTAACAAAATATTTCTTTGTTTGATGTTTGACTCGACCTGGCGGAGGTAATGGGAAAAACAGCTAAAACACAGATTTTTTAGCAACGTTCCGTTGGCATGGTCTGCCAACCTCTTCAGGCTGTTTATTAAACAACAAAAATTTTAAAATACAGAAATTAAAATTCACACATTGAAAACACAACAATAAACAAATCAACGGAAATTAAAGTAACTTTAATCGGATTAAACCATTATGTTTAGGCGTTGCATGTACATAAGCAAATCGGTATACAATAACATGTTTATATAAGGTAAAGTACACAATACTTGGACACTTTTTTCAGTGGTTCATATAAAATGATTATTTTTTTAGACAAAAACTTGTTATATTATTATTTTTTTTAATTTAATGTATAATGTATGAGTTATTAACTTAGCTACAACAAAAATATTAATTCTATTAACGTTTTAAATGGTAAAAAATACGTTTTAAGAAAGTGTCAGTTTACCGTAGTACTTGGACAATATTAATCCGTGAACCCGATACTTGGACTACCTTTGCACCGATACTTGGACAATATAAAAAATATATGAAATTATACCTGCTCATGATTAATTGTATACTTAGTCAATAATAATGAAATCATTTATTTATTTAAGGTATAAATTATAAAAATTTATTTTGATTTTTACATAAATTTAAATAATATGCATGTTTATACATCTATTTAATACAAAATATTATTTAATATAAGTACATCGTATCATACGTTTTCTACTTTGATTTTAATTTTTGACTGCAATAATTGCATTTCCTTATTTATCAAACGATTATCTATATCTTTTAATTTTTCAACTAGTTTTGTTTTATTGTTGACATGTTGCTGTCTGCATCATCACAGATAATTGTTACTATGTTAGCTGTAATTTTCTTGCCAAAATTATCAAAGAACTCAACTTCTGGAATATTGTCAAAAAAACCATCTTTAGCATTTTCTACATTATTTAAAAGATTGTTATTTAATTGGGGCCTATAATCAACGACAGCTTCTGTTAAATCCTCCATGATACTCTCCTTCGAAGAATCATTGAAGCTCTACCTTGTACTTGTAAGCGAACAATAATCAACAGATCTCTCCATCAAAGAATCATTGACACACTGGACAGATCTTGTACTCGAGCAACCATAAAGTGCCTCCATCGAAGAATCCATTGATATTTCTATCGAACTAGCCACTGCAGTTTCCACCAAACAATTCATTGACCTATCTGCTGAATTACCTGTTTGTTCATTCATCAAAGAAACCTTTAACATCTTATTTGGAATGTCTTGTTCGATCCCTTAAAAATAAGAAGTGAAAATATGAATAAATAATAGTTACAAACAAGATTTAAAAATTGTACACAGCTATACTTACAAACCAATACAACGACTTCTCATTCTGCGCCAAGTTTCAAATAGTTCTGCAAATTTTAAATCACCACTCCATTCAATTTCAGATTAATTTTTTTTTTTGAAAGATTGCAGCAAATCATAAGAAATAAAATTATTTTCAAATAATTCTAATAATTCAGCATTTCTATTACTATTATCCATTGCATTGGGTAATTCATTACTTGGCTCTTTAGTGTTATAAAACAATGGGAAAAACATATTGATTGTCAACTAACCACTTGTAGAAAACATTTTTTATATAACTAAAAAAACTCTCTGCTGTCATCCAGCCTCGCTCAGTATTTGCAACACCCCAGCCTGATGGAACTTTATCAAGTATATTTCTCTTCGGGGTGGTCTTAAGATCAAAAAGCAGCATCGGTGGTGGCATCTTACCTGAAGCAGTGTCGGTAAACAAAACAAGTCAAACAGGCTTTCTCATTACCTGAAACTATTTGATAAGCTACTTTAGCACCTTTCTCAGCGATAACTTTATTGTCTTTTGGAACAAGCATAAAAGAACTTTCGTCTAAATTAAAAACTCTATCTGCTTCAATATTTAGAAGATTTTTGCCACCAAGATAACTTTCAACTTTACAAAACCAACTGCGAAGATCCTTTTCATTGACTGCGGCTCTTGTAGAAGTCAAATTTTGAGCCATTCTTTCTATTCGTTTCTTCTTTTTTATAATTTTACTCTTGCGTTGCACCTTTTATTTACATTGAACTTTTGTTTTAAGAGCATCTTTCTTATTTTCACTTTGCACTGCTTGAATTTTTGTACTCTTGGTAGTACACTTTTTTCTTGAATATTTAAATTTACCCATGTTTAAAATTTATATTCAAAAAACTGAAAATTTATATAAATTTATTGATACTTAATTATTTATTATTTTGTTAATTTTTCAACTTAAATAATAATAAGTTTAGATTCAAGTTCGTACTTACTTCAAGATTTTGAGGTTAGCTTATAATAGTCTCAAAAATATCTTGTGCGAGATATTATCAGTCTTAAATTAAAGGTTTATGAGTCACTATTTATTGCTAATTTCATTATTTTTGCTTCAAATACTACTTAATATAACACTTTTATTGTTTAATGTAGCAATTAAACACCTACTAGAATACGTGCCCATGTACTGCGTAATAAGACTTGTGAAAGGGAGGGGAAGTTGGAAATTTATTGCATTTGCAATAAATTAACATGGAAAATAACTATAAATGTAATGGAATGAGCAAATATTTACATAAAAGAAAATTAATATAATTTTCAAACATTTATTTATATATATATTTTAATTTATAACCAATAGTTTTCCAATTGTACAACTATAGGTCCGAATTTCTGTTTTGTCCAAGTATTGGGTACTTTACCTTATAAGTAGCAAAAACTATACACAAAAAACGTCAAACTGTTGTCAGTTAGGCATTTAAATTTCTTAGAATTAGTAAATACGTTCTATTTAAAAATCTAATATCATCTTTCTTATTAATGTTATTATTATCAAGTTTTATGTGCACTATCTCTAAGATAACATGTTTATTCTAATTACCTTCGCTATCAACAATCTTTACGCTATCCCAATCAAAATCATGTTTACAGAAAAATACATGTTGGTTCACTATCGATTCTGGATTTTTGTTTCTTTGTGTTAATTAATCCTAGTCTTTAATGAACGTTTCGTTTCATCAACATATGAGGTAGGACAATTTTTACAACTAAACTTATTAAATACACTTGTATGTTCTAATTTATTTATCTTATCATTACCTAAAGTAATTATTAAATTAAAACTTTGTTATACCAATTGCAATGCCTGAATGTTAGAAGAACGTAAAATACATGATAGTTTGACAAAGTTAATGGTAAAAGGAAGTGATATGTAGTGAAGACGATTAATTTTTGAATTTGAATCATATAAATGAAAAATTAGATAAATTATATAATTCTATTACTATTACATAATTATTATTATGTAAATTGTTATTATTATTTATTATAAAACTATGTTGTTATAACTTTTTCCGATTATTTATTTTTAATCAAATTCTTTACTAATTAATAAATTTAATTTTATATCATACATGGAAGTTGATAACAAAAGTATTGCCAGCATAACTGGTAGAGTAATTTATTGATCGTTATAATATTTATTTTAATTAGAATAATGTGAATTTTGTATACAGACGCTGTTGGAAGAATTATCATCTTAATTTTTTCTAACTATGAGATTAAGGAGAGGCTAAAACAAAGGTTTGCGAAATTGGCTGTTTTGCATGGGAGCACTGCAGTCAGGTGGTAAATTCGCCTGACTGCTGATAAAAATATTAAAATACTAAATTTTTGCCCGTTGGATAGTGAAATAATCAATTGACTGCCTTAGCAATTGTTATAATGACCATAATAATCATTCTCGGCATTTGAAATATTTTGTATTTTCAATGCTTTATTTGAAATATGGAGTATCTTTACCCATTATGCACGAGACGTTATAGTAACGCATCATCTGTTCATTACCAAATAGTTTGACAGTTACAAAAAATACGTCAATAGCGGTTTACATTGTCAGTAATTTCGAAAACTCTACAATGGACCTGAAATACGAGAGCCCATAGAATCAAAGAGTCAAAGAACAGGGAGTCAAAGTTGACATTTTAGCACTTTTTTGCATTATATGCCCATTTTCACGAATGAATGCCCACTCTTAGAATGCAAAGTTTAGAAAAATAAAAAATACCATTTTTTTTGTTTTTCAAAATTTTCAATTTTAAGATTGGGCCCCCTCGGTATTGGCCCAATTATTGTAATTTCGGAAATATGACCCCAGATTCATCATCAGCTACTCCAAAACTCCATAGAAAGACTTTATTTCGCTTGGTTTGATGTTTGAGTCTCTTGTATGCACGGGATGATTTTTTTTTTTATGTTATTTAACGTCGCTCTATTTATGCTGCCAGGGCTAATCAGCGACGGAGGTGAACGGTGTGTCTGTAAACAAAGCACATGTAGTTGAAACAGTGGTGCTTGTGTCCATCGGAAGATATCATTGGTCACTGTAATTAGTCTAATAATTACAGTTTCCTGTTTCTTGTATAAAAATAGATACTAAATCAAATATACAACTCTATAAATCAGAGCGATAGCCCAATAAATTAAAAGTAATAAAATACAAATATAGATAAAAAAAAGATAAATTAAAAATAGTTATGTATAAAATGTTCGCTAATAAACGTTTGCAAGAAACAAAAGGTAGATCTATGCATAAAATTGTATATCTATATAGGTAGGTGACGTGATGAGTATTGAGTTGATCTATTGTTAAATCATTCAGAAGAGATTAAGTAGGTTGAGTAAATAGTTTAGCTTTAAAATTATTTTTAATGGAAGCTGCAGCTCCACCTCTCTCTTTACCAACTCGGACAATGTATGTCGGATAAGTCTTGATTAGTAAGAAAATCTAGGTGAGTGCAATGACATCATGATTATACGGATGAATAAGTGATTCAATGGAAGAAAAATAAGTTTTTAAACGATTAATATTTGAATGAAAAATGGTAATTGGAGTGAAGTGTGTAGATGAAATCTGACCGGTTAATCTTCATTTGGACAAGGAGGAATTGGAAGTATTGGAGGGGGACATAGTAATGATGTCAACCTCCGAAATTACTGGTATGATCTGTCCTCCCTTTGCTTTACGCATGAAGATTGAATAATTATTTATAACTGATCTTATGTAGCCCAGTTTGGTGGATCTGCGGTGTGACTTTATCCGAAGTTCATGCAGTTGTTTAGGCCATAGCGCTCGGATAAAATGCGCTGTGTTACCACCCAGGTCGAAATCTTAATCGCAATGACCTTTTTAAGAAAACGTGCACTCTCAAGCACAAGATCCCTGGCCCAGGGAGAAGACACTCTAAACACGAGTCTTCCGGTGTTAATATCTGAATCAAAAGCACGAGTTAACCAGGGACGATTCTCGACCAATTGTGAAATCATTAAAGAGAGTTTTACAGCAGTGAGGACTCTTTCAATAACCTCTATATTGGAAATAGTCAGCTCTTTAGGGATGCCCAGGATCAGCATCTCGCAGGTGTCTCTCCCGGAGAATAATGCGGGTCCCGAATGACCAGATGCGGTCTCGTTAATTGACCGACGAAAGTACGCGCTTAAAGATTCGAGAAGTGCCAGTCGATGCAAAGAAGAGAGAGATAGATAGATAGATAGATAGAAATTTTATTAGGTTTTAGGGGTAGAAACCCCGTAAGCACAAAAATATACATCGTTGAGATTTACATAATAAAATAAAATAACAAATAAAAATTTAACAATAAAAATAACAATAGAAAATAAATATATAAATAAAAACGCAAGTAAGATATTAGAGCGATAAAACATGTAAGTAAATGTGCGATGAATAACGGAGCACAAAAATAAAAATATAAATTACAAAATAGTAGAATAAAATAAAATAAAATAAAATAAAATAAAATAAAATAAAATAGTAAAATATAATAAAATAAAATAAAATAATAAACAAATAATAATATAATAATAATAATAATAAGCAAGAGAGAGAGAGAGAGAGAGAGAGAGAGAGAGAGAGAGAGAGAATGAATGAATGAATGAATGAATGAATCTAGTTTATTGGGCCTTTTGGGATAGAAACCCCGTACTTTCAGAAACTTCGTCCTTTCAGAAGGTAAGCTTTATCCACGACCGCATCTCTGGCTGACGTAGAGGATAGTCTAATAACAACCCCTTTGCTTTTAGGTTGCGATGTGCTCTCACCGGAGCCTGTACCCACTCGCGAAACCCACGGACGAATGTCAACAACCTGCTTTGCCAGCATCGGCAGATTTATTACTCCAATTAATTTTTCAACTAACATCTCATCCGAGAATCTCGAGACCAGCGGAAGACCCAGAACAAGCACTTCACAAGTGTCTTTAAGCGAGTCAACTGAAACAGCAGTGCGCGAGACGCCCATAGAGCACTTCGACACATCAGACTCCAACGCCTGTAATCTCGAGTTTACCGTGTTTATTTTTACATTCATGTCACTTATTTTGCGGTTTGTCTGTTCCTCTAGTGTGTCTACGCGAGCATGAAGCGCCTTTAGATCCGCCCCAACCACATCCACCTTCTCTTCTACCCGACCAACCATTTCCGTAATCAGACATATCTTTTCTCAGGTCTTCTTTGAGACCACGCGCAAATGCTTCTAACCACGGCGGTGGAGCGGCCGCCATTTGAACGGAGTCAACGAGTGTATCGCGAGCTACCTGATTAGAGAAGGTGGCCGCGGCGCCGCGTGGTTGCTTGGCAACCTTCGTTGTTGATGGCGACGGAGGCGAGGCAACGCGCTTCGCGCAAGAAGTAGAGGGAGTGGGCGTGGCCGTCAGTGGGATAACGTCAGTCACCTCAGTCAGCCGTGGCAACCCAGTCGGTGGCGCCCCCGCCTCGGTAGTGGTGTGAATTACCGCCTTGATTCGCGCTAGTACGCAACAGCGACGCTCTGTTGAGCCCGGCGCGATTTCAAAACAGTTAGTATGTGCTAAGCTGTTACATACTGCGCAAACCTCGGAATAATCCTTCCTCGTGACTCGACCACCGCAGACGAAGCAGCCTCGCGACGTTGCCATTTTCGCGGTATTTATCTCAACTCATCCAACCTTGCCGGGTGTCACGTACTCCTGAATATTGGCTGACCTGCTGGTTTTTAACCGCCCAAGCAAACTCCACTGAACTGCTCAGCTAACCTCCAAAAATTTCTCGAGTTTCAATATAAATTTACAAGCACCACTGTCCACAGAAAGTTGCAACTATTATTTGAATAGCTTCCGGCAGACAGCCTCCGGTCCTATCAATTGCTGTAAAAAACTCCAGGCGACGATGTGAGTAAACAATGATAACGAGAAAACAGAGCACAAAATAGGGAGGCTTTTACTCACCAAGTGAGAGAGAGAGAGAGAGAGAGAGAGAGAGAGAGAGAGAGAGAGAGAGAGAGAGAGAGAGAGAGAGAGAGGGAGAGAGAGAGAAAGAGAGAGAGGGAGGGAGAGAGAGTGAGAGAGAAATTATGGAGGAGGACAATTTGTGTCGCGTTAGGGTATCTTATGGTTGAACGACGTCTATGAACCAAGTAAGCCCTGATACGCGCGGTATCTTAACGCAATTACACGTGCGAACGAGAGTTTCGGGACTCTCGCTGCATTTCTCTTTCTTACACGTACGTATTCCATTAACGCGCCAGAGTATTTCTTGCTCTGGCAGCGTAACGACCGCAATACGATTACCGGTAGAGCCAGGTAACTCGTACCTGCAAAATCTCGTATATACTCGCACGCATTGTTTGTTTTATTGCATTCTTTGTCGTTTATTTATTCAGTCCGAGTCAAGAAATAGCATTGCCTTGGCCCAACCTTGTATTATTTTTAGTTATACGATTATTATTAATGAATCAATCCGATCGCGTATAATTTTACCCGACATCATTTCCTATTCTGAAGGCTGATACCGCCATACCTCGCGGGTATTGTACATTACACATTGTACGACACACATCTGACTAGCCGAGCGCGGGTAACGTTGTGGGTACGTTTCTCACATCAAGAAAGTGTGTACAGAGGTAGATACATACGTTGTACACAGGCCGACCACTTTTTCTAGAGAGTAGAGGAACATTTTCCGGTCAAAGGTGAATGGTATACATTTCTTATACTTAAACTTTTTATTCTGACTTGCTGCCTAGTTAATAACCTATCCTACCGCTTTGTCTTTCGACGCTCTCGGGTACAGAGCATTGCTCACCCGTGCGTATTCACTAAGGCCCCTGCTTGTTGCTCTGGCCATGGTCTTCAGCTACTTGTGGATGTTGTCCTTATTAAGAACAAACTCTACCATGATGTCTATGTTCTCCTGTAGACGGAGGAAAGCTGTCTGCGTCACTCGACATTTCAGTCGGGGGCAGGTCACACGTAGCATTAGTTACTACAGTGGCCGCGTGACCAACTTCTGCCGCACTTTTCGTTTTGAAGATGTGAGTTTGGTTCCCCTTAAAATCCGTGGGACCAGCATTGAATTAATGATGAGATTTGGCGAGCCTGCTGTGCCCGCTTTGGGTAGTGTCATTTAGATCTCACTATTCATTATTGGTTTAATTTCGAGGTGCTTTCCCCTGTCTGGTTTTAGTTTGTCCCGAATATTTGATTTTTTCGGTACCATCCATATCTGGAAAGTATTCCCCGATACATTATCTAGGGAAACACCACGATGCGTATGTACATATGTATGTTTATTTGCAGAAGGCATATAAAATAGTTGATTAGTATAATATGATACGATCTAAAATTTTGGTGTGATCTGTTGCAGGAACGATGAATAGTGCAATACCGTAATTTAGAATTTAGTATGGCTTTTTTGGATTAGTTTGCATAAAAACTGCACTTTTGCATTCAAAATTTGAAAGATTACTTGTAATACTGTTCAAAATAGCGCTCTGGTACCAAAATTCCTTTAGACTGTTTTAGGTATTGTCCTCTCAAATCGATACATATGCAATAGCTAATATTAAAATGTTTGACTCAATGAAATTCCTATTTCAGAAATTTGTCTCAGCTTTAAATGGGTTAACAACCATTCTTCTAATTCACAATTCCCAAAACCGTGAATGAATATCATCTTAATTTTTAACCTTAAATTAATTTTTTGCGGAAAATAGAATTGCTATAAATTATTAAAATCCGGTCCACTAACGGTTAAGTTATACTTTAGTTTTTAGCACAAAATATAATTTATGTTTTTATATTCTATCTTTATATCTCTTATTATAAACTACAATTAATTTTCAGCTAGTTAGAATGAGACTCAGAAAACCCTGTACTTTAGCTTCAATTTCTTCATCTGGAAAAGTTACTTGTACAGGAGCTACAAGTGAAGATGAAGCAAAAAAAGCTGCACGTCGTTGTGCCAGGTCACTTCAAAAGCTTGGCTTTAGAGTTCGTTTTAATAACTACAGAATTGTTAATGTACTTGGAACATGTACAATGCCGTGGGCAGTAAAGATTACATCTTTTTCTGTTCATCATAAAGATGTAGTTCAGTACGTATACATAAATTTATTAAATATAATACTATAAACTATACATTAGTAAAATGTGTAATTGATATCTTATTAACACGTGGTTTGAAAATATACTAAAATTTACATGGTTTACATTATTTAGTTGTAAACGAAATGCACAACAGTTGTCTATACCTAGCGATATTAAATGTTAAAAGTGATTTAGTACGCAGATACGCAGACTTTCCCCTAAATTTACTGTAATATAATTTAAAGCTAGATTTCAACGTATTTAGTAAGTGATCAAAATTTGAATCTACCAACTAGTTAAATATAAATTTGTAAATATCAGCTACGTAATTAGTAAAAGACACTAACGGAAGAAATAATAAGTAGGTTACTAATTTTAGTGAATAAATACTAATTGAAATAGTTAGTATGCTTACTAATTCATTAATGAAAATGAACTGCGATCCTTAGTAAATAACACAACCACACAAGAAAAACGTCACTTTCCACGACCAGACCATGTACACTTTGTTTTTGAAGTCACTAAATCCGAATCCCTGATCGATCCGGTACCATCAACTCAGGGTCAACGTCATGTAAATGTAAAATTTACTAAATTAACAGCTACCAAGTTTTAATAGTACATACATATTTACTTGATTTACTTGAAAATTTGCTTACCAAGTATTTGAAGCACTGTCTATCTTTATCTAAAACCTTACCGTGTTATCGACGAAAAAATTGGATCAAAAGATAATAACAACTCATCATCATCATTTCTTATTACTTCTTATAATCTCATCACTTAACACTCTGTGGTTCTTCAAATAGCATTGAAATTTTGTCGAGACTTCCACCTACAGATCAAACTCATCTATCTTCTCGTACAGAACTGCCTCCAAAATTATCAAGTCATTACCTTCCGTAGTTTTCGATGCTTCCCATTTTCACTCGTTCAAACTCATACTGTATTATCATCTCTTAGAAACAGACCGAATGGATTGGGCTAATCCCCCATCGTTTTAAAATTATTTTGGTGGTTACTTAAGATTGTAAGACGTTTTTAATCTATTTTTCAATAAAAGATCGGGATAGTTGTTTTTAGTAGGTATTCTTTACTCTATTTATATTATTATGATGAAATTTTTTAATTGAAAATTTTGTTGCTCTGTCAATTACGTTGTAGACCATGGCAATTTTTCTAATATTAATTGTCTAATATAATAAATATCTAATATAAATATATTGACTCTGGTGATAGTAGAATGAGTTGATTAATTTGAGACTCTGGTGGTTGTACTATCAATTTTTGTTTATTCGTCAAATTTTTTTTACAAAAACGACGTTTCGGTCATCTCGGCAATTACACCATGACCCTCTTCAGGTTCACTGTTATTCGAAATATATGAATAGTTATAAAACAAAATCAATGTAACAATAATTGTATTATAGTAAAGAGAAATTTATAAACAAACTTACAACATTAGTTATAATGAACACGGACAACGATAATTTGCACATTATCTTACAAGCGTCTACTTGTCAAGGTGACAACCTTCAAATTGAGTAAAAATCTCAAATCTAGTGTCAAAAATAAGTCGAAATATAAGAGAGGGGTAATTTTACTATACTAGAAACATACGTATATCATGACCAACACAAAGTGTACAATTTTACATACTATCAAACCGTCTCTATGTTAAGGTTTATATATACAATGTTTTAAATCATCTATAAAAACTTTATAACAATTTTTCAAATTATTTGTATCCAACATACGATTTACTGTACAAGGATGTGCATGAATATGTAACACTTCTGAAAAAAGTCTTTGTTTCCTATTACATTCTACGTCTAAAATTTTAACATTATTAAAATCGAAAGAATGATTCGAATCATTAATGTGTGACACTAAGGCTGATTTATCATTTTTATTTTTGCAATCTCTCTTATGTTCATTAACTCTAATCTTTAGAGGTCTAGATGGTTGTCCAACATATGATATTTCACAATCCAAACAATTAATTTTATGAAGAGGGTCATGGTGTAATTGCCAAGATGACCGAAACGTAGTTTTTGTAAAAAAAAATTTGACGAATAAACAAAAATTGATAGTACAACCACCAGTGTCTCAAATTAATCAATATAAATTTTTCACTGAAAAAATATTAACCACAAATGACAATACTGGATTTTAAATAAGTCGGCCAAGCTATGATTTCAGGTAGAGCCGAGCGGGGATTGAAAAAACAAGAATTCCATAAAATTTCGATCTGAAAGACATCAAATTTTAATGTTAAATTTTCGGTAAATTTCGTCTAATTCTTATATCTTTTATAATTTTTGAGCGAATTGGAATATTTGAGCTACTTTTTTATCAAAACGTTTCTACTCGATCTCAG
The DNA here is from genome assembly GCA_026168455.1 of Theocolax elegans. Classification (NCBI taxonomy): domain Eukaryota; kingdom Metazoa; phylum Arthropoda; class Insecta; order Hymenoptera; family Cerocephalidae; genus Theocolax; species Theocolax elegans. The sequence goes on from CM047429.1 coordinate 24,465,178, forward strand.
CTTTCTTTTGATCTTGAGTTTAGATATTATATCTTTGTTCGTTTTCGAGTTATAGACGATCAAATTATTAAAAAAAATATAAAAATGACAGCTATTCATTTGAAGAGCTCGCTAGTCGACTTCACCAAGGGAATTAATACTGTTCTCTTCCAACACTCTCGGAAGTAACCCAGTGAGATTAACGTAGTGAATCGGTCAGTCAGGTGAGTCGATAGCTAGGATTCCAAAAGGTTAAGCATTTTAATAGAAACTTCGTCTTTCCCACTGCCTTAGCGGTGACCCTAGAAATAACGCCGTTAAATAACTTGAAATAATATGGAGGGAGGGAGGGAAATATATATATATATATATATGGGCCATTTCGCGTCAAGTCGTATGATGAAAATTTTAAATTGCACCTAATTTTGAGAACAGGTTGGAAATATCTTCCAGAAAATAGAAAAAAAATTTTAGGTTTTAAAAAATAATTTGACTAAGAATTATCTCAAAATCTATTGATTTTTTTTAATAAACATTACGTACAACTTCTGTTCAAAATAATCTTTAGAACTAATCTACCCGGGTTACAATTCTTAATTTTAACATCTCGAAGAGATAGGGCACCTGGAAATATAACAAAAATTTGATTATCAAAAAAGGCGACCACGCCACAATTGATTTTGTTTTAACACCGCTCAAAAGATCACATTTTTCGAGAGCTTTCGAATGGCGGTGGTTTGATTATTGGCCGAGACCGCTGGTGAAAGTTATGCCTCATAAACCTCATAAAATCACTAATTTTCATGTATTTTATGTCTCCAAGAATCTGTGCACAGCCAGCCCAGTGAATATCTGTAGGGTGTTACATGATCATTCTTCTTAATACCAAAAATGTAACGCACAAAAATGTTTTATAAACTCTGTAGTCGGTTTCGAATCTCGTGCGAAGCATGCGACATGATTAATGAACATTAGTCTGTGTGGGAAATAACAGAATCTCGGCGAACCGCTTTTGTATGGGTCTGAGTGGTATATTTATTAAAAAGTCGTAGGCTATATGATACTCTATTAATTTTTTTGTGATATTATCCACAAGCAGCTTCTATGATATCTGCGAATTCAAAATTATACCAAGAATCAAGACGCTCTCCACAAACGAGGTGTATATGCTATCAACCAACTCAATGCCTTGACTTGTGAGATGCGCATAGCATAATCATGTACCGCAATAATGACTCTCCGAAGCTGTTCCCCTACCCATATCAGAGTATGGGAGTTGTAGGTAAACCGTAAGATTATCCGCATACAAAACATGCTGGGCATTCGCAGGGTGAAGTACGTCACGTAAGTCATTAATATATTAATATATTAAATAGGGGTCCCAGGACTTATGGCACTCCCAGTAGTACGAAGAGTAAGAATTATGCTAAAATAAGGTAGATCTAGAGAACCCCATTTGCCTTGCAGATATTGTGTCAAACGTCTTGCTAAAGTCAAACAGAAAGAGTATTGTAACAAGTTTTCTGTCGATCCCGGTACGTATGTCTTTTGTCAACTTTAGCAAAGCGGTTTGCTTCGAGTGGTATGGTCTAAAACCAGTTTACGATGGGTCTATTAGCGCGTGTGACTAAAGAAACTCCTGCAGCTGATTTAAGACAATTTTTTTAAAACCTTTGAGAGGAAAAATAAAAGGGCAATTGCTCTGAAAACAGAAGACGATGATAGTATTTTGCACTTTTTAAAGGGAATAATATGAGCCTTCTGCCAGAGATTTGGAAAGATACTTATCGAAAAAGAGGAGTTAAATATTTTACAAGGAAATTACCAATAACAGGCAAGGACTTTACTATAACACTTTGCGGTATGTCATCTGTCCCACAAGCCTTCGAGAAAAAATACGAGGAGAAACCTTCCTTAGCAGCCTGTTGAATTATTATATGGTAGCTCTCATCATCGTCCAGAGAGGAGACCGACACACGAGAGAACTGCCCATTCAAATCTTCAAGAGTACAACAATTTAAGATAATCACTCGCGCAGGAAGGAATCCCAAATTATGGAAAAGATGATTTTTATTCCACTGGAGCATACTGAGGTTTGTAACACTTTCACAAATACACATAAAATAACTTCAACCACATAATATCACACTAAGCACAAATACACTGAACATAAGAAAACACTTGTTGATATAATTTTATCCGTATACTGCAAATAATGTATATCTAAGTGTCGACACATTGGTTATGCTGAAATGGAGAAACGAAGAATCAAATTCTTGACATAAACAAAATATTAATTTAACTTGTTGATTTCACCCTCCATTGTTAATTATTAAAAGGAATGGATGTCGAGGGTCAGTTTTTTAAATAAATAAACACTATTTATTTAAATTTAGTTGTACAACGTTTCGTCTGCGTGGTTTGCAGACCTCTTCAGGTACTATAAATTTATTGAGCACAAAATAACAATTTTAATAATTACAAATTAACGGACGAAATATTGAATAAATTAACGGAAGAAAAATATTACCATTGATACACTGAAACGTAGATGTAATAAGCCCAGAAAGGCGTCGTCGAATAACAAGAGTATGCGAAATCGAGCGAATTTATACAAAACAAAACAAGTGTCTGCGAGTATATGTGTATGTATGTTTACAAATTAAAAGTCAATTTCTTAGAAATACTCGGATATAAATAGTCTCTTTAAATCACATCATAATACTTTTATATTGTCGGTTTAAATATTGTACGTCTTCTTTTCTATTGATAGTCGAATTATAATAATTAATGTGTAACATTTCTGAAATAATTCGTTTTTTGTAGGATGACTCTCTATCTAATATTTTTACATTGTTCCAATTGAACTCATGATCCGCATTTTAACAATATGTGCAGTAACAACAGCTTCCGGATTTTTATTTTTCTGGTGTTCTTTAATTCTGTTTTTTAGGCAGCGTTTAGTTTCTCCGATGTAAGTTGCCGGGCATTTTTTACAATTAAATTTGTATACTACCCCTGTCATATCCCATTTTTCAGTTGAGTCTTTGCCTAATTTTATTATATTATTAAATTTGTGATTAATTAATGGAATTGTGTTAATGTTAAATTTTTTTAACATGTTTGAACATTTATTAAAAAACTCTTGATTATAAGGTAATGATATAGTGCAAATTGGAAGCTGTTTTCTTGTTTCGCTTGTGCCTGTGAATTTAATTTTACGTAGTCTGTTTTTAATTGCCAAATTCGTGAAATTATCCGGATAGTTATTCGTTTTTAATAAGTTTCTAACAATCATTATATTTTGTTTGTGAAATTGTTGATGAGATAAGATAATTGCTCTGTCTACTAAATTATAAATTATGTTTCGTTTTTGTTGAATAGTATGTTTTGATTCAAAATTTAGTATACGATTAGAATTTGTTGATTTTTTAAACCAATTGGTTATAATTTTATTGTCAGTTTTAATTAATGTAAGATCCAAAAAATTAATGCAGTTATTTTCTTCCATTTCATGTGTAAATTTTAAATAATTACTGTAGTTGTTGAAAACTTGTAAAACCGTATTTATGTGTTCTTTTTGTATAAATAAAAGTATGTCATCTACGTATCGATAGTAAATTAATGGGGGACAATTGTGTTTCTCTTTTAATTCTTTAAGGCAATGAGTCTCTAAATCGTCCATTACTAAATCAGCAAATAATGGTGATATAGGAGAGCCCATTGGAGAACCGAATAGTTGTTTGTATATTATATCGTTAAAAGTAAAAAAAGTATTATTGAATAAAAATTCGACTATATTACGTATTTCGTAAAAAGGTATCTTGCATTTATTGTGAATATATTTAAATCGTTTGTCTAAGCTATTAACAGCTTCCAATTTTCACTATATCATTACCTTATAATCAAGAGTTTTTTAATAAATGTTCAAACATGTTAAAAAAATTTAACATTAACACAATTCCATTAATTAATCACAAATTTAATAATATAATAAAATTAGGCAAAGACTCAACTGAAAAATGGGATATGACAGGGGTAGTATACAAATTTAATTGTAAAAAATGCCCGGCAACTTACATCGGAGAAACTAAACGCTGCCTAAAAAACAGAATTAAAGAGCACCAGAAAAATAAAAATCCGGAAGCTGTTGTTACTGCACATATTGTTAAAAATGCGGATCATGAGTTCGATTGGAACAATGTAAAAATATTAGATAGAGAGTCATCCTACAAAAAACGAATTATTTCAGAAATGTTACACATTAATTATTATAATTCGACTATCAATAGAAAAGAAGACGTACAATATTTAAACCGACAATATAAAAGTATTATGATGTGATTTAAAGAGACTATTTATATCCGAGTATTTCTAAGAAATTGACTTTTAATTTGTAAACATACATACACATATACTCGCAGACACTTGTTTTGTTTTGTATAAATTCGCTCGATTTCGCATACTCTTGTTATTCGACGACGCCTTTCTGGGCTTATTACATCTACGTTTCAGTGTATCAATGGTAATATTTTTCTTCCGTTAATTTATTCAATATTTCGTCCGTTAATTTGTAATTATTAAAATTGTTATTTTGTGCTCAATAAATTTATAGTACCTGAAGAGGTCTGCAAACCACGCAGACGAAACGTTGTACAACTAAATTTAAATAAATAGTGTTTATTTATTTAAAAAACTGACCCTCGACATTGATTCCTTTTAATAAAATATAAATTTAAGGTTATGCAAATACTCATCTGATATAATTTGTTCATGCAGTTTTATAAACCACTTGTTTCTTTTACTTATTTTATTTAGATACTATATAATATAATATATAATTCTACTTGATATTATAATAGCTCAAAACTGAACTACAAACGTGTGGCTGGTGCACACTTCCATTAACAGCTGTAACACTATATATGCCTCTCTCTTTCTCTATCACGTGACAAGGCTATCCGAAAAATCAATAATCTTATGGAAGACTTGTCATGTGAGAGAGAGAGAGAGAAGAGATATTGTACACAACTGTCAAACAGTATTTGTTTTTACTGCATTCTTTACATAATTTTAATTAAATTTAATGTTTATCATAAAAATTATAATCATATAATATAGTATATGATTTGTTATCAAAATATTTTTTAAAATCCATATGATCATGCATTAATATTCAATAATAGCTAAGTATTCTTGTAGTTTTAAAAAATTTTATTCCTCTTTTTATAAAGAAACTGATTCTTGAAGTTGATTTTCTGTTATTTTAGATAATACTTGTATATTAAAAAAATATACTAAGTATTATATTAATAAAACCAGAAAAATGTCATTATAAACCTATTAAATATATATATTATTAAGATTATATATATATATATATATATATATAAATTGTACGATACCTGAAGAATACGGTATTAGAATTATAAAATAAGTAAAACTTTAAATGTAATAAGTGAAACTTTAAATGCATTTATCTCATTAATGGTTTTTTTTATCAATTTAGTTTACTTGCCGCAGGATATTTCAGAGCCAGGTTGATAAATCACTTTGAAATTTTGGCAAAAATTTTAAAATATATATTTCTATGAACTTATGTTGCCCAATTTTCAAAAAGATAAGTTTTAGGTGAATGTTATGTACGTATACGTACATAACATTCACTATTTTTCTTATTGTTATCAATTTTTATATTTAATACATTGTTATTAATTTTTTTTCAGAAAAAGAAAAACATAAGTCTGTAAACATATGTTCCATGAACATTTTAAGACTTATTAGACATTAAAAGATGCATTCAGTACTTCAATATCCTGCGGCAACTGCAAAAATTGATCAATTTTTTAATATCATTATAAGTTTAATAACCAGGATTAAAAATGCATAATAAACATTTTTTATATTGATAACTATAAAGAATAATGTATATATATTATGTAAAAAAAATAAATTTTTAAGAATTAAAAAAAAAAAAAATTTATTCTAATAATAATTGTTTATTTATTTAAAACATTTAACCCAGGCTTGACCCCTTAAATAACCTTCTGTTTCTAATAAATACATACTTGTTTATTTAAAATATTTGTTTATATAAATATACATTATCAACTCACTTATATATCCATACAATTTTGAAATTTTAGTTAAAAAAATATTTAAACTAAACAGTCGCTATCGAGCGGTTGTTGTGATTAGACGTGTTTATATTGTCTCCGCTTAGTGGTAACGCTATGAGTTTATAGACTTTATTTACACTTTATGGGCTTGGGCCCAGCTAGTGCTTTCACGTGTAATACCAGTCGTCTATCATGACTGAAGAAAATTCGGGGGAGATGCTATCCACTATGGAGAACATTTTTGATCCCAAGGTGTAACAAGAAGACACTCAAAAACCAAGAAATACTCTACAGTTCAATGTTAAAGATTTAGAATCAAATAGTTTTGCAGATAAAGCACAAGATGAAAAGTGCTACTCTCGCGATCAAGCAATCGTTATGACGTGTGTAGATGAATTAGTAATTTAAGATTATATAATTGCTGTTGGAAAAATTGTGATGCCTATAAATGTACTTACTTCTTCTAAAGTATCAAACAATCGTGTCTGCATTCACTTAGTAAGTAAAGAAATGGTCAAAAATTTAGTTAGTAATCATGAAACCATTGAAATTAAAGGCAAAAAAGTTTTTATTCGACCGTTAGTTTCTACCCACCAAAGAATAATATTCTCTAATGTGTCTCCATCGATTCCTAATCAATACCTTGAAAAAATTCTCGATATTTTAAATGTAAACAGAAGCTCTGTAATCACACGCATGAAAGTTAGTGTTAGTTTACCTGGTTATGAACACGTGGAAAGCCACAGAAGGCAAGTATACGTTAAAGTCGAGGACATTCCAAAGATTCCAGAGTCGATTAAATTAAAGTACGATGATATTGATTATTTCATTTATATTGGACCGGAAAGAATGACATGCTTCAAATGTAAAAAATACGGCCACAAAGCAATTAATTGTTCGATTCCAGATCAAAATTTAGATATCAATAATAATTCTCAACAAATAATTAAATCTTTCCCAGAATTAAAAAGTTATGAGAATACGACACATGTTACGGAAACTATCAAAGGAAGCAAATTCAAAAGAACGTTACCTGCAAGCATATCTTCTTCATCTGCTAGTGAAACATTGTCAATTAAAGCGCAAGGAAATAGCAAAAAAATAATCAAACCCACTAAGCGCGTGAAGAAAATTAAATGTGAAAAAAGCTTTGATGAAAAAATGGCAATTATTGATTCGGCCTTTCAATCATGTTTTACTGTGATTTCGGAAAAAAACAATCCACCTTGTAGTTTTACCGAGTTTGTACAGTTCTATAAAAATACTTATGGAAAAGGTAATATGTTTAGTGAACTACAAAAAATCTCTAGTAATAAGCAAGCCATTATTAAATTGATTGATGAACTATATCCTCTCATAAATGTTAGTTCGGTTAAAACAAAGCTTACCAAAATTAAAAATAAGATAAATCATAATAATTTTGATGAAAATAGTGTACTCTCTCAAAGTGAAATCGACGGTAGTGATCAAAGTGATTGTGATGTTTAATTCGCGTACATAATTAAATTTATCAAATCATGTTTACAAACAAGACAAACGCTGATCATAAATCGCTTCGGGTCCTATTTTGGAATGCTCGAAGTATTAACAGACGCAAAAGTGAACTCCCAGTCCTTCTACACAACATAGACATTTTCTTATGCGTGGAATCTTGGTTGCCGTATTCAGCAGAAGAAAATGGTAAAAAGATAGATTCTACATTTGTTCCAGGCTTTGTTCAACTACAAAAAAACCGCGATCAGTCAAGAGGAGGCGGTATCTTAATTATGATACGTAAATCAATAGCTTTCAAAAAAATAAAATTAGACTCTCCGGACTCAAACGTAGAACTATGTAAAATTAGATTAACAAATACCAAACCGGTTTTTAACATTACAGTGTGTTATCGAGCCAAGGGAGAACTATCGCAAGATCAATGGGATACAATTTTTTCAGACACTCAAAATAACTTTTCCAATCTAATCATCGGTGACTTCAATTCTCACAATACGATTTGGAATAGCCGAAAAACAAATAAAAACGGAGAAAAACTCGCAAACAGTGTAGAAAAGTATAATCTATTTTTACATAACTATAACACCATAACTCGCGTAAATCCCTCGAGCAATAATCACTCTAATATTGATCTCGCCTTTTCTACTCTTAATATAGCCGATAAAATTAATGTACAAGTACTTGACGAACTCCTTGGATCCGATCATTTTCCAATATACTGTACTGTAAATCTCGATAAAAACTTGTACAAACATAAAACGTTTAAAATGAAAACTCTTCGTACCAATTGGGGTAAACTTAATGTAGAACTAAACAACGAATTCAACACCTTTTTTCAAAGCGATTTTGTAAATGCGCCAGCAAACGTTAAATATGAAATATTCACAGATATAGTTAAAAAAAACTTAATAAATAGCACCCCAAAAAAAAAATATGTCGACCCGTCTAAGTATAAAAACCCAGCTCCTTGGTGGGACGAAGAATGCAACAGAATAAAAAGATTAAGAAAAGCCGCATACAAAAAATGGCAATTTAGCAAATCGAGTAATGATCGTATAAACTATAACCGAATGAATTGTATTGCCGTTAACACATTTAAGAAAAATAAAATTAAAAGCTTTAAAATGTTTGCCGAAACAATTAATTTTAATACTAGTCATACAAACGTTACTAGTAACCCTCAAACTGCTGATAATATAGATCAAACGCTAAGTAGAATATGCCCCTCCCTGGTGTGAGTCTAATCCTGAGGATTTCCCAATTTGTTCAGACAAGTATAATTACATTTTCAATGAACCGTTTAATTTTGCTAAATTTAACTCAGTCCTAGACTCCAAAAAAAATAAATCGGCCGCAGGTATAGACGGTATAGATTATCAAACCATTAAAAATCTCCCAATCAAATACAAATTGTTATTGCTAGATATTTTCAATGAAATGTACTCACAAAATTGTTATCCCGAGTCATGGACTAAATCCTTTGTCTTATTTATTGAAAAACCTAATAACAGAGGTGTTCGACCAATCTCTCTAACAGCTGGCCTAGGCAAACTTTTTGAATCATTGATAAAGAACAGGCTTCAATGGTTTTGCGAATACTACAATATTTTACCTAAAAATCAGTCAGGATTCAGAAAAGGCCGTTCTTGTAATGACAACATAGTGTAATTTACACTACTATCTGAACAAGCACTCTCTAAAAAGAAAGAGGTCATCGCAGCTTTCCTAGATGTACAAAATGCTTATGACAACGTTCATAGTGATATTCTACTAGATAAATTAGCTATTATAGGTTGTTCTCATCAATTAATTAAATTCATTAAATTTATTACACACCATAGAATGATTTTTACTGATTCTCTCAAAGATGAATTTAGATATAGTTATAAAGGTGTTCCACAGGGGGATGTTTTAAGCCCCCTGCTATATTTAATATATGTAAAAGATATCACTGTGGGCGTTCCCAAAAGTGTTACAATTTCGCAATTTGCTGACGATATAGGAGTTTATTGTAGCTACGGATCTGTTGAAAAATCTAAAAATCTCGTTCAAAAGGCAGTAAATACTATGAATGATAATTTTAAAAAAATTGGCTTATGATTCGAACCAAAAAAAACTATTCTTTTACATATTAATAACAAAAGAATTAAACCAGGCGAAACTGTGCTAAATTTATGTGGTCAAGATATAGCATCTAGTGAATCCACCAGATTTTTAGGTATTATAATAGATTATAAATTAAGTTTTATTCCTCATATCAAGGCATTAATTGAAAAATGTAAAACCAGATATAATATTATAAAATTTTTATGCGGAGTTAAATGGGGTTCTCAGCCTTCAACATTGTTAACTTTATATAAGAGTTTTGTTCGCTCCATTATTGACTACGGTTGTTTTGCCTACTTTCCTAGAGATACCATACACTCTGAAAAACTAGAAAAAATGCAACTAGCATATTTAAAGACGGCATTGGGTTTTAGAAAAACGACTGCAAATAACGTAGATTTAGCGGAATCTAAATTGCAGTCAATCCTAGAGCGATCATGACTCTTGTGTAAAAGCTACTTGTCAAAAATCATGTCAAACTCAAATCTTCCTGTCTTTAGTACAGTACATTCAATAAAAAGAAATTTAAATAACAGGTCAAATCTGTTAAAAGAATGTATCTCTGACATACTAAAACTAAACCTAAAAGTTCATAAAAATTTTAATATTTACTGCTTTGAATATAAAATAATAAATACAAGTTTAAATGTAAATACGGAATTAGGTAAACAAATGGAAAAATCATCAGACCCAAATAGCATTCTACTCCAGTTTTTACAAGAAAATAAGTCACACTCTTTAGTCACTGATGGTAGCAAGACTGTAAATCGAGATAGTCATGTAGGTTCAGCCTGTTTCTATGCAAATATTAATAAAAAGTGTAAAGGTAAGCTACATACTCTTATGCGTATGAAGCTATACCTTATAACGAGCGCGAGTGACGATCGGAAAAGCTCGTAGGTGATCGGGAAAGCCCGCGCGTAAGCCGCGTAAGGACTAATAATGGTCCGACGCGCAAGCTGACTGAGGAGAGTATATAGAGAGTTTATGCGAGTCATCGTAGATAGACACGTCGCCGGTAACGCCTTCCTTGATATTTCGCGGCAAGAAAACAAGAATCGTTATCGCGGATTCTTGCTCGGGTTCTGGGTTTCGCGCCGTGAAGAGTGAGTGACTTGGTGGAGTGAGCGTGCTGGTGTTAAGTGCACAGCTCCAGCGACTCCCAGGAACCTGCGAGGACGGCGAAGTTGCCGCGCGCGAGAGCCCGACGGAGAGAGGGGAAACAGGCGAAGTCGAACGCATCGACGGGGAGAATCGAGATTTAAGGTACGTGGTGCACCACTCGCGAGCCGCCGAAGCCGTAAAGACTCTCTCTTTACGGCTATAACTTTAAGTTAGGAATCGACGGATCTCGCCTGCGCGCGACGGCGAGGAAGCTAACGGGCGACCGCGTACGCGTGCTAGAAAGAGAGACACCTCGTCGCGAGACCTCACGCGGCCTATATACGGCTTTTGTTAAACTTTGTTCTTTGTTAAACGTTGTTTCTATTTCTTTAACTTGAATAAAATTCAAATGTAATCAATATCCGAGTACGAGTTTGATTATTGATTACCGGCGTCCGTTATTCCCGTTATCCCGAATACCGCCCTCTCCGTTTCAGGAGCGGCCGAGGTAAACTTACCGCGAATTTATCCCTTTTATTCGCGGTCCTTTTCAGCTCACGACGTTTTAGCTGTACAAAGACGCGAGATCGGCAAGTGATCTCGCGGTTGTTAACGGACATCGCAACGGTAGGTCGTGCGCGGGGTTCACTGATTTGAATCCGCCGCGCACTCTCGGAGCACCGCCTAGGGAGTATAACTAGGCAGTGCCGTAGCAACCGATCCCTTCACCCCTACGGACGCGAAAGATTGTACCCCGTTACAAAAGGTTGGTCAAACTATTTCTAATAACGCTTCTATTTTCACTGCCGAGTGCTTAGCTATACTCAAAGCACTTCAATTAATCAATAAAAGTCAATATACAAAGTTTACAATAGTCACCGATTCATTAAGTGCTTTACAAAGTTTAGAATCAATCAAAATGGACATTAATATAAACTACTACATACTTAAAATAAAAAATTTATACAACAATATCATATCTAAATATCCGAATAAAAAAATAGATTTTTTGTGGTGTCCATCTTACAAAGGCATCTCTGGAAATGAGACTGCAGACTTATTAGCAAAAACATATATAAATAAAACACCTGCAAGAAACTTTGTCTTACCCTTCACAGACTTCTCTCAAGAGTTTAGAAAAATGTCATACGTCAATACTAATAATTATTGTTTAGAGATGTCTAGTTTTAAAGGTACTAAGTACTTCCAACTTTTTTATAAAGATTCCCCTAGAACATGGTTTTATAATTCTACATTTAATCGTAATACTATAGTGTCAATAAACAGATGCAGAGCTGACCATTATAGTCTTGCTGCATCATTGTATAAAGTAAATATTATAACCTCACCTACATGTAAGCAATGTGGAGAATACGATGAAGATTTAAATCATGCTATATGGCAATGTAACGCGTACGATAACCAAAGACAAGACCTTATCAAAAAACTATGTAGAGGTAAATATCTATTACCTCAGAATAGTAACTGTATATTATGTTATCCTAAATATGCAATATGTAAATATATAGTCGATTTTCTAGATTTAATAAACCGACCAGCGTAGACAATTATTATGTATATAATTATGTAAAAACTATTTGTATTAAAGTATATTCTTAATAAAGTATAAAGCAGATATAAGGCTCTAAAGAGCCTTGAAATGCTTAAATAAAAAAAAAATATATTTAAATTAAATGCTCCTAAATTAATAATTTTTGAAAAACTTTTCAAATGTAATTCGTATTTTATATTGCCACTGTTAAAATTTGAATTTTCTTTTGCTATTACTGTGTATAATAGAATTATTTTAAAAATGCAATAACTAATGTATTTAATTTTTAACCTATTGTATATATCATATGGATTTTTAGAAAAGTGTATGATTTACATGATTAATATGTAGCAAGTCCTGAGTACGCATTTGGTCCACAACATCACCCAGAATATTTGTTATATTTTTTATACTATTTTCAAAAACTGGCAAAGATTTGAAAGATACGGTTATTGTTTCAAGCCTAGACGATATTTTAAGCAAAATATCCGAAAAACCGTCCAGATAAGAGAAAAAATGTACAGCATCAGTCTGCACCGCCACGGTGGCGCAATCATTATTATTTGTCAATACTGATAGATAAATTATTTTTATTCTTGCTAAAGTCGTGCTAGGCACCGATAATACATTCTTGTCATACATGCAGCCCCGCGCCTTAACTATTGCAACCGGTGATACCCTTTCCTCATTGTCAGTTTGTTTCTTATTTCCAGGCGTTGAGCAAAGCAGGGACGAGGGAGGCGCGCTTACACGAGGAATAGTAACGTCTTGTTTTTTCTTATTTTTATTTTTACTTTTATTTTTATTACTATTGCAACTATCACATACGTAGTCATTTTTTAAATTTAAATGTTTCTTTGAAGCTTTTGTCTTAATTTTATCGTAACTTAAATGAAAGAATCGATTGCATTCGATGCAGGATTGAAGTCTTGCTCGAGTGCGCGAGGTCTCTTTACAAATGAAACAAGTAACTTGCAGACTGGTATTTGAAATTGCCGCCGATATACTAACAGTCTTCTTGAATGGTACGGTAGGCGCTATCTAGTGGTTACTTTAAAATTTTCTATGCGGAGAGACTTAAGGCAGTATACTGACTGACGAGAAAGTGTAGCAAATCAAACGTGGCACTTACCTCAAAAATGGCAGACACTGCATAATATTATTAACATTCAATCATCACAAAAAGCATGAAAAACCGCTCGCCGCAAAGCTTGTATAAAGGCGCATGCAAGAACCTGCAACAAAACGCTCAAAAACAAAATGCCAGCAGTAACCCGTACTGAAAAGAGGAGCTTCGAAAAAGAAGACTAAAATCTACTTACTGCAAAGAGAGAGAAAGAGAGGGAGGAGAGAGAGAGAGGAGAGTTACAATATATATTGTAACAGAGTATCTTTTAGCACGTACGTAAGAGTAAAGGGAGCGGTTGTTACGACACTGCCTAGTTATACCCCCTGGGCGGTACCCCGGAAGTGCGCGGCGGATTCAAGTCAGTCGATCCCGCGCACGATCTACCGTTGCGATGTCCGTTACAACCGCGACATCTCTTGCTAATCTCGCGGATTTCTTCAGCTGCAAGCGTCGATCTCCTCGCGGTCGCGCGCGTGCGAGATTCGCTAATAAGCAATTATAAAATTGCCATACAGAAAGTCTCTACGGCTGCGGCGGCTTGCATGTGGAGCACCACATACCTGTCAATACCTTCCGACGGCGCACTTGAATTCGTTGTCTTTTCCTCTTTTGCGTTCTCCTGCGCGCGGCAACTTCGCCGTCCTCGCAGATTCCTGGGGAATCGGTAGAGCCGTAAACTAAAAACCAGCACACTCACTTTCAACACACAAAATTCTTCGCGGCGCGAACTCCAAAATCCGGGCATGAACCCGTACCGAGGATTTCCAATCTCGTTACATATTCGCAAGGAAGGCGTTAACGGTGACGCGTGTGATTACGATGACTCGCGTTAAGTCTATTGTGTATCCTCAGCAAGCTTACGCGTCGGACCTTTATTGGCCCTTACACGGCTTTCCCCCCGGTTTTTCCGGTCGGCACTCGCGCTCGTTATAAGCCATAGCTTCATACGCTTAAGAGTATGTAACGTACCTTTACAATATACAGGATGTATCAAAAGTTCTGGGACGGCATAATAACTCGGCAAATATGCATTTTCGAAGAAAATTTTTCCGACAAAAATTGTATGATTTTTCCTTGGCTAACTGAAGGTGACCTTGAACTTGACCTTGAACTTTACCTTCAAGATCATTTAAAGGTCGAGTCGAGTTTTCGTCGAATCGGGCCTGGTAAAATCCCCTATCCAACGATATGCACAACAGAGGGTTACACGTAATTCATAGATTATTTGAAGAATAAATAATCAAATAAAATAAATAAAACTATAAAATGCAATAATAGACAACGCAAAACGAAAAAATGCAAACTATCACGAAACAATTTAACGCAACGCTTTATATCACCAGTGTACAGTAAAATCTATAACTCAAACACAATCATCCATAACACTATAAAAATTTCATACATTGACTCTGAGATCAGCAATTTGGGACGGATCAGGTTACATTCAAGGCTAAGCAGGTGATTAAATAAAGGTGACTTAAAAGGATCAATATGTGATGAGTCAAATGGAATGATTGGGATAATTTTAACAGTTTAGAGGCAGTTATGACAAATGATTTATTTACTGATGACGATGACTGCTGAATTCGACGGCTCCTATTCATAAAAAGCTATTTGAGCGAGACAAGTTAAGAAAATATTATTTAAAAAAAAATTTCATACTTTGCTATTTAAAAAGTTCGCGCAAAATAATTCTATCTCCAAATGCTATTGCATAAAAAGCTATTTGGAAATGAAATTTCATATAATGCTTTGTTATAGAAAATTTCATATAATGCTACGTTAATGAAGCGTTGCATATAATTCTATCTTAAAGGCGCGTTGCATATAATGCTATCTCAAATGAGATTAAATAAAATGTTTTTTCGATCTCAGGAAAAATGAGACTACGTATCCGACTTCTTAGAATTCTTAGGAATCAGCTCGCCTTGTAGGTCTCCATCGACCAATAATTAGCGACAAAGATAGTTTATTTTTCAATTTTTTATATTAACTTTTAGTTGTGATACTATGCAATATTTAAAATTTAATAAAAAAATATATATAGGAACATGCACAAAAAAAAAAAAAAAAACACCGAGCTAGATTGATATCTAACACATCGATCATTGCCGCCGTACCTCGCCTCTGGCATACCGGCGGTCGTCCTTGTCACGTCTCTTTTGCTATCTGCTTGTCTTCCTTATCTTAGACTGTGACGGTTTTGGACTACGGAACTTTCCAGAGTTCGCATTTGTCTTTTCCTTTTCTTGCGATTTAACTCTTTCTATGTTCTCTCTTGTGCTTCGGTTTTATTTTTTATTTTTTATTCCTTTTACTTTATTTTATCCTTTCTACTTTTTGGGGAACTAGGGACTAGGACTTTCTATTTTTCCTACTTCTTTCTTCTCTCTTCCTTCTCTTCCTACTCTATTCTTCTTTCTTCCTAATGTCTTCCTTCTTCTCTCTTCCTCTTCTTTCTTCTTCTACCCTACTTTGGTTTCTTGTTGTTGTCTATCTACTTTTATAAAAGAAGGAGTTCCTACCTAGCGTCCATTCATTCTCCCTACCTTTCATACCCTTTCATACTATCTTTCAAACTTTATCTTTCATCTCCATTCTTTCTTCTTTCTTTCCATTGCCATTTTTCCTCTTTCATCGTCATTCATTCTCGTCAGTTATATTCTATCTAATAGAATGTGTTAGTTTACCTATTATCTAGTATGATAAGCTATCTTGATTACCTCTGTATCTATTTCCTTTCCTATTCCTCCATTTGTTAGTTACAATGGAAATCTTTCTAACCTAACCACTTTCATTCAGTTTCAGTTTGTACGGTAAGTTCCATGGATTGTCATTGCCTTGTCTAGTTACGAACTCTTCCCATTTATGGGTCTTTGTCGAGTCAATTTGTCTTGTATACTGTCTCTTGGCCGACTTATAAACCCTTTTCTTATATTTCCTTTGTTCTGGGTTTCTTTGCTTTTGAAATTGCCGTCTCAGTTTGTTTGTGTATTTTTTGGCCTGAGTCAGTTCTTCATCAAATAGGGACTTTCCTATTTGATTTATTCTTAGTTGGTATGGCTTTGTCACATGCCATCCTTATGCCATTGGTTATGTTTCTCAAGCCGGCGATCGTTGAGCCCGTATCGTGATAGTTCGGAATTGGTTTCCAGTTTTCTCTTAGAGTGTGTACAAATAAACCCCAATTAGCCTTGCTGATCATGTAACGCCTCATATTTTCGCTGTTTCTGTATCTCCCGCTTACAGCTATTTCTCCTATCTCGAACGTTATAGTCCTGTGATCGCTGGAAGTCCAGTTCTTTTGAACTTTCCAGTTATGTATTCTTTCGATCATATTAGGTGAGGCTATTGTTACATCTACGTGTCCTTCTCCGACTTCACTTGCGACCGTTGCTATGCTATTAGGGTCATTTATCACACACAAATTATTCTGGATAATAAACTCTTCTAGCTTTTCTCCTTTTGCGTCTGTGGCTACTGGACCCCATAAGGCTGATCGGGCATTAGAATCGATACCAATAATAAAGTTCTTTCCTTCCAGTGCATTAATAATTGTTTGCAGCGTGTTAAGATGCACTTCGATATCATCCTTTAGTTGGAAGTATCCACTTATAAGATATACCTTATATGGTATCGAGACTTCTGCAACCGCAAAGTGTGTCATGCAGAGATTTGATATTTGCAAAACTACTGCGTTCGGGTCTGTTATTGCTATAGCAGCCCATGGGTTTTCCTTTCCAGAGACAATTCTTATTCCCGTTCCGTAATCCATCACTTTATTCGACCTTGTATACGGCTCTTGTAACATTAAAGCTTGTATCCCATTTTCATACGCTTTTTGCCTGATTTCGGGTATTGCCCTTCTCGATCGCCTGGCATTAAGTTGAGCCACAAATAACCTGTTCTTATTCTCCGTAATCCGTGTTATTGACTAGTCTTTCCAATGCCTTGATATAGCATGGGCATTTTGTGTCTAGAACATTGTGTTTTGACTTTTTCTTGGCCTTTACACAGTTAATACACTTCTTCTGACTATTCTTATTCGGGCATTTATCAAAGGAGTGACCTTTTTCGGCACAATGAGAACAGTACACCTCGTTATGGCATACCTTACTTATGTGTTCGTAACCCTGGCACTTATAGCACCTGGAGACTAGCACGAAGTCCTGCACTTTACAAGATTGGTAGTCTACAAATATTCTTCTCTTTTCTAATAACCTACTTCTCATTTCCGGTGTAACCTCTACTACCCAGTTCGTCCTAGTTCCCTCTTTCTTCCCGGTTCTAAATTTCGGGGTTATCTGCCTTTTGGCCTCGTCTTGTGTGCATGGATTCTGTTCTGCTATAATTTCGACAATTTCTTTCTCATTTATGTTCTTAGGTAAGTCATAAATGGTCAACCTCGGTCTCTGTTTTGTTGGTCTCGTCATTTCGGAGTTTGCCCTTAGTTTTTTCTTATTAAGAATCTTTTGCAGAGATTCTTCATTCTCCGATTCTATCAACAAGCCCTTATTAATTGTGCGTAGGCTTCTTATCTGCACTTTCTCTACTCTCGGCCTGAAGTCCGCCTGAAATTTCTGTTTCATCTCTTCTTCAGTCTTAAAAGATTCAGCGATTTTCGGTCTTATCACTAGCTTGTGATTTTTCGGGTTCTTTATATTTACCTGTTTTGCCGTTTCTTTCGGCGCTACAAGTCTTTTCGCGACCCCTGCGTACGACTCTTGTTTGCTTTTCTCTCGCTCATTCATCGATTTTATCTGCCCTTCCAGATACGCACTTTTCGCTATTAAAGTTGACATAATCGCATGTATGTTGTGGAGAGCCGTATGCGCTCTCTCGCTGTCTTTTTTGACGATATACTTCTTTATCGTCTCTATTTGTTGCATAACATACATTGGTGTTTCCAATATATGCCTTTCTTTCTTACATTCAGGACGGACCTCAGTTTCTGTTTCTATATCTGATTTCGAAGAGGAGCTCGAACTGTTCTCGGCCTTTCTACTTGTCCCTGGCCTATATCTCTTTTGGTCCTTCGACTCCCCCGCCGAGGAAGACGACAGGCCACGCTTACCCGTTTTCTTATGAGTACTTTTTTCCTTTGTTGTTGTTGCTGCTATTGTAGTTTCTGTGGGGTTGGAAACCCCTGTATTTTCTGGTCTGTGCACCATTGAGTGTTTAATTATTTTGCTCATTTTTCATTTTTGTATTAGTGTATTCTTTGTGCATCCTCTAGATTACACGACGCAGTAAACTCTAGCAAGTTATTCGGTGATCACCCATTAGCAGTTGTCGTTTTGACGGGTTTGACCGTGAGCCTTAAACGTATCGTGGCCTCGTCAAATACAATTTAAACCTCCGAGTGCCTCTTCCCTTCCAGGTGCCACCTGGAGCAACCTCAGCAAGTTTAATTTTTACATACGCTGCTACAGGGCAGCCCGACTAACTGGCGAAGAAAGCCCGGGCCCTGGTACTATCGTGCGGTCCGGGCGTGCACGATCGGCGATCCGAACGCCGACCTCCCGGTTTATATGATGTACCCTCTTTACATCCAGTTATTCATAGTACTTCCCGTCGGGCTATGGATTTTCACTGCCTCCCTTGCTTGGCGCACTGCCTTTTCGTGTCGCAGATACGTTTACCCTGAGTTTGCGTCTTAGCACCAGCCGGCCACCTCTCCAACCGACCAATGCCCATTGCTGCGATTTAGCCTACCGAGACGCTGAAGCCTACGCTGTCAGCCATCGACGTTTCCCCCTCTGGCGGCGTGGACGCACGCAGTTGGTTTTCCAGAGGAGGAACATGCACAATTAAAAAAATCAAAAAATTGGTTTCCCGCTATTTGATCCTTACAGGACTCCATCGACCAATATAGTCTAGTTTTAGCTCTAAAACCGTCTAATAACATAACTAACTGCATTTTTATATAAGACTAATTCGACCATTCGAAAAAAATTTTGATTTTTTATTTTTCATCTGGGTCACGCAAAAAATGATTCAAAAAGGTACCAGATAAAACAGTAACTGTGATCGAAAAAACATTTTATTAAATCTCACTTGAGATAGAATTATATGCAACGCTTCATTAACGTAGCATTATATGAAATTTCATTTTCAAATAGCTTTTTATGCAATAGCATTTTGAGATAGAATTATTTTGCGCGAATTTTCGAAATAGCACAGTATGAAATTTTTTTCGAAATAGCATTTTCTTAACTTGCCTCGCCGAAATCACTTTTTATGAATAGGAGCCGTCTTTTTGTCGATTTTAATGAAGTATTTAGTGAGATTGTGAGGTGAGCTATGAGCAATCACGCAAAGCGCCAATGTAACGATGAAGAATAAATGCCTTGACACGACTGATAGCCATTGAAAATGCAGCCTATATGGTGTTGTATGATCATATCTGAGCAGGTTACCCTACACAAATCTGATACAGGCATTGAGAAGTCGTTGGAGTTTTAAGTCCATGCTGTTCCTTGTTTTCATCCAGATCATTATGTACAGCACACGCATAGTCAATGTGAGGCATTATTAGCGTCTCCACAAGATATATCCTAGTAGTCTGAAAGAATGCTCTCCTATGAAACTGCAATGAATGTAAGACCCCATATGGACTCTTTGCGAAATTGACACGACTTGCTTTGACCAGTCTGGGGTGGGCGACAACCATACTATCGATTTTAATTGACTTTCAAATTCTAAATATTTATTCAACAATCTGACACCAGGAGCAGCTGCTAGGTCCACGAGTGATACATATGCCTGACTAGCCAGGAGCATTACTATTGTCTTGTTTAGATTTAGATCAAGACCATTTGGCACAGCCCAGGATACTACCGCATTCGCATCCTAGTCGATCCGGTGAACACCCAATTCAAAGTGCGCTGGTAGAAAAGAATAATAAACATGGACCTCATAAACATAGATCATGTACCTACTAAACTGAAGTACTTTCGAATTGCTGCTAACCTCATGCACAACCGCCTGTGTGCGACCCACGAGAACTAAAACCATTGCAGCACTGTGTTACTGCACCCTATTCTACGCAGTTCGTGCAGGAGCGGACCATGTGGTACAGAGTCGAATGCCTTAAAGAAGCCGAACAGGATCAAAATGTTTATCATGCGTGAGTCTATAGCCCTTCTAATATCATCAAATACCCCCATAAGTGCTGTCTGCGTGTTATGACCTCTGCGAAATCCCGCCTGTCTGGCATTTAACAGATGATGAAAGTAGGACGACAGCGGAAAATGAACTAACAATCCAACAATTTTGAGATTTTACGGAGTTTAGCTATCAGTCTAGTATCCGAGCATGTCTCACTCCTGTTCGACTTTGCTAACGGAAACAACAGGATCCTCTTCCAACACTCAGGAAAAAAACCAATCGCCAGTAATTCATTAGGCACCGAAACCAAATACGGAATTATTTGGGGCTCTAGGAGGTCCCCTTCACCCTTGATTTTACTTTGCAGAGAACACACTGAACTCCTCCAAATCCAATGGATACTGCTAAGGTCACTACGGCATCCCAACCTTCTTGCGAACCAAGAAGGCACATCCCCATACCCTTTGGTGTCAGAGGCCCCTTTCAAAAGGTTTGGAAAACACCCCTTTCTTCCGCGAATCGAGGACACCAGGACAAGACGTGCTCCACGTCTTCGTCGACACCAGGGCAGGTCGGGCACTCCGCACTCCCGTATATGCGGATGCGGTGCAGGTAACTGCGAAGACACCCATGCCCGGTAAGCACCTGGGTCAGGTGGAAGGTGACGAATCCGTGTTTCCTACTCGTCCACTTGGCGACATCTGGGATGACGCGGTGGGTCCAGCGACCTTCGCTTGCCGAATCCCATCTCTGCTGCCACAGTTCGATGGTCCTGTTTGACCACCGACTGCTACTACCACGTGCTGCTTCGCTGCTGTTTTTTAAGGTACGCCGACCTTTTCTGTACGTATCAGCCCTCTCTATCGCCAAAAGATCGATGGGAGGAATTCCCGCGATCACCGAGAGGGCTATATCTGACACGGTTCTATAATCATCAGCCACCCTTAGTGCGGCTATTCTGCAGGCTCGCCGACAGGATGCACCGTAGCTTAGGTTACTTCTTAGGGCATCCGCCCAAATCGGGGCTCCATATAAAATTACCGAGCTTACCACTGTCGCTAAGAGGGCTCGTTGTGGTTGCTTTGGCCCTCTGATATTGGGTATTATGCCCGATAAAGCTCTAGCCACTCCTGCGGCTTTCGATCGTGCAATCAGTACGTGTTCCTTGAATGTTAGCCGCGCATCCAAGATGACTCCTAGGTATTTCACCGTGTCCGCCGATGTTGTACGTTTACCATTTACAGTAAAGATGTCGTACCTCCTCTGCTTCGTTCGGGAGATAAGTACCGCCTCGGTCTTTTCGGCCGCCAGACACAGCCCATGGGTGCGAAACCATTCAGCCACTACCGCGATAGAGACATCTCCGAGATATTCTATCTCATCAATGCTCCTTGCGAGGACGACCAAAGCCACATCGTCCGCAAAAGCCACCATCGACACTCCCTGTAGAAGCTGCTGCCTGAGCAGTCCGTCGTAAATGACGTTCCAAAGAAGAGGTCCCAAGACCGAAGCCTGCGGCACATCCAATAAACAGAGTGGCCGGTACGAGGAAGGGTTCTCCGGTCGTCGGCTCCCCTTTGGGAGAAGCACCAGCCACTGTACCTTCCACCTTAATGGCAGCCTTGAGCTCTTTCCGTTTTTTCTCGTAGACCGCGGTTAGTTCTTGGTACCCCGGCTGGTTCCAAGCTCTCTGGTGCAGTCGCCGAGTCCGCAGACACTCACGGGCGACGTAATTTTGCGATATTCTCATTCCACCAGTACATAGGTGGACGGCCACGAGGAATGGATTTCCCGGCCATAGAGATATCGCAAGCCGCTATTAAGGCACGCGTGAGTTCCTCGGCTCGTTCTTCCGGTATTCCTTTGACAGCGACTTCTGATATGGAGCAGAGGAACATTTCTCGGTCGAAGGTAGACGGTACCCATTTCTTGTATTGGAAGCTTTTCTTCACACCTGCTGCCCTGTTAATAATCGATTGGAGCTGGTACACGAGTGCTTGATGGTCGCTCCTCGTGTAGCGATCACTAACTTTCCAGGTAAACTTTCTCTTCATTAATCTGGAATCTATGAAGGTTAGGTCTACTATAGACGACCTCCCCGCCTTGGTAAAAGTGGGAGTCGTTCCAGTGTTAGCAATCTCCAACTCTAATATCGCAAAGGCCTCGAGGAGTGTACGACCACGAGTGTTTGTTTTCGTACTGCCCCATTTTGTCGCCCAGGCATTAAAATCCCCTCCGATGACTATTGGCAATCGGGAGGACCTTGCACTAGTAACGATGGCATCAAGGGATCCCAGAAATCCTTCGATGTTATCACTGGTTGGGAGGTAGCAACTGTATATTCGCATACCCGCCACCTCCACCCACGTAAAATTGGGGAAGGGAGGGGCCATTTTTCCGGATACATGCATGTTTCCACATACCTAGATGGCCGCTCTGCCAGTGGCATCACTCACCCATTTCGATTCACTGAGATCCCTGTACTCCTCGCTGACGATAACAATGTCGGCCTGCTCTTCTCTGACCAACTGTGGCAGCAGATCCTGGGCCACAGCACAGTGGTTTAGGTTGATTTGTAGCACCCTAACCATTTCTGTCAGATGCTTCAACCCTAGGCGCGGCTATGTTCTAATCCGTCGCGCAATCCACTGCTTTGTGGCCCTCTTGGTTGCACCGGAAACACTGCGATGATCGGTCGACTGCACTTTTGCAAGCCTTTGCGAAGTGACCGACCTCGTGGCGTCGGTAACAACGCGGATTGGCTCGCGGAGCCGAACCCTGCATTTGACCCAGCCTATCGGAAGCTTCCCATTCTGTAGCAGCTTTTTTGCTGCCGATGTGGGAAGAAGGACACTGGTCATCTGAGTGTCTCCATATGACCTTCTAAGCTTTATATTCCCAGAAGGTACCATATTTGGCCCGATCACCACAGAGATTGCCTCTGCCACTTCCTCCGCCGTCGTGGCCTCGTCCATGTCCTTTATAGTAATAAACTCTTTGTGGGTCAGCATCTGGACCTCTGCTAACCCACGTAATGTGGATGAGACCGCTGCCTCGAGATCTGAAGTTCCTACGCCAGGTCTTTCAAGCTCAATGAGCAGATCTTCTCCTCTAGTATGCCGGATACGGGAGACTCTTTCTCCCAGCAGCTTGAGGTTTGACGCGGCCCGTATATGCCGAAGGATGTCACCATAGGCTCGCCCTCCTGACACTTTAATCTTAATGGCGTCAGGACGAGCTGGTTTTACGACCGCTTTAGGTTTTTTGGATACCTTTGGCGGTCCTCCGACATCCTTGGCTTTCTTCAGCTGCGTATTCTGCTGAGCCTCTTTCCTTTTGCCTTTGCGTACTACAGTAGCCCAGTCAGGGACCTTTGACTGGTTCCCACCGGTCTTAGGAACGGATGTCGAAGCATCTACTGGCCCTTTTTGTTAGTGGGCTGCTTTGACCCCTTCTTCCTTTTCTCCGGGGGATGCTGAGGTGGTGAAGGCCTTTCCCTCTCCACCGGCCTCCTTTGATGCTCTTCAGCGCGGAAGATGAGCGACGTTTGGTGTAAATAGCTACTTATATCATTACAAATTTTTTTTTTTTAATTGTATTTGAGAACAAAAGTTAGTTTATTTCAAAATTTGTTTATACTATTATTATATTGTAAATAATTTAATAGTTTAATAATATCGAATCGTTAAAGTTTTTTTATCTATTCATGTTTTAAATCAAAGTGGTATAGTGATTCGCATAAATTTATGGTAATTTACTATTTTTATATACAAATTCTTTTGTTAACTAAATAATTGATTTATAAAATTATTTTTTGTTAAAAATTGATTTATTATTTTAAATTATTAAATTATAATATTTGTTTGTGGCCAATGTTTGTGCTACAAAGCTGAAATGTGTTTTAATTATTTGTAAATTTTATCTATTTGTTTAACTAAAAATGGCAATGTTGAATAAAAGTGAGTTTGACCGTACGTTCGGTGTAAGAGTATAAGGTTGGATTTTAAATTTAACCATCCACGAATTCGGGGGCGTTTTGACCACCCTCGTGTTAATCCAGTAAAAAATTGTACTGGAAAAACAAAGTTTTTTTGTCCAAAGACCTATATAAAGGATTTTTGATGGAGTTCTTTCAGAATTTGCAATTTATTTTGTACAAAAAATTCAGTATCTTAATTAATTTTCACTTTTTTTAAAAAAAAAGTCAAAATTTTTTTGTATTTTTTTTGTTGTAAAATCAATTTTTGTTGCTGTTCTTGCACTCGGTCAATCAAACTACCGACAGAAATCGCGGTCTGAATGTCGGGTGTATCCAAAACCCTAGTTTCAAACTATTTTTGTCCCCTTAAATTTATCTTGACTTGTGAACCCACACTTAATAAAATCTCATGCCCTTCATTACGGCTTATTATTGTGTCAACAGTTAAAAAAATACGAAATATTGAAAGAAAATTGTATTTTAAATTTGAAATAGTTTTAACTCGATATATACTAACAAGAGCACGATACTGTTGCATCAAATTTTGCACTCTACGATCTTGTACGTCTCGTTGTTAAATACGTGCATCGAGGATCAAAACTATTTTTTAGCGTTTCTAAAATCGCCACGATTGTAGATGAATAATAAAGTATGAGTATTGCGTAGATTGACAACGTACTTCAGATTGATAATCAATTTGTTTGTTGTGCAGAGTTTTAAATATTTTTGGCAGTTAAATGCGTAATACATACATTCTATCGGTATACGTTCAAAGACGTTAATTCAAACTGCTTGCAAAATTCTCAAAAGCACCACCTTTTCCATCGTGGTAGGACAATGCACGTTAGTGTTAGAGAAACACTACTTAGCTCTCGGTCAAACTAACTACTTGTTATAGTACCAGCAGGTCTGGAGAAAGAGTTAAAATGGTAGGGGTACATATGTAAAATACGAAAACTGAAACATTATAAACTTTACTCTAAGAATGCTAGTGCTGCAAATGCAGTTTAAATTTATATATACATTTAAAAATGGCCGATTAATTACGTCGATAAAACTAAAATTGATTCCAATCAATACTTTGTGATCGATAATTAATATCTTTACAAATAATTGTAACTTCGCTTTAATTCGTATGTTACTCTATGAGTCGTTCAAAATGTGGTATAAAGGCTATATACGGTGATTCAGTAGAGTCGAAATTTCGATAATCGATAATCGATAACTCGTAAAATATTAATCTGATCAATTCGCAGTATTACCCTTGCTTGAAGTTTTATTAGAGACAAATAAAACACTCTCATACCGCGAATTGATCATATTGATATTTACCAAATAATTAGGTTAATTAAAAATTAAAAGTATCAGGATACCAGAAAAATGTAGAAGTGTAGTAACTTTAGCTCGTCGCGATATTATGCTTGTAAGGTAATGGTGGATGCAAAAGAAAAACCCCTATACCGCGAAAAGACTGTATCGATTCCTGATAATCGACAAACAATATCTCTACAAATAATTATTCTATCGCTTTATATCGTGCGTCGCCACATAAAGTGTTCCAAATTAAAGCATTGCTCATTGAGGATCAGGACGGACAGCTCGATTAAAATAAAACTCAGACAATTAAGCTAGATTTATGTTGTTTAATAAATAATAACTAAACGAAAAACGACTGTCGCCAGCCATTTACTAACGGCAAATTGCATACGCATTTTCCACACTTCGCGATTATCCCACACACGCGCACAAACGAACTCAGACTCGCTGGAAACTGGAGGACGGAAAGGTGCAGAAAATCTCACCTACGGGTACAATCACCAGGTCGCTCTGTCGCTCTCAGTCGATCCAAATTTCGCGTAAAATCAAATTTGGCATTTGCCTCGCAGGACGGCTCGCCTCGGAATCACCGAGCTCTACGTGTCGAGCCGTCAACAGTCGGATCTCGTTCGCTTGACTCGGAAGATCGGCCGCGCGACCACTGTATATAGTGGCGTGCATCTTCTCTCTCGTTTGCACATCCTTATTATTTACTCGACAAGCTGGAGTTTGCAGCTAGAGATCGACATCGGGCACAGGAACGGTTGCATACTCGGTTAGCTTAACTTGTTCCTCTTATTTATCAAGCCCGAGTTAATATTGGGCTTGCCTGAGTCTTTTCTTCGTTACAGGTGCAGTGTTCGAAAGAATGCGGCCGAACCTTTAATCCTTAGTTACGCGCAGCTGATTGTCATCTCACTGGCTCGTATCATTATCGCTGGATTGGAGCTGGAAAGGGATGCTGGAATATGAATTACACGAAGATGCACCAGAAAGATACTTTTATGTGCTCGAGTACTGCTCATATACGTGTACATGTGTGTGCGGGTACGCGTTACACCAGGAGTCCGAGCTCCTGTCTCACGGTCTGGTTTAGTTAGATTCCGAGTGAGTCCTCGCTCATTCTTACAAGCCACGGGCTTTGGAATGTTTAATTTTACTCATTTAAATAAAATATAGATTGTTTTTAATTATGTGGCATGCAGTTATAACTGCCACGTCACAAAATATAGGAAGAAATGCTTATGCCGCTATTTGATTGAAACGATATTATTAATAATCAATTACTTTAAATATTAATCTGCTCAATTCACGGTATTACATTTTTATAACGAATGTTCAGAGACAAAGAAAATACTCTTTTACCACGAATTGCTGTAATCATTATTGAAAGCGTTACAATTTACGTTAAAATTTAGATATATAAAATTATATTACGGGATCTAATAATAGATCCCGTGGCACCACTAACCACGAGAGAGAGAACGTTAATTTAAAGTTAATCGAATAAATAATTTAATTTGTTCAGAAAACGCGCACTGAATTTATCCTTGTCGTCCCCACTAAATAAATCAATTACTATTTTAATAATTAAAAATAACTCACCAATAAGATGTAAATAAATCAATAAAATAATAGATAATATTTAATATTATTTTCTCCCTATTGGCAATTAATATTATCGGAATCGCTACTTAATCCTCAGTATATCCTCCTTAAATAAAGCAAAAGAAACTGCCAAAATTCTGTTATTGCTGTAATCTCACTCCAGAATCTCTTTATCGATAGACTCAGAAAAAAAACAATACTTTGTCTTAGATGATCGATAGATTCAAAAATATCACCCTGTAATTAATCTGTATAATCTGAGATACACTTTTGACGATCGATAGGATCAGAATAACAATACTGTTAGGACGATCGATAGGATCAGAATGGCGAGGATCCGTTTTCCGAGCCACGCCAAACTTCTTCCCCGATTTTCTATCTCCCTCAATCTCCTAATATCCCTATCTGTTCTCTCTCTCGTTACCTGCGAGGGATACGGCAATATTATAATTCTCCAACCCTTCCGTATCCGTCACAGGTGTAATAAAGCTACCCGTATTTACCCTACTATATATAAAAATGACAACTAATTTGCATAAGTTATCATTGTCCCAACTAGTATTTCGACTTTCCGTATTTAAGGTAATTACAGTCATATAACGTAATATGCTGTTATATTTACCCATACGGAAGTCTTATCTCTAATAATATCATCTATTGATTGGTTCATTAGATCACTAAATTATTCTCTAGTTAACAGCGCCAAATTCAAATATAAATTTATCTCCTTACTATTATACACATGTTCCCCCACTATCCGCGTTCCAAATTCCCTATATTATATGCGTGCGATCCCCGTATCGATACGAGCGCGGACCGCGTGTTCAGTGTGCGCGCGCTTGAATCTAGATCGATTCAAGATGGCGACAACTGAGCGCGGGCCGGCACGTAAACAACGTGCCTCGCGACCGTTTCCCCGGGTGTGCGCGATCCCCACCGTCGGGAACAGTACTCGGGTACTACCGCGGAGTGGTGCGCGAACGTGCACGCACCAACAACGACTCTCCAGGCGACGCCCAGTGATGTTGCTACATCACAAATGTCAGTTTTAAAAGGAAGCTCCCTTAAGCGCCCACGTATAGGTGCTTAACTTAATAATTATGATATTAATTATAGTAAAATATACCTATGAGGATGTTTTAACCGAATTTTGTAGAAAATCGAATAGTGTCATAACCCTCTTAATGTATTGGCAGTCAAAAATTCTTGTAAAAATTATTATCGGATGCTATGAAGCCAAAATAAGCGTTATATAATTTAGTGCACATATGTTTCTATCATTATAGTTAGGTTTGATACGGTTTCTTAAATTTGCAATATAGAATAATAAATAGATATGATAGGAATTATTGTTAGAAGGAAGTAAGTCTGCGTAATATTTAAAATACAATTTTTTTATGAATATTTTAATTTAGATATAATTTATTTAACTATAAATACAACAGTCTGAAATGAATTTAAATCTTCACTAATATTTGACAATAAATAAGTTGAGGCGTTAACTGTATACGATCGCGACGGTTATCGCGGATTCATCTTTGTGCTAGCTGTGGTGACTATGACGCAATAGTCTATCAATGCTCAGGTTACACAGATATACACCCACCTATCCTCTGATAGAGTTAGCTCTCTAGAATAGTTGCTCGAGTTTATTGTTACACATACGTTATGGCATACTCACACTTTCGATGCGAATTACACTTAATATACCGGATGAAAATAGCCAAAATCTCTGCTTAATTCGTGTAATTGATAAGTTTTACACGCTCTTGGCTCGTTGGCTCTTTTGTTGAACGGACCCGACTAACACGCGCAGCTCGGTCGTACATGGCCGGTCGATCGGATGACGTCATGTCGGACTGCCATCATTGCTGATCACTATCTCCCAGTGATGTTGTTCCAGTCATTGCTGCTTGACTGCTTATAATAACATTGTCTTCTCCTCCCCCCTCTTCTTTTTCACTTCTCGTGATGCTTGCGGTAATATTCAATTGATTTTCTGCAGTGCTGCGAAAATTTGTGTTTAGTCGCCCCATTTTCTATCTTTCTCTATTCCCTGCCATTGAGCACACCGTGCAAAACGTGGCACCTAAAGCTTCCTCAAATCAGAGCGCTAATTTAATTCAAATTTAAATATTAGTAATTATCAAATTTATTTTATTTTCAAGGAAGTGCACTAGGACGGGGCTGCTTCAAAGCGCAGCCAGCAACCGATTTTTTCACATAATTTGTGATAAAAATATATTAAATAGTGCAACAATACTTAAACTTAATCTAAATATAAATGGAAAAATTAATAATTTTGAAAATAAAACCGAAAATAAAAATTTAAATTAAAAAAATGCACAAATTTAGAATGCATAGTCAGGACTTACGCCTGGCTTAATAGCGCTCTGCACTATTCTATTTACTATCCGAAAACAGACAAATTAAGCTATCTATTTCTCAATTTCAAAAGCAACTGTTACATTTACAAAAAATATTTCAAGACAAACTTTTGACTTAAATTAGCAGTAAATGTTTAATTCATTT
The DNA here is from genome assembly GCA_026168455.1 of Theocolax elegans. Taxonomy (NCBI): domain Eukaryota; kingdom Metazoa; phylum Arthropoda; class Insecta; order Hymenoptera; family Cerocephalidae; genus Theocolax; species Theocolax elegans. The sequence goes on from CM047429.1 coordinate 24,495,207, forward strand.
TAATAGGCTGGATGATGATCTTAAAGTAATTAATAATAATATTGTAACATTAAACACTGATGTTGCTACGCTGGCAATCTCATATGGCCAATCTACTATACAATATACTGAACCGTGTGAAGAATTATGTATTGCGTCTTTGGGTAATACTACTTGTGAGAGGCGTGCGGAGGTGCCTAGAACAAAGAAGTTAGTAATTTCGTGTTTTACTCGAGAAATTCCTCCCTCAATTACTTCTGAGCGTACCCTCCATATAACCTGATAATATTGTATCCACTCGTACATTTTTGCGCGGTCAAATCGGAGACGGTCCGAGAGGATTCTCCGCTCTGTTGGTTGAACTTTCTGATGGTGTTTTCTATGCGGGAATTTTCAGAGCGAAAAGTAGGCGAACAGGGTTTTGTACTTCGGATCTTGACAGCTCACTGTTTCCATGGGTAGCTGCCCTGTCCTGTTCTTCTATATATATCAATAAGTATCTGGATAAAAATAAGTATCAAAAATTCAAGGAACTGAAAATATCTGCCAAAAAGCTGGAATACATGTATGTCTGGCATAAATTTGGCAATTTTTACGGTAAAATACGGGAAGGGATAGCTGTCCTCGTTGTTATTAATTTGACAGAGCTGGAAAAATTAGTTAAAGCAAAGATTACAATCATTAAGAGTACGAAAAATTATGAACAAAATCTGCATCACGAAATGTCAGGCAGGGACGGTGACACGGCTGGTATACTAGTAGATACGTATAAAAAAGACACAAAAAAGATAACTAAAATTAAAAATAACACTAAAAGCAAAATTAAGAGCAATAATAATAAGACACTGACACCGTCTTTGCCGATTCCTTAGAAGCTAATAATAGTGATGGTAACAAGAGTAATAGTAGTGGTAATGATAACGATTTAATTAACAAAAACAGTGATAATGATAATAATAATGTACTTACTAAATAAACCACAGAAGCGATTACGTCAGAAAACGTGACATACGTGATAACGATGTTCGATTAAGTGGTTGCATCGAAAGTATCTGACTCCTTCGGCAAGATACATTCCACGAGACACCTAACACGTTCTCGTTGTTCATCTCGAAACTCCTGCATGCCGGCGCATTCGGCATATATTCTTCATTTTCCTTTTCGTGCACGCCACTGTCCTCGACCAAGGCGAGTGTCTACGTCGAAAATTCGACAGAAATCTATGCCTAATATGACATCATGGTCTAAAACATCATGGCTTTGAGCGGAATTATTTCGGTGTATTCGTTTATCTCCAGGCCGATCTTTAGGATTCTCATTACCTGGCGGACACCTCCGGTGACGCTTTAGTTTGCTGTCTCACATGGTTCGAACCGGCTCCTGAATCTCTGAAGATCAAACAAGACACTGTAGCACTCTCCTCCAAGATTCAGTTTGGGAAATTTCTATTATCGCCCGTCGTAGCTGCTATATGCTCATTATCTTGTCACATCTCGTGTTTCTCTTCACTAATCAGCGGCGGAATACTTCCGCGCTTTCTTCGGAATCGCTCCCGTACTATTCGGATTCAACGTTGAACTACTCCGAACCTCTTTATCAACCGACAAGTCAAACCGTGATGGTGCTGAGAGCATCTCTATGGCGCGTTGCAATATATGTAGCCTCGAGAATTCCCGTTCTTCTTCGAGATCCTCACTTGGCTGTAATGGCGTTATGACTTCGCTCTACTTTTGCCTCACCCTTTCACAAAACCTTTGTAGACTTCTCCGCAAATACTCGTCTTCTCCTATGATATAATCCACGGTCTGCGGCTGCAGAAAACAGAAACCTCGTTTCTTCAACCGTTTTATGTCTATCTCTGGCGTAACGTGATCCTCGACTTGCGTCGGTTACCTCCTGCTGACATCTGCTGCTTCTCGACCGGCGGTTTACTGTAGTAATTTCCGGCGAGATTATAGGAGTGCTGCTGGGGATCACAAGACTTACTGTCCCCCAGCCAGTAAGTTTCTCAACTTGACACGGACCTCAGTACAGCCAGGACAAGTACCAAATACTATTCCTGGATTCCGCACACTTGATACGACTCCTATGGTCTGTATGGCGGCGACTGTGGTCTAAACACCGTCTCTGGGCATTCCGCTGCTCTATGTCCTACCATTTTTACAAATAAATACATTTTTCTTATAATTTTCAAGATTTTCTCGGTGATATATTGTTATAATAACTTGAAACTTTGTAAAATGATAGGTAGTTACATAACAGAAGGCAACTAACTCCTGGTTTTGCATAAATTTGTTTTTATTAATTGTTATAAGTAAATAAGTTGCGTTTACTTTTACTACTTTGTGTCGCGAAATTTGAATTTTTAATTAAGTATGATACTCCCTTAATGTTGGAAAGAAAATTATCTTATACGTTGTGACATGGCAGTTATAACTGCATGTAACATAATTAAAATCAAACTATATTTTTTTTAATTCCAAAGTCCCGTGACTTGTAAGAATAAGCGAAGACTCACTCGGAATCTATCCAGGCCAGACCGTGAGACAGGAGTAGTCCTTTCAGCAGTAGTCCTTCCAGTTTTGAAGATGTCCAGGTGTCCAGCCATAATGATCCGAGCTAGTTCCAGAGAGTCTTGTTGTGAGAGTCCAGCATATATTTGTTTGTTGACAGGTGAAGGTGGATCCTCCACTCCTTACTTTCCTTCGAGTACCTGTAAGTTTACTTATGAATAAAACTTGCTTATAATAAGAATTGAGAAAAACAATATCCTGTCATAAAGGTGCTGTAGCTTATGAGAAGGAGAGGTAAATAGAGGTTAGGAGTATCGTTCCACAGTATAAAGAAGAGAAAGAAGATTGTTACCTGTATATATTCAGCTTGTACAGGTACGTAGTGATGTTGTTGTTGGTGTTACGACAACGAGCCAGTGATATGTCAATCAGCTGCGCGGAACTAAGGATTGAACGTGCGGCCACATCCTCTCGTACACTGCACCTGTAACGAAGAAAAGACTCGGGAAGCCCAACATTAATTCGAGCTTGATAAATAAGAAGAATGAGTTAAGCTTACCGAGTATTCAACTATTCTTGTGCCAATGTCGATGTCTAGCTGCAAACTCCGGCTTGTCGAGTAAATGATAAGGACATGCTAGCGACCGAGAAGATGCGCGCCACTGTATAAGGTAGATAGATGAGATTGTCGCGTGACACGCATGCGTGCAACTAGTTGACTGACTCGACACGACTACTTGGGGTTCAGAGGAGCCGTCGTGCGAAAAAAACGCCAAATTTGATTTTACAAGACATTTGGATCGATCGAGATCGAAAGAGCGACCTGGTGATCGTGTCTCTAGGAGAGATTTCCTGCATCTTTCCGTCCTCCGGTTTCCAACGAGGCTTGCAAGGAGAGTTCACACCCTTTGGGAAACGGATACTTATCAAATTCTAGAATATGAGTTCTTCTATAAAAATATGAAGGAACTCGGAGGTTTAGATTCGAATGCCCTTTTGCGTGACAGATATAAGAAAATAACGAAAAATCTCTCTAAAAATACCATTGACCTTGATTGCTTATAAGTAGGAAACAAGTAACTATATACATTTAAAATTAATTATAGAAGAAAACTGAGCTTGAGTAGATACGTTCTGAAAAAAAGAAGCTCAATTATCTTAATTTGGTCAAAAGTTATGGAAAAAATAAAAATTGGACGAAATTTTATCGAAAATTTAGCATTACAATTTGATGATTTCTTTAGGCCAACATTTCGATCAATCAAGATATTTGAGCTTCTTTTTTTTACAATTTATCAATTCTGAAATTGAAACTATTCAATATTTTTATTTGAAATTTTATTTACGTAGTTTCTTATAGTTTGTAGAAACATAAAAAAATTTGATATATACATAATGTTAATTAGATGAGCCACGTAATCAAATTCAAGGTGAAGATATATTTTTTTTTGTCTCAATTGGCGCCATGTTTCGTTGTTGCTGTGTCATTCTGAAACATAAGAAACACAGTTTTTTGACATTATTATACCAATTCCTCGTCCACTTACCTAAATTTGAAATGTCAAAAAAAAGTTTGAAAAAATGGCGGACGAAAAAATTCATAAAAGTTTTTTTTTTTATTATTGCAGAAGAGTTATTAAATAATTTTTTAAAACAAAATGCTTTAGGTTTGTCGACTAGCTAATTAAATTTCCTTTAAAATGGCATATATTTTTTTTCAATAGCTTCAAAACACGCTGAGTAATCAGTGGCGCCAATTTGAAAAATCGAAAAATTGAGTTTTCAAGAAAAACGCGTTTAAGGGGATGTCATACCCGACGAAAAATTGTTGTGCAGGTCCGCGCGTTCTGTTTTATCGATACCCTATATAAAATTAACCTAACAGAAAATATCTGTGGCGCCCTCTGTATTATATACTAATACATATTTAGTTGCATGCCCACAGGTGGCGCTAATAAGCGAAAATATAAAACAAGGTACAGAACATAGCGCTGGTAAAAATTAATTACATTATTGATTGTAAAAAATATATAACATTTACTGTAAAAGTAAATGTATAGTTTACTGCAAAACTTATAAGTACATAATATTATTGAATGTGTAACTATTCTATTGATTATAATTACGGTACCATAATATCTTACCTTTCTGTAAATTTTTTAATTTTAGTTTAAAGTAATTAGACATACATATAAACAAATGTTTTCTTTACTGTATACAGCAATATTATCAAATGGCAAATTATATTTGCAAACTATTTTCCGATTATACATGTGTGATATAAATACACTGTTATAAATACAAAAAATTAAATTATTAGCACATATGTACTAACTCTGCACTTTGCGAACACTTTGTTTGTACTATATGAAACGTGTACTGTACATACACACTTTATATGGTACCGTGTACTGTACGTACACACTTTAATCAACGTGTACTGTACGTACACACTTTAATCAACGTGTACTGTACGTACACACTTTAATCAACGTGTACTGTACGTACACACTTTAATCAACGTGTACTGTACGTACACACTTTAATCAACGTGTACTGTACGTACACACTTTAATCAACGTGTACTGTACGTACACACTTTAATCAACGTGTACTGTACGTACACACTTTAATCAACGTGTACTGTACGTACACACTTTAATCAACGTGTACTGTACGTACACACTTTAATCAACGTGTACTGTACGTACACACTTTAATCAACGTGTACTGTACGTACACACTTTAATCAACGTGTACTGTACGTACACACTTTAATCAACGTGTACTGTACGTACACACTTTATATGGTACCGTGTACTGTACGTACACACTTTATATAGTACCGTGTACTGTACGTACACACTTTATATAGTACCGTGTACTGTACGTACACACTTTATATGGTACCGTGTACTGTACGTACACACTTTATATTTATTTTAATTCAATGTTTTTAACCTCTATTAAATTAAGCACTGAGCAAAACAGTTATTTGTGAATAGGCCGTGGAAGAGGCCGTTGAATACAATTGCAAATATGTTTTATTTATCGTATATATTTTGATTACAAAATTTATATTTATTATGATACAGTTGCATAACTGACAATATATAATACATGGTAATACCATAACCTAACATAACCTAATAGAAGTGCAACTTGAAATCGTAGTCCGTTTGCCAAGTGTAGGAGATGTGTGTGATCGTCGAGCCAAACTGTGCACGCACCTTCTAGAGGGAACCGTCGTCTGCTAGTTCCTAACACGCTCAGTCGAGATATGACTATTCATGCAAAGTTGTTTACTATATACATTTTGCAACGGTTACGCTGGGGATTAGAGCGAGGTGAGAAAGGCGAAATAAACGATCGATAACAATAGTAATAATTTATTATAATAATAGATACAGGGATTTAGGCGCCAGCCGCATATAATCGCGGTGAATTTAGAATACGAATGCTCGGCTGCGTACGAGCTGCGGCGGTTAGTTGCGCGGGAAAAGGTTGCGAAGGGGGAGATATGTGAAGCACACTCACAAAAGACGTAATGTAGTTCACCTGCTGCGAAGGCGTGCACCAATCTTGTCGGTATGGAAATCGTCGCCTGGGTTGCCGCTCAAAATGTTGCTTTCCTCACACACACGCACAAACTAATGTTGTCAATGTGTCGCGATAAAGTACCGAAGAGCTCTATCGAGTTTCGGCTCGTTCGCTGCTTCGCTGGACGGACCCGGCGTGCGCGCGCAGCTTCTCGCAGCGATTCGAGCTGTCTGCCGCACGCACTTCCTACTTTCAAATACATTGTAATATGCAGACACTGAATCTTATTTGCATTAATTGTTGAATTACAAATATTTCATATTACAATTAATAAACATTTTTTTAATAAACATAATTAGCGTATTATTAATAAATATTTTAAGTGTAAACATGTACAAAATTGAAATGGTGTCAAAATATTGTTAAAATTTGAAAAGTACGTATTTTAACATGTCCTCACTTACTCTACAGCAACTGACTCTATAGATGTTGCGTGCAACGATTCGAAACGTCTGTATTTCCGTACAAGTAAAACCATTCGCGCGCTCAGAGGCTAGGAAGATAGTCGACCATAGGAAACGTAACATACGACTAGCATCCTAGATCACTATATATATATATATATATATACTAGGGGGGCTTCGCCCCCCTGCGCGTTTCGCGCGCCAACCCCCTATTTTTAATTTCGAAAAAGGTTTTTCGTAATTAATTTATTTAAAATAACGTTTTAAATTGTATTATTTTTTCACTACCATGGACACCTTAAAAATTAAACAGATTCACACAACACCTTGGAGGTATTGTTATAGTTATTATAATTTATAAATAAAAGTTTACCAAAATTTAGTGTAATGAAATCAGAATAAAAATAATAAAAAAAATAGAGACATATTAAATGTTAACTGTAAATTTTAAACTATATGAATTCCTATAAAGCTTAAATTTATATTTTAATAATTATAAATGTTAATGAAAAATTAACTTACCAAAAATAGTAAAGTGCATATACTTACTAAATTGTAGTATTTAGTAACTACTTATGAAAATTTTGGAATATTTTAAACGGATCTAAATAGAACTTCTCCTCCTTAAATTAATTTCTTTAATGACAAAGGATCATCGTTAAAAGTATGTCATTAATATTTTGTACTTTTAGAGTAATAAAACTTTCTTCTTAATTAAATTAGTTTTAGTTTTAAAGAATTATTTATTAAATTTTAGCGCTATATAAATAAAAACCTGTTTCTTCCATTTCTCCCGTGATTCGTAATTTATATCCAATTCTTTTTACTATGCAGAGCCCAAATATTTATTTTGATTATTATAAACAAATTCATTTCTTAAATATCCTTCTGTTTCTAATAAATACATACTTGTTTATTTAAAATATTGTGTTATATAAATATAAATTATCTACACACTTATATATCCATACAATTTTGAAATATTAATTTAAAAAATATTTAAATTAAATGCTCCTAAATTAATAGTTTTTGAAAATCTATTCTGTTAAAATTTGAATTTTCTTTTGCCTATACTGTTTATAATAGAATTATCTTAAAAATGCAATAATTAATATATTTAATTGTTTATAATAGAATTATCTTAAAAATGCAATAATTAATATATTTAATTTTTATAACCCATTGTATATATCATATGGATATTTGGAAAAGTGTATGTTATACTTGTTTAATATTTATTTCATCTTCAAACAATTTTGCATCTGTAGTTAAAGCATTACATTGAATTTTAGATCCGTTTATTATTATTGAGTATACGTTTAAAAATTTTATGAGTTTTATCAAGAATGAGTAAACAAATACACATTCTTTCAAGTTATGTTCACAACTTTTGTTTTGCGCACGGAAAAAATACATATATTATGTATTCTTGAAAAAACAATTTTAAAATATATGTATATATTATATAAATATTCCGCCTCACGCACACACACCCACATACATACATACATATATATGCATATATATGGTCTATTTCACGTCAAGTGGTACGATGAAAATTTTAAATCACTCCAAAATTTGAGAACAGGCTGGAAACATCTTCCAGAACATACAAAAAAAATTTAAGTGTTAAAAATAATTTGCTTAAGAGTTATTCGACCATGAAAAGTGGAAATTTTTCAATTTTTTAGAAAAATTTCTATTTTTAAAGCCATTTATCTCAAAATCTGTTGATTTTTTTGAAAAAACATTACAAACAACTTTTGTTTAAATTAATCTTTAGAACTTATCTACCCTGGTTACATTTCTTAATTTTAAAATCTCGAAGAGATAGAACACCCAGACAAAAAATTCACAAAAATTAACATGGTATTTCCCATTTAAATTTTTTAAAAAATTTGGTGTTTCTTTAAATTATCATAACTTTTTACAGAATTGAAGGCCATAAAAATGCTACAGACCATTTGAAATGTATTGCTCCAAACTTTCTTTTAGACTTTTGGATAAAAAAATCAATTGTGGCGCACTTACACTTTTTTTAAGTTGAATATTGACATGTAGTTTATATAACATTCACCTTGAAATTAGAAATTCTAACCCAGAAGAATAAATTCTAGATATAATTAGCAACGAATGTTACATATAATGTTCTATAGTAAAAGTTGATAGATTTTGAGTTAAATAGTGGTAAACCCAGCTGCTGTTGAAAAAAACTTGGAAAAATGCACTTTTTGAGGTTAAAATAACTTTTGAGCAAATAGATTCCAGTACCTAAAAATTTTTTTCTGTATTCTGAAAAACATTTGCAATGTCTACCCAAAATTTGGTGCATTTTAAAATTTTGATCGGACCACTTCACGTGGAATACCCCATATGTATGGTAATGAACAATTAACTTACCAAAAATAGTAAAGTGCATATACTTAATTGTAGTATTTAGTAAAAACCTATTAAAATTTTAGATCATTTTAAACGGATCTAAATAGAACTTTACCTTCTAAAATTAATTTATTTAAGTCATCGCCAAGAGTTCTATATGTCATTAATATTTTGTACTTTTAGAGTAATAAAACTTTCTTCTTAATTAAATTAATTTTTGTATTAGTTTTAAAGAATTATTTATAATATGTTAGCGGTATATAAATAAAAACCTGTTTCTTCCATTTCTCCCGTAATTCGTAATTTGCACCCTCTTTCAAAATTTGCGTTTTAATCCATAATTTTATCCAATTTATTTTTCCCTTTAGTTACAGAGCCCATATATTTATTTTAATTATTATAAACAAAGGCATTCCTTAAATAACCTTTTGTTTCTAATAAATACATACTTATTTATTTAAAATATTGTTTTATATAAATATACGTAATCTACTTACTTATATATCCATACAATTTTTAAATTTGATTTGAATAATATTTAAATTAAATACTACTAAAATAATAATTTTCGAAAAATTTCTGAAATGTAATTCGTATTTTATATTGCCTCTGTTAAAATTTGAATTTTCTTTTGCCATTACTGTTTATAATAGAATTATCTTAAAATGCAATAATTAATGTATTAATTTTTAATTTATTGTATATTTCACTTATAGATATTTGAAAAAGTGTATGTTATACTTGATTAATATTTATTTTATCTTCGTAAAATTGTGCATATTTTTAAAAACATTACATTAAATTTTAGGTCCGTTTTTATTTTATGAGTTTTATCAGGAATAAGTAAACTAATACACATTCTTTCAAGTTATATTCACAACTTTTTTTTGCGCACGGAAAAAATACATATATTATCTATTCTTGAAAAAACAAATAACACGTACACACGCACACGCACACGCACGCACACACACACACACGCACACGCACACGCACACACACACACGCACACACATATGCACGCACGCACGCACGCACACACACACACACACACACACACACACACACACACACACACACACACACACACACACACACACACGCATGCTCGCGCACACACATACACACTTATATATATATGACATATATATATAACATATATATATGACATATATATGTTATATATATATGTCATATATATATTTTGAATTCTGAATTCTTAGACACGGCGGCGGCGGCGGCGGCGAAATATTTATATATTATAGAGAGATATATATATATATATATAAGGATCTTGGAAGCTGGTCGAATTTCACGTCCCGTCTGATCGACTAGCTTCGTAGACTCAAAACGCGCGGATTTTTTAATTGCACAAGAATTATCGAAGGCTATTATTATTATAAATAAAATATTTAATTCTCGAAATAATCAAACATAGTATTTATTATATCGCTGTTGTGCAATGACAGCCTAAATGTTATAAGTTAAAAAAAAATTATTCAGAATGCGCTAATACATTTCTGTAGGATCTACAAGAATAGTAGATTTTCACGTCACGTCTGGTCGACTAGCTTCCTTGCCATGAGCGTGCAATTGACTTTACTTGCACGGAAATACAGACGGCCGAATCGGTACACGCATCTCTTATTGTATCCGACGTTGTAACTGAGAAGAGTCATGAATTAATTATAATTTTTCAAATTTTAACGATATTTTAACTCAATTTCGAATTATGCTTCCATACGTATTTCTCAAATTTTATCGATATTTTAACATTATACACTAAAAATATTTACGAATAATATGCCTCGACCACCATTTATAGCTGACATTATTTTAAATAATTGTAATTAATTAAATAATGCACCCAAGATTGAGTGTCTGCATATTACAAATTATTTGAAAGTAGGAGGTGCGTGCGGCAGTCGGCACGAATCGGTGCACGCACCTCCTATAGAATCCGTCGCTTTAGACTGAGAGAGGTTATGTTTCCATTCGTATTTTTCAAATTATTTCGATATTTTAACGTATATTGAAATTTTGTAATCGTTATAAACTTTAAATGTTTATTAATAATATGCCTCTACTCTGTTTTCAAACTGACAATAATTTAAATAACTTTAATTAAACAAATAATGCACCCAAGATCGTCTGCAGATAACAATGTATTTAAAAGTAGGAGGTGCGTGCGGCAGACGGCTCGAATCGCTGCACGCACCTCCTAGAATCCGTCGCTTTTGACTGAGAGAGGTTATGTTTCGGTTCGTATTCTTTAAATAATTAAAATATTATTCCTCCATTTCATGTTTTGTACTTGTTGTGCACTTAAAATGTTTATTATCAATATGCCTCGACCGCCATTTCAAGCTGACAATAATTTAAATAATTGAAATTAAACAAATAATGCACCCACCATACAGAGATGGCATAATACAATGTATTTGAAAGTAGAAGGTGCGTGCGGCAGACAGCTCGAATCGGTGCACGCACCTCCTATAGAATCCGTCGCTGTAGACTAAGGGAGGTTATTTTTCCATTCGAATTTTTCAAATAATATCGATATTTTAAAATAAATTGAAAATTTTTATTTGTTATAATCTACAATATTTAATATTAATATAAATAATATCCAATATTTTAAAATAAATTGAAAATTTTTATTTGTTATAATCTACAAATATTTAATATTAATATGCCTCGACGGCCATTTCGAGCTGACAATAATTTAAATAATTGTATTAATTAAATAATACACCCAAGATTGAGTGTCTGCATATTACTATGTATTTGAAAGTAGAAGGTGCGTGCGGCAGACGGCTCGAATCGGTGCACGCACCTCCTATAGATTCCGTCGCTTTAGACTGAGAGAGGTTATGTTTCCATTCGTATTTTTCAAATAATATCGATATTTTAAAATAAATTGAAATTTTGTATTTGTTATAATCTACAAATATTTAATATTAATATGCCTCGACCGCCATTTCAAGCTGACAATAATTTAAATAATTGAAATTAAACAAATAATGCACCCAACATACAGAGATGGCATAATACAACGTATTTGAAAGTAGAAGGTGCGTGCGGCAGACAGCTCGAATCGGTGCACGCACCTCCTATAGAATCCGTCGCTGTAGACTGAGGGAGGTTATTTTTCCATTCGAATTTTTCAAATAATATCGAAATTTTAATTAAATTGAAAATTTTTATTTGTTATAAACTACAAATATTTAATATTAATATGCCTCGACCGCCATTTCAAGCAGACAATAATTTAAATAATTGAAACTAAACAAATAATGCACCCTACATACAGATATGGCATAATACAATGTATTTGAAAGTAGGAAGTGCGTGCGGCAGACAGCTCGAATCGGTGCATGCACCTCCTAGAATCCGTCGCTTTAGACTGAGAGAGGTTATGTTTGGTTGCTTATTTTTCAAGTAATTAAAATATTATTCCTCCATTTCATGTTTTCTACTTGTTATGCACTTAAAATGTTTATTAACAATATGTTTCGACCGCCATTTCAAGCTGACAATAATTTAAATAATTGAAATTCAACAAATAATGCACCCAACATACTGTGATGGCATGATAGAATGTATTTGAAAGTAGGAGGTGCGTGCGCCGGACGACTCGAATCGTTGCACGCACCTCCTATAGCATCCGTCGCTTTAGACTGAGTGAGGTTATGTTTCCATTCGTATTTTTCAAATCATTTCGATATTTTAACATAAATTGAAATTTTATATTTGTTACAAACTTTAAATGTATATTAATAATATGCCTCTACTCTGTTTTCAAGTTGACAATAATTTAAATAACTGTAATTAAACAAATAATGCACCCAAGATCGTCTGCATATTACAATGTATTTGAAAGTAGGAGGTGCGTGCGGCAGACGGCTCGAATCGGTGCACGCACCTCCTATAGATTCCGTCGCTTTAGACTGAGGGAGGTTATGTTTCCATTCGTATTTTTCAAATGATTTCAATATTTTAACGTATATTGAAATTTTGTAATCGTTATAAACTTTAAATGTTTATAAATAATATGCCTCTACTCTGTTTGCAAGTTGACAATAATTTAAATAACTGTAATTAAACAAATAATGCACCCAAGATCGTCTGCATATTACAATGTATTTGAAAATAGAAGGTGCGTGCGGCAGACGACTCGAATCGGTGCACGCACCTCCTATAGATTCCGTCGCTGTAAACTGAGGGAGGTTATTTTTCCATTCGTATTTTTCAAATTTTCGGAAAATTTTAGAACATTTTTAGAATTTGTAATTGTTATTACACTAAAAATATTTATTAATAATATGCCTCGACCACCATTTTAAGTCCAATCGTATTTTCAAATGATTTCAATTTTAAGTATATTGAACTTGTCATGTTATAAACTTTAAATGTTTATAAATAATATGCCTCTTCTACTCTGTCTTGCAAGTTGACATAATTTAAATAACTGTAATTAAACAAATAATGCACCAAGATTCGTCTGCTATACATGTATTTGAAAAATAGAAGGTGCGTGCGGCAGACGACCGAATCGGTGCACGCACCTCCTATAGATTCCGTCGCTGTAAACTGAGGGAGGTTATTTTTCCATTCGTATTTTTTCAAATTTTTCGGAAATTTTAGAACATTTTAGAATTTGTAATTGTTATTTACACTAAAAATATTTATTAATAATATGCCTCGACCACCATTTTAAGCTGACAATAATTTAAATAATAATAATTAAAGAAATAATGCACCTAAGTTTGAGTGTGTGCATATTACAATGTATTTGAAAGTTGGGGGTGCGTGCGGCAGACGTCTCGAATCGCTGCACGCACCTCCTAGAATCCGTCGCTTTTGACTGAGAGAGGTTATGTTTCTATTCGTATTTTTCAAATGATTTCAATATTTTAACGTATATTGAAATTTTGTAATCGTTATAAACTTTAAATGTTTATAAATAATATGCCTCTACTCTGTTTGCAAGTTAACAATAATTTAAATAACTGTAATTAAACAAATAATGCACCCAAGATCGTCTGCATATTACAATGTATTTGAAAATAGAAGGTGCGTGCGGCAGACGACTCGAATCGGTGCACGCACCTCCTATAGATTCCGTCGCTGTAAACTGAGGGAGGTTATTTTTCCATTCGTATTTTTCAAATTTTCGGAAAATTTTAGAACATTTTTAGAATTTGTAATTGTTATTACACTAAAAATATTTATTAATAATATGCCTCGACCACCATTTTAAGCTGACAATAATTTAAATAATAATAATTAAAGAAATAATGCACCTAAGTTTGAGTGTGTGCATATTACAATGTATTTGAAAGTTGGGGGTGCGTGCGGCAGACGTCTCGAATCGCTGCACGCACCTCCTAGAATCCGTCGCTTTTGACTGAGAGAGGTTATGTTTCTATTCGTATTTTTCAAATGATTTCAATATTTTAACGTATATTGAAATTTTGTAATCGTTATAACTTTAAATGTTTATAAATAATATGCCTCTACTCTGTTTTGCAAGCTTACAATAATTTAAATAACTGTAATTAAACAAATAATGCACCCAAGATCGTCTGCATATTACAATGTATTTGAAAATAGAAGGTGCGTGCGGCAGACGACTCGAATCGGTGCACGCACCTCCTATAGATTCCGTCGCTCGAACATTTTAGAACATTTTAGAATTTGTAATTGTTATTACACTAAAAATATTTATTAATAATGCCTCGACCACCATTTTAAGCTGACAATAATTTAAATAATAATAATTAAAGAAATAATGCACCTAAGTTTGAGTGTGTGCATATTACAATGTATTTGAAAGTTGGGGGTGCGTGCGGCAGACGTCTCGAATCGCTGCACGCACCTCCTAGAATCCGTCGCTTTTGACTGAGAGAGGTTATGTTTCTATTCGTATTTTTCAAATGATTTCAATATTTTAACATAAATTGAAATTTTGTAATTGTCATATACTTTAAATGTTTATTAAAAATATGCCTCTACTCTTTTTTCAAGCTGACAATAGTTTAAATAATTGAAATTCAACAAATAATGCACCCAACATACTGTGATGGCATGATACAATATATTTGAAAGTAGAAGGTGCGTGCGGCAGACAGCTCGAATCAGTGCACGCACCTCCTATAGAATCCGTCGTTGTAGACTGAGTGAGATTGTTTTTCCATTCGTATTTTTCAAATTTTCGGAAAATTTTAGAACATTTTTAGATTTTGTAATTGTTATTACACTAAAAATATTTATTAATAATATGCCTCGACCACCATTTCAAGCAGACAAAAATTTAAATAATTATAATTAAACAAATAATGCACCCAAGATAGAGTGTCTGCATATTACAATGTATTTGAAAGTAGGAGGTGCGTGCGGCAGACGGCTCGAATCGCTGCACGCACCTCCTAGAATCCGTCGCTTTTGACTGAGAGAAGTTATGTTTCGATTCGTATTTTTCAAATGATTTCAATATTTTAACGTATATTGAAATTTTGTAGTCGTTATAAACTTTAAATGTTTATTAATAATATGCCTCTACTCTGTTTTTAAGCTGACAATAATTTAAATAACTTTAATTAAACAAATAATGCACCCAAGATCGTCCGCATATTACAATGTATTTGAAAGTAGGAGGTGCGTGCGGCAGACGGCTCGAATCGCTGCACGCACCTCCTAGAATCCGTCGCTTTTGACTGAGAGAGGTTATGTTTCGGTTCGTATTCTTCAAATAATTAAAATATTATTCCTCCATTTTATGTTTTCTACTTGTTATGCACTTAATATGTTTATTAAAAATATGCCTCGACCGTCATTTCAAGCTGACAATAATTTAAATAATTGAAATTCAACAAATAATGCACCCAACATCCTGTGATGGCATGATACAATGTATTTGAAAGTAGAAGGTGCGTGCGGCAGACAGCTCAAATCGGTGCACGCACCTCCTATAGAATCCGTCGCTGTAGACTGAGGGAGGTTATTTCTCCATTCGTATTTTTCAAATTTTCGGAAAATTTTAGAACATTTTTAGATTTTGTAATTGTTATTACACTAAAAATATTTATTAATAATATGCCTCGACCACCATTTTAAGCTGACAATAATTTAAATAATAATAATTAAAGAAATAATGCACCTAAGTTTGAGTGTGTGCATATTACAATGTATTTGAAAGTTGGGGGTGCGTGCGGCAGACGGCTCGAATCGCTGCACGCACCTCCTAGAATCCGTCGCTTTTGACTGAGAGAGGTTATGTTTCTATTCGTATTTTTCAAATGATTTCAATATTTTAACATAAATTGAAATTTTGTAATTGTCATAAACTTTGAATGTTTATTAAAAATATGCCTCTACTCTGTTTTAAAAATATTTATTAATAATATGCCTCGACCACCATTTTAAGCTGACAATAATTTAAATAATAATAATTAAAGAAATAATGCACCTAAGTTTGAGTGTGTGCATATTACAATGTATTTGAAAGTTGGGGGTGCGTGCGGCAGACGGCTCGAATCGCTGCACGCACCTCCTAGAATCCGTCGCTTTTGACTGAGAGAGGTTATGTTTCTATTCGTATTTTTCAAATGATTTCAATATTTTAACATAAATTGAAATTTTGTAATTGTCATAAACTTTGAATGTTTATTAAAAATATGCCTCTACTCTGTTTTCAAGCTGATAATAATTTAAATAATTGAAATTCAACAAATAATGCACCCAACATACTGTGATGGCATGATACAATGTATTTGAAAGTAGAAGGTGCGTGCGGCAGACAGCTCGAATCAGTGCACGCACCTCCTATAGAATCCGTCGCTGTAGACTGAAGGAGGTTATTTTTCCATTCGTATTTTTCAAATTTTCGGAAAATTTTAGAACATTTTTAGATTTTGTAATTGTTATTACACTAAAAATATTTATTAATAATATGCCTCGACCACCATTTCAAGCAGACACAAATTTAAATAATTATAATTAAACAAATAATGCACCCAAGATTGAGTGTCTGCATATTACAATGTATTTGAAAGTAGGAGGTGTGTGCGACAGACGGCTCGAATCGCTGCACGCACCTCCTAGAATCCGTCGCTTTAGATTGAGAGAGGTTATGTTTGGTTGCTTATTTTTCAAATAATTAAAATATTATTCCTCCATTTCATGTTTTCTACTTGTTATGCGCTTAAAATGTTTATTAACAATATGCCTCGACCGCCATTTCAAGCTGATAATAATTTAAATAATTGAAATTCAACAAATAATGCACCCAACATACTGTGATGGCATGATACAATGTATTTGAAAGTAGAAGGTGCGTGCGGCAGACAGCTCGAATCAGTGCACGCACCTCCTATAGAATCCGTCGCTGTAGACTGAAGGAGGTTATTTTTCCATTCGTATTTTTCAAATTTTCGGAAAATTTTAGAACATTTTTAGATTTTGTAATTGTTATTACACTAAAAATATTTATTAATAATATGCCTCGACCACCATTTCAAGCAGACACAAATTTAAATAATTATAATTAAACAAATAATGCACCCAAGATTGAGTGTCTGCATATTACAATGTATTTGAAAGTAGGAGGTGTGTGCGACAGACGGCTCGAATCGCTGCACGCACCTCCTAGAATCCGTCGCTTTAGATTGAGAGAGGTTATGTTTGGTTGCTTATTTTTCAAATAATTAAAATATTATTCCTCCATTTCATGTTTTCTACTTGTTATGCGCTTAAAATGTTTATTAACAATATGCCTCGACCGCCATTTCAAGCTGACAATAATTTAAATAATTGAAATTCAACAAATAATGCACCCAACATACAGAGATGGCATGATACAATATATTTGAAAGTAGAAGGTGCGTGCGGCAGACAGCTCGAATCAGTGCACGCACCTCCTATAGAATCCGTCGCTGTAGACTGAGGGAGGTTATTTTTCCATTCGTATTTTTCAAATTTTCGGAAAATTTTAGAACATTTTTAGATTTTGTAATTGTTATTACACTAAAAATATTTATTAATAATATGCCTCGACCACCATTTCAAGCAGACAAAAATTTAAATAATTATAATTAAACAAATAATGCACCCAAGATTGAGTGTCTGCTTATTACAATGTATTTGAAAGTAGAAGGTGCGAGCTGCAGACGGCCCGAATCGGTGCTCGCACCTCCTATAGAATCCGTCGTCTATTTAGTGCGGAAACGTTTAGCATCGCCACCTTTTGATGCTTTTTCAAACTGCGTAGCTAAACTTTTTCTTACTCTTGCGTCTGCTAAATTACACATTTTTAGAAGGAATGTATATCGTTTTTATTTTTCGTTTAATTTTTTAATCGATTATTTATCCTTCTAGTTTTTACTGAAAAATGAATCTCAGATAATGTAAAATATTGCCTCTACTTCGTTTTTTGATGCTTGTAATTGCAATCTGTATTTATTTTCATCGTAAATATGTAGTACCAGCTGCCCAACGTCTTTGTACCAATCGTATTTTTCTATTTATTTCTTCGTCGTGCACTTTTGACTATTTTTTTTTAGTGTTCCAACATTTACCAATATCGTGAAATTATGCGTCTGCACTGTATTTGTTAGAAATCTATCATGTTTCTACAAAATTCAATTAAATCGTTGTTGCCTGTTAACTAAGAGAGGTTATGTTTGATATCGTATTTTTCAAATTATAAGCACATTTTAACGCAAATTAAACTTTTATACTCATAATTTATTTAATATATGTATTACAAATATGCCTCCACTTCGTTTATAGGTTGTCATTGTATTAAATAATAGTAATAAGAGAAATAGTGCGTGTAATATACAGGTGTCGGCATAGTAGGATTTAATTCAGGTATGGCATCCCCTTAATATTCGCGGTATACAATATATTATTTTTTAAAGAAGCTCTTTTTGTTCTTCGAAATGCTGATTTTCAGATGCAGTTTTCCTTTTTTTGACCAATCGAGCTTCCTTGGATGCGCTCTCCGTTCTGATGTTTTGCCGTGTTACTCGTTCAGCGTCGGTGTTCTTGGCGTAAGTGGCACTGGGCAATCCGATTTTGAACTCCAGGCATTTCATCATCTTCAAAACTGCATTGAATCCGTCATTAAAAACTACGGCAGCTATATAAGTAGCAATTTCCACGGTCTTTGCGCCACAATGCAAGTGTTTTGGTGCTAAACACCACACGAGCGCATTAAAACTCTCGTTAGCGTTTTGAGTGTAGCCACCTAAACACCTCCCAATAAATTATCTTTGAAAAGATCTTGGTAGATTGGAAGAAGGTGTTTTTGAACGTCCGGATGCAGTGGCGGAGGATGTTCATAAACGTTTGCACCAATACATTGTGAGGCTTGCCATTCGCGCCAACTGTCTACTGCACCAGGGCAGTTCTCGTGTTGCGGGTTCTCGTCAGTTGAACACATGTGGTAGTATGTTGCCATTATAACTTTTTTCATGTCTTCAACGGAGTTAATATTTCTTCTAATCGCAAGTCCATAATAATTGGTTAACTTTTTGATGAGCGCATCGGTGAGCTTTTCTTTTCCGCCAAGTTTTTCACTTTTTTTCAAATTTCGTAAACGCGTACCCATTCTTTTCTGAACGTGTCCAATGCACTCGCATTTCTTGACAATGCAGTCTTCTCCATAAGGATTTATTTTAAGTATAGCCAAAAAAGTCTTGGAGTCACCATCCCCGATGTAAATAGTGTACATGACGCCGTAATACTCTTGCGATCTCAAAAACATTTCGACGACTGCATCGACCTCCATTTTCCGGCGGATCCGGCGTGGTTTGCACTGCATTTGTCTGTGTGCTCTTCATACCAGTCCAGATATTCTTGTGTGTCTTTTTTGTATTTACATATTCCGCACGCTTGACATAACGTGCTTTTCACGACTAAATCAATAATTTTTCCGCTCTCGTATGCAATCAAAGTGGTGACACCAAGTTTTGATGAGAAACCACGCTTTTTCCACGATCCATCGCCTGAAACTTTTAACTGTAGAAGTGGCCTGTCATTTTCTTCGTTGAGCTTCTTCTCCTCTTCTATAGCACTTTGGCAACTACTCATAAAACAGATCTTTGACGCTCAATGTATATGCTCCAATATGCTATCATATGCCTTTTTACTTAATCCTTCACCAAAGTCCATCAAACTTGAGAATAAATTGAGGCCTTTCTAGCCTACACCTAAAAGTCTCATAACAAACACTATTCTACGAATGACTGCTGATTGTATGCTGGTTTCCTTGAAAAGAACGTTTACGTTCTGATGCTCGATACCTCCCGGCCTTTTCACCTTTAGGGTAAGACGACATTTTGCACGCAAAACAGCAGTGAACTAATCGACAGCTACGAGAATACTGAGCCAACAGTTGTAAAACTCTTCGAAATGAACCTATACTTTCAGTCGGCTTAGACTGTCGTAATGCTCTTATTTACACAACTATACGCACTAATACAACTAAAATTGGAATAGCATCTGCCACAGTACAATTGCGAAGCATCTCGAAGACCCAAACTCAGCGGGGCATCAATTGTATTCGAGCGGGTACCTGCCTACCTGCGCCGCATTCCGGCAGCGCATGGCACAACTTTAAAGAAAATAGCCATAGCATCGAAACCGCTGCGAATTTCACTTTAAAATTTTAACAGCATACTATTGACATGTTATACTATCGACTTATGTAATAAAAAAAATCGATTTTTCGATCGATCTATACGAGGATACCCCCTTAATTCGAATATATATCTTCACTTGTTTTCGAGTTATAAGAAATCAAATTCAACGATTTTTTCAGCGAGATTTTTCGTTATTTGCTCTTATCTGTCATAAAAAAGAGCAATGGAATCTAAAACTCCAGCTTTTTTTCATATTTTTATAGTAGAAATAATATCCTAGAGTTTTGTAACGGTCCGTTTCCTAAAGGGTGTGGACTCTTCTCGTTAGTTCGTTTGTGCATATGCGCGGTAATCGCGAAGTGTTTGAAAGTGCATATGCGATTTGCCATTAGTGAACGGCTAGCAACCGTAATATTTCGTTTTAGTTATCGTTAATTAAATAACTTAAATCTAGCTTAAAAGTATGTGATTTTATTTAAGTCGAGCTGTCCATTCTGATCCTCGAAGGGCAATGCTTTAACGTCTTATATTTCATATAATTATTAAACATTATGCACTTGGCAAAGTATCGAACGCATTGTAACGGGCCTAATATCAACTCGAAACACAAAAATACATTTATTTTTTGCCTAACCCGAAATAAATGTATTAGGTGGAAGAATCGAAGAATCTGGGGTAGCTAAAGAATTAAACAAATAATTCTTTCTCATCCCAGTTTAACCTCCAAATTAAATAAATTTGATAAATTAGGATAATGAATTAATGATTATAAAGTTTTGGGAAAACATGGAATTAATCAAATAATTCCAGATTATCCAATTTTACTTTATATTATGGGTTTTAGGAATGCGAGATAACTTGGGAAGAATTGAAATTAATTCAATAATTCCATATCATCCAAGTTATCTATTTGGTTATGGAAAGTGGAAGAACTTTGGGAAAACATTAAATCAAACAAATGATTTTATATCATCCAAAGTTAGCTTCCTTTTATGACACGTTTATGTGGTATTTGGTAAGGTAAAATGAGCAAATCGCTAGAGACATTTAAATTATAAAATATATTATAATAGACAAACGCGGTCCGACCTGTTAGGTCGCCCGCGAACTCTAGGCGAATACTGCCTTCGGCAGCGATACATCTCATTATATACGATTAGTTAGGTAGAAGGAATTGACTTCTCACTTTTTTCACTTTTCCACCTGGATCCCAGGGTTGCCAGATGGCGATTTTTTTTCCTTGTTCCTCTTGCTTAATAAACATCAATATACGTAAGAGAGAAAAGGAAAAAAAATCGCCAACTGGTCACTCTGCTGGATCCTTGTAACTTGGTTACCCTTTCTCCTTCCTTCTCATATATACTTTAGCTAAATTTATTAAAACGTCTTTTCTTATATTCTATTTTACATTTATTAAATTATTAACAATTATAATAATATCATTTATAACAATCCTTTATACTCTCTTGCCTTTGCTTGAGAGAATTTATTTACTCTGAATTAATTATGTAATTGTCTCCTTTTACTTAATAATTTTAATATCTATAATTTGTTTTATTATTTAATCCTTTTGTATATATTTTAAATGTAATGTAAAATTTAACTATAAACATTATATATTTTTATAAACCTTATAAATTATTAACTTAACTATTTTTTATCGTATTAACTCCATATTTTTGGTAAAAGTAGCAAAAAACATAAAAATTTCAATAAAATTATAAATTGTATCAATTTTGATTATCTAATTATTTAAATAAATTAATTTAAATAATTAAAAAAAAACTGCCGAAACCCAATGCATACCAGATTTTGTATGATCATCCGTGTTTAGCACGAACGCTGTCGGTTTCATCTACACTCGGGGTGTCTGATCGGCCGGAAATACACCTACAGTATGCGAACGGATTTTCGACAAATTCTTGAGTATTTGTAGACTGTCCATGATGAATTTCGTTTGTAGTGTTGAAAGTCTTTGGTGATGTGTGATGGGTCAACCACGATTTTAATCTATACGCGTTATTTAAAGCACAACGATAATTTTTGAAACAAGTTTTGACAGCGTGATGCATACAATATACGTCGGATGATAATTTATTGAAAGGTGGACAATTTTGATCATACTCAAGGTTTAAAATTTGAAGATGAACAATTTTTTGTAGTACCAACCACTTATCGTTACCTCTAACATATATTTTTCGCACACTTTTCATAAGTTCCCGTAAAATCTTTTTAACTGTCTTCAAAGTCACCTCGCCGTCAAAGTAGTCCAGTCCGTGATGATATTGATTTAACCAGCTATTCTGTTTTTGTATGTCTTCGTCGAGATCCTCCAGTGCGACTGTTGGTGCCACCACCCAGTGACTGATAAATTCACTGTCAACAGCGACAATAGCAATTTCTTTCGGTACGTATTTTTGCTTACTATCTTTAAGGAACTGAATATCAACAATTACATCCATGTTGTAATACAAATCTTGTCAAACACAAAGTACGATCCAGACTGACTGTCTAAGGCTTTTTAAACCGGTGTATAAACGTATAGTACAGATAGTAACACAATGTGGCGACCTCTATCAATTAAGTTTATTAACTGCTGAAATCGACAATGACTTGACGGGACGCATCAATTTCCAAAATATTATCGTACTCTGCATATACAATACAATTGACCGTTTCAACTAAAGCATCACTAAAACGTACATCTAATCTAACACTACCGTGTTTGATCAAATTCCAGTGACTGCAATCGTTTGCCGATAAATCGGGAGTCAAATCAAATGCGAATAAGCAATACCCGTGTGGGTAGGACTCACGTGTTATTTGATTACCTTCATTGAGAAAATGTACACCCGTACCGGAGAATAAAGTATGATAGGCGTCTACGTATAGAATTCTATTTTTGAAATCAGGCTGGAGTGGTTTTGAAGGTACTTGTATTCCATCCACGTACAAGCACAGGAAGTTTATATTAAAATGTTCGAAATTGAAAGGGTTGAGTTTTCGATCACCATTAAAAGCTTTATTATTTATAAAACCGATAATTATTCTCTTTGGTAACTGACCCAATATGATATTATCCAATGTTTCACCGTGTATACCGCTATGCATGGTGACAGCTTTGACTTCTACTCGTGTTAATGGATATTTAGCCGTTGTTTTCGAGAGCGATTGAGCATGTGCTAACAATATACTTGGACTGATTTTAACTCGTCGTACTAGAAGGTTTGCCTCCTCTATGTGTAGTGAAAAGTAATCGGTCGGATCCATCAAACAAAAATTATCGCGAGATTTTACCAAACGTACTCTAACTTCCACACCATTAATTAGAAGTTTCTCTTGATTAAACACATCTGTATGGAGATGTTCAATTAGGTCAACAGGCTTTTCGATAGATAAACATTTCCGTCTCTCCACAAGTCCTTTATTTGCGTCTGCTGTATCGTTCATATGACCAGCAGTATCGTCACACCACAAGACGGTCGATAAATGTGAAGATTTAGCAGCTGGTCCGTAATTTAATAACGTTTCGATGTATGCTCTATAAGCATAGGCGTTGGTCGGTGGTGACACGGGTTTTTGATTGAAAAAAACATCCACTTGATTAAAGAGTGAATGCATTAAATTGTTAACTGGTCCTACTCTACCCGATAAATGTCTAAAGGCCGTTCGATTTTCTTCCGTTACATCATCTTCTGTCGTGTTAGATTTAATACTCACACGGAGACTGAGCATAGTATGGGCCAAATCAAGATATTCATCACTATTTCCGGATATCACAAATTCAATCGGTGAATCATCGGTCAAGGATGATATTGGTTTATATTAAACCCAATGCGACCCCTCAATTGTAGTCTGTGTTGGCGGAATGTCAAATAACAATAACTCTGACTTTAAACATTCACACGAATGAGTGTGTAGAAAGGCCATCTTTAACTGTCAAAAATATCTCTAGTCGATCTTTTCTTTCTACTTCCTCTCTTCTTTCTGCTTTTAGAAGTTGTTTGTTTCCTTCGCTTTGTTACAACTCGCTTCCTTGTAGCACTTTTCACCTTACGTTTTTTCTTACTAACACTTCTTTTTTTTCTGCCTCTATATGTTGTGATAGGTGCACCAAGCAATTGCAACTGAGCATGATTTCCATAGCGGGACATTTTATACCCCGACCCCTCCATCAATTTGTCCAATTTTTCTTCAGCCTTTCTCTTCAAAACTTGACCAGATTCCTTCACACGATTACGAAAAGATTCTTTGATGGGTGTGTTATGCGTCGCAACATCTGACACAATATTGAATCCCGTACGAACAGCCTCTCTACCCACGGCTTTTGCTCCTCGACTGAGGAGTGGTAGTACACGATGAAATACGCCTGCTAGGAAGGAACCAATACCACCATGCCCTCTTTGGTAGGGAGAACCGAGGTAAATGTGCCCAACTCCTCCGGTGTAATGACCTCCTCCGCCTCCTCGATATCCATTACCGATTTGATTGTTGAAGTAATCCTCGTAACGATTCATTTCTAGTCGATTTTCTTGAAATGAAGTGTTGCCGTCACTGTTCCGTAATCGAATGGAATCAATTGGCCGCATTGATCTCTTATAGCTATTTCGATTGTCTGAAATGAGCTGAATAACAGGGGTATGTACATTGGTGGTGAGAAACTTTTGATTCTGGTAGTACCGTAATCGTAATTATCGCTATTCATGGAAACAGCTCTTAATAATCGCGATTGGACATCTCCCGTTACATATGGTTCACAGATGTCGCTGTAAATCATGAACATGGATGGTAAACCGTTAGATAGGCGAGCTGGTCTTTCACCCTCAAATGAGTATTGATCACCCACAAAGACAATTTGTCTACCTTTTTCAAACCCCAGAATTTTATGTACTTTGTCCGATAAACAAAGTTCATGACTAAACTGAGAACAAGTACTCTCTGCACAGACTCTGTTGATCGTCACATAACCACCATGTTCCAATGTCACTATCAAATGATTATCTAGACATTCCAGATTATTTATCTCTTCAATCAGTGAAGAAATATCCTTGTAATTTCCCGGTCGAATACGCGATTCTGTAACTGTCAAATTTTCCACTCGTAACTGATTTGACTCGATTCTTGTTAAGGGAATACGTTTCAGAGAAATCGATCTATCTTCATTTTCTGCTGACACGTGTTGAAACGTCAGCGGAATGTGAATTTCCGTGAGTGCAACTTTCCAGAATCCTTGTAACCGGACCTGTTGCGGTAATTGAGTAACGTAGTGCGTCGTAGTGTTTTCCGAGAAATAATTCATACTGCTATTGCTCGGTAGAATAATGTAAAATTGATCTTTCATTTCTCTGAAAGTTGACTGGCCTTGACCCATGAATTAAACTTGTCTGGATATCCTTTCCAGTTAACGAAATACTCTTTTGAACGACCTGTACCTCTGGTGCGTAAAATTTTCAGTACCTCAAACGAAGCTGTATTGAGATCCTTGCGGACTCTACTCAATTCCTCTGCGTAAAAGCAACCATCTATGTCTTCTTCCGAAAGATCTTGCAAAAAATAGACTGGTGGTTGTCGTGTGGTTGAAATTCGAACCGATGATTTATCAATTTTTTTCTTCTTCTTCGTCTTTCTCTTCAATGCGTTCTTGATACGGGAGAAGAATTTTTCAAAAGTTATTTTACTAACCATGCAACAAGCTGTCATCATGGCTAATGTTCGTTCGTCCGCGGATGTTTCGTCAGAGAGCATTCGGGAAAATGCATATTCAGCTAAAATACGATCAGCTTTACGTCTATCTCCATTTTTATCACCATAAACTAAATCATGTTCAAGACATGCGTCATCCAATGGATTAATACCACGTTCACCTCGTTCGATGCGTTCGGCTAGTTTTGTACCTGGACCACAAAGTCGGTATCCAGGCACGTGCATTTCGAAAGGTAGTAGATCAATCAATCCATCTAGCACGCAATTTTTCACTCGATTTTGTCCGTTTTCTCCTTTGTCTTGCTTCTCATGTTCGGTTATTTCGGTTTCTGGATTGGGCTGAATTTTCCACTCAGTCGTCGCCATGATGTGATGTCACTATTACTCGCACCAATTTTTTTCTTCTTTTTTGTTCCGGTTTCACCTTTGGTGGTTGATGTTTTCCGTTTAAATAATTGCAACGATATACTCGAATCACTTTCGTCAGCGGCACTGGTCTCAGTACTACTGCTGGCGATCTCGTTCTGAGAACTGTTTGCCTGTTTTATATTGCCAATATCGTGTCGAGGTGTTTGAAATCGACTACCAGTGACATCTGGTGAAGAATGATAAGGTGGTATCATATGGGATCCATCAGCACCAATATCCAACACACTTTTCCAAACGCGGTTATTGCCAATGTATTCGCGTGGCACAAAGCATTCACGAAGAGCCACTGCAAATTGAACGTGTCCTGGAGGTGGAGAACCTTTTCTATTTCTCATAGCATCGTTGATCAGATCGATCATATTCGCCCCGTGTATGCGAACACCACCTATCGTCAATACACCATTTGAGTCCCATCCTACATTACCGCTAACTCGCAATTTACGTAATAACTGTGCTGCCTTCTGTCGGAACTTTCTAGGTACACTCTCGATTATAGACGCATCAACTCGATCTTCCTTTTCGTCTCGTCGTGACTCATTGTTGTCCCCCAAGTCTACAACGCTATTATTATCTACTTCATCGTAATGGTTTTTCTGAATATCATCATTATCCCTTTTATCTCTGACCTTATCGTAGCTATGGGCATCCTTAAAATGGAGGTAACGTTGCAACACAGAGCTGTAGCGTGCCCACTTTTCTCGCTCAGTTTCTCCACTAATTGAGTTTAGTATATTGTTCATTTCAGCATCTAGTCTCGTCATTGGGGTACCGGGCGTTTGAACCGTCTTTAATATTGAATTATTAGCATTCGTGAGTGCACTCTGTAGTTGTTCAACACTTTCATTCGGTACAAGCACCATTTTGCGTGCGTGCTCCATGTTTACTTACTAATTATATTGGCCAACAAAGTACCGACTATAGGAGCTAATAAAGCTGGTAAAAATCCACCGTATTGAACTATGATCTTTTTTTTTCTTCGTCAGGCTCACTCGAGGTTCGACTAATTTCCGCAGAGTTTTTGCGTGCTTGCGTAAACGTGACTTGTGAAACCTCTCTAGTGGTACGTTACCAATCAGTACGTTCAAGTCACACTCGCAAATATAGCGCACTATTCGCGAATCGGCCGTTTGCAGCAGCGCTTTTCGTTGCTTACTATTTAAATGGAAAAGCGCCTTTAAAATAACTGCGTCTTTGCGGGCAAAAAGCCGTCTCTTGTTAGACCGTTCCATCACAGTGTGACAACTGGTACCAAATTTGATGTATCTCCACCTTTTATCTTTTTATTACGTGACACGTAGACGTAGTGGAATTTATCATCCGGGAAAATACATGTGCGAAATCTACAATTATCCGGAGTATTTTGCTTTAGATCGAGCAAAAGATATCCGTATGGTCTAGAGGTAGCGTCCCAGTAAGCCTCTTGTAGAAATCGTGGATCCTCTGGACACAGTTGACGCGAAAGATGTTGTATTTGCGATCGATCGCGCAAATTTTTAAATATAACAATGTATTGTGCGTTGAGAGATATATCGCGTTGTCCTCTACCTTGATGGAACACGTTTTGTGTGATGAATACCACTGAAAGTGAGTGATGATGCGACGCCTTCGAAAAAATGTCTACTATGCTTGCACTAGATGACGATTCACGCATTAAATCGTCAATTATAATAAGTTTAGGTTTAGGATCACCGGACCAGTCGCTAGTTTGCGGAAGACCCTCGCGAAATTCCACTTTCTTCCCTTGGAAATCCTTGTAACCCGATTGCCACTCTGCTTAGTAGAAAATGATGCGATCGATAGCTGTATCACACATATAATCCAGATCTTTAAGAAACTTCTTGACATAGACTGTTTTACCACATCCCGTGGGACCACACAGCATGGACGTGAATGGATGTTTCCAGCGTGTATCCATAACTGGAACTGACATCAGTACCAGCGTTTCATTCGTACACACCGTTGCTTTTTTGTGCAGCTAGAGGACCTAATGATTATTGGTAATGTTTGTGGCAATACTAACACTATCCTGATATCAACCAATCAGCTTAAATATGGTTTAACGCCACCTAGGGATTAGAAGGATAAACTTATTACTAAAAATAAATACACAATTTTTGGTCTTTTTGATTTTATTTCCGTATTTAATTTTACAGAGTCTTCAGGTTGTAAATTCAATGGCATTATTCCCTTTATAATTTAAGAACAATTGTAATTTATTAGCTTTTTCCGCTATATTTTCAAAAACCTTTGAATCGTTTATGAGAGCCGCGGACACACGTGAAGGAAGAAATATCTGAAACTCGTCGTCTAGAGTTGCCACAATTTTTGATCCATAACGTGTCTTGACAGTTTTAAACGCCGTCACCATGTGGTGATGATTCATCTCCAACTCCGAGATCTTTTTGGTAGGTCGATAGCCACCACTAGCAATTTTATTGAGAGTTTCCAAATCCATCTTAAAATATTACATAAACTTTACATTTTAAATTTACAAAGTATGAATAACGATAATGACGCTATTGAGAGGTATACGTACTTCTTTTATAGAGAACGACACAAATCGTGAAACTATACAACTGGTTGAAGAGCTTATACTACTACACCTCATCGGTTAAGACCGTTCTCTTATATATTGTAACGTTTAAGTAAATTTTACCCCCTCCAAACAACGTAATCTCTTTGGAAGTGGAAACGGTAGAACTTGTGACACCTATCAGCTAGGTGGGGTGTGCAAGAGGTATCAAATAACCGCTGCATTTCCTGCTACGTAGTCTTATAGAATAGCTCGACTAATCAATCTTATATCCGTATGGGTAGCTTTTGTTGAGCGATGTAAATCTCCGTTTACTGTACACAGTTTTACATGTTTTCGTCTCATGTTGTGTAATGACGTCGTGAAATATGGTTCTCCGTATAGTCGAATTGTTCACCGCTATTTCCGTCTCTGGTGAAGATATCATCTTACGAATCGTCGAAAAATTAATTAACTGACTGTTGGCATAATGAAGTCGAAAACCTTTTATCTTACATATACACTCCTCTTCACCATTTGATTTTCTGCACTTGTAAGCGTAAAATTTAGGTCCACCTGACAAAAACGTCGTTATGTAGGTACCGGGACCCATAGCAGCCAGTTCATCGGTCAAACTACCAAGTGACGTACCAATTGGTAATTCTACTTCACCATATTTGCTAACATAAAACACTGAATCTGTATCGTAATATAGAACTCGAGGTCCTAAAGTATGTAAATACTCGAACAGGTTGAAACGCGCTTGTGCTGTTGTAAATGCTGCAAGTACGACATTTCCTATTGTCGGTGATACCGAGGCTACCTTGGCCTCCTCTCGGTACACCCAATTCACGTACAAAGTATCGTCGTTGACTGGTACTATACCGTTCACTTCTATCTCACTGCTATTGAGTAAATTCATCAGAGTTTCTGCATTTTTTATCACACACGTTTTTGTCAAATTATCACGTTGTCCAAATTTACCCCATAGGGAATTTAGACAAAGTTTTGCCACAGATCGTAGTCCCGCATTGAGATTTATGTCATCTTTTGTTAGTCGTATCCCTTCATCACGCTCCAATTCTCTAATGTACCGATCTTTATCCTCTTCGGTGATACAACACGGTGGATATCCTGATGCAGCAGTTTTTTGAGTGAAAAACTCATCAATATATTCGGCAAAAATACCACCCTTTTTTCATGCTGGTTGTATTCCGTCATTTCATACTGCCAGATTTCATAGACGGTTTCAATTATGTACCCCAGAGCAACAGCTGATTTTACTTCTTCAGACACCCACGTTCCACACAGTATACGCTCCTTGGGATCTTCATGAGGGCAGTCACTTTGTATCAATTGCTCACAGCATGTCGTACACAGAGGAAATATTAATTTTCCATGCATTTTTACCGGTAGTACGGGGTGATATAAATTTTGTGGCGGTAAAATGTCGCATACGATTAAACCGTTAACTTGAGAGATATCGTGAAGTGGTCCCATTAACTGTGTACACTCTTCTTGCCCAACGTAAATTTTTGGGTGACCTATAGGAAACCTACCACGTTTACAAATGTATGGGTATAGAGAACACACGTCAACGTATCTGATCTTTTCTCCAATCTGACAATCATATATTTTGACCGTATTACCAGTACGCCCGCCAAAAAATGCATCTCGTGGGTTAAGAGGTTTTCGCTTTATGTTCACTTCATTTTGATGAACAAAATTCTTAAGCTCCTCATTATGTTCGATTTCCTTTTTGAATTCACACTCCCATTTTTCAATAACACAATAATTGGCGATTTTTAATTTATGACTGATTGCCAGTGTCCTCTCGTATCTGGTATCCATTGACTCGCCGTTCGTCATAACAGTGTCTCTGTTTATTCTGTAACACCGAGGACAACCGTACCAAAAACACCCGTGAAATTGAAGTACAATACCACGATGATTGTCTTCATTGACACGTGGTGCACAGTAACCGTCAACCAGGATATTTTCCGATAGTCTCGTTTCTCGACACCGTCCTGCGTGATTAATATCTCGATGAAGCACACGTTGTTCCATCTATGAAAGCCAGTTTAAGGCAATTTCAGACTGATTGTCTTGTAACCGGTAACCTTCCAATGGTACAATTCCTATTTGGTTTTTTTTCAGAAACGTTTTTCTGAAAACTCGCATACAAGACGAAGCTATAGTTGTACACTCGGAAAATGGATCGACGCCAAATTTTATGAACATTTTCCGATAAGCCAAACACGCTAGTCTCTAACTCGTCACATCTTGTTTGCAATATTTTAAAAATTCATTTTGAAAATTAAAAATGTAACCACATTGTACTTGTTCCTCATACCATTTTAAAAATTTTTCTCGTTCATTGATACTCATAGTATCGGGTGAATACATTGCGAGAGGTGGTAGAGAACCTTCGTACGTCTGATACTCCACTGTATTGAACAAATGTGGAAAAACACCTTTTTCCAATTCGGGTAGTCCATAGGCTTTGGGTAAACTACTCAGCAGCATGTGGAAGTAATTTAAACTGTCGACAAATTTTGTTTGTAGAACTTCCATTAAAATAATTTTTGAACCGTTCATAACTACAGATGGTACGACTCGACCTTCGTTAAATTTTTCCACAATATATTTGAATATAAATTGTACGTCGAATCCTTGTGAGTTGTGTGCTATGCAAACAACTTGTTGAAAATGTTTTCTCGGTGTTAACGCAAGATCGACTATCTGCCTTACTGGTTCGCGATTAAACACATACTCGCGAATGCCACACATCTCACGTCTGACTGAAATATCTTTTTCATCCAAACAGTATGTACACACTTGTTGCACCACACATAAGTTTGGCACGTGTATTTTTCTATCCTCATCACCTAACACAGGTAAGGATTGTTGAGTTTCAAAATCGTAGAAAAGAAACAAAATTGGTTTAGCACGTTGTATATTTTTGATAGGTTGAACGTAACACAGATGTCTAACAGGCATTAGCGCTTTGCAAGTTTTACAAAATGACACTCCGCATACGTGTGTCTCTTTTCTGTTTATTATTTTAAAACAAATTTGACAAAGTTTAATATTATTACAAACACTGGAAGTTTTATTGTAAGATCCAGTTTTAGCATGGTTTTCCAAACATCTAATATCGAAGAATAGTCTGAAACAAGTGTTACACTTTTTAGGTTCTCCCGTTGTACTGCACGGTGGTGACAACATACACTTGTAGCACTTGTTGGAACATCGATGCTCTTCGGCGCGCCAATAACTTTTGTTGCATGGTATACAGTACCCCCCACTACCACTTGCTCCTACAAGATTAAGAATTGGTTGATAATGATTTGTATGTTCGTAATACATTGTTCGCAGTATGTGTGTTACCGCGTCGACAAATCGCGAACCATCGTATATCGGTGGGGTACCCCGTGCGAAAGATGAAAAATTGTATACCACTATCGCCGTAGCTCGAGTAGCAAAGAAATCTTGAAACTTTTGGATTTCCGCAAGACTACACCCTTGAATTGGTACTTGAACGTTGGCCAAATTTAGAAGCTCTGTGGCAGCATTTCTTTGAGTTGCTCCTGCACTTGAACGAATCAAGTTCCAATATCTATGAAGTTCCCCTGTACGTATTTGGCCTCTGATAGCGTATGCGTAGGCAACAACCAAACTTTGTGGTAGGCACAAATTATCATTATTAGTAATTGTCAATATGGATTTTTTATTCACCGATTCTTCGGTTAAACGCACTCGTCCACGGCCCGCTACACCTCTAACAATAGCACAATTCACCGATAGTACCTCATTAACATTGAAATCATTAGCACTTTGTACGGCACTGTATATCAACTCCCACAAGTCAGCAACGAGGAAATTTTGTATTGGTCTGAATGACAGCCAAAGAGGACCATGATTAAATTGTTCGGAATTAATTGTCACACCAATGAAATCTGTTGGTGCACTTCGTTCACAAAGATAGCCATGTAGATCTCGTATACGATCTTCTAACCATGCAGAAACATCAGTATTAGCTGGTGGTTGTGGGATCACCCCTCTGATTTCTCTCATATCCAAAGCGATGGTAGTAACGTTTCGTCTCCTTTTCAACAACAAACCGGGCGTATGGCAATCCTTTACCAGACTGAAAAGAACCACCTGTAAGATTATTCACATTTACGTATATATAAAAAACTTACAATATGAAAATAACTTGATTCTTACGTTGTTGTTGTTCTTCTTCTTTTTCATCTGTACTAGTACTACTGTCAGTGGAAGAATCTATACTACTAGTGTTGCTACTGGTACTACTATCACTGTAATGTTTCCTTTTGCGGACCCCCACGTCAATTAAACCCATCAACTGAGTACTCACACGTTTAGCAGCTAAAAAAAAACAACCAATTGAAATATATATCTTAGATAAAGAAACAATATATATGAAAAATTAAATGCTGACAAGTATTTTCATCTCCTCGAGATGTTGATGGTATAGGTTGCTCTTGATCACACGCCAGTATACATTTATCACCTTCGATATCACTCATCATTTGATTCATCGCTGATGAGGTATCAAAAACATATAAATTAAAATTACTTTTATTTACCAAGATATTTATAGTAAAAATCGAGAAACATCATGTATGAAAAAAAATACTTACAAGTAAAATTATCTCCTCGAGATGTTGATGGTATAGGTTGCTCTTGATCACACGCCAGTATACATTTATCACCTTCGATATCACTCATCATTTGATTCATCACTGATAAATACAAAAATTACATTTATTTACCACGATTTTTATAGTCAAAAATTAATAGAGCTAAATGATGGTCTTGCTCATTCAGTTGTCTTATTGTACGCACAGCAATCAACAAGACATCCTGATTATTGAATAAACCAACGGTGAACATGTGATATGTTGTGTTTACCCCACAATGTAATAAAAGAAAATGTAACTTTTTACACAAAATATCTGCAGATAGGTGTATGAGATCCGATGATCAAATCTTACCACACATTGTGCGAATGTGTGGTTCTCGAACTTTAGCAATACACAATGCATACCGTAAAATTTTCGCTAAATGTGATGTACTAGCTCTAATCATTATGATGTTAACGACTACGAAACTGTTTGCAAAAAACTGAAAAGAACCATTATGTGTAGTTCGTTAAATACTAACTTGATACTCTCTATACGACGATTAGGGGGGGGGGGATGAGGAGAATAAGACTTCCATAATATCTGCTGACTCCTTTGTTCAAATGTCACACAATCAACAGTTATATTTTACCTTATTTACAAAAAAATTCCGCGAAAATTTGTTAGAAGTTATAAAAAGTATCAAATATTATAGAATATTCATACATTCTCCTCTTTTTATGTAAACTATGTTGATACAGCAATTTCAATATATTTACGACGAAACTTCGCGGTTTGTTAAAAGTTATAAGAAGTATCAAATACTACACGACATTCATATTTTATAGCAACCAGTGTTGATACAACATTTTCCAGAAAAAAAAACAATATCTTTTACTTAGTAAAACCAGAAATTTACAAATTATACATTGATTTTAATGTAGTGCATATGTACTGATACTCGATCGCAGACGTGTGCCGCTCTGCGTAAAACCTGATCTCCCAGCTAATTACCGACTCGAAAAATTCGTCAATTGTTCGTCGACTTTAATTTGTGGGTTAAAAGTCGATAGGGGGTGGCGAGAGGAGTCTATATACCAAAAATCACCACGATCGGATGATATTTGCGTTTATCGATATCTATCGATCTATGCCGATAATCCGTCGATTTCCACGATTTTTTAAAGTATTCAACTGTTCACGGCGTGTGGAACAAAAAGTGTTAACAACATTTTTCTTAATAACGATTATTTACAATTATCCGTGAATAATTGTTTATACTATTCGGCATTTTGGCCAATAACTCGGTAAATATTACGAGAAGAGAATGTGCGCACTATGTTCAATATTCCGTCGCGACAATCAACAAATTCGAATTATTTAAACGTTATTCGATAACAAATTCATTCGAAGACGTGTGCCGTTCAGCGTGAAACCTGATCACCCGTCTTTATTTCAATGTTTTATTAGTACATATGTACTTACAAGTTTAATGTTTAGTATACACGAGTGTTTAAATCATCATTGTACTTTTTTTTTAATCAGCACTTTTATTTCTCTAATAATGTCGTTTTTGTAGTTTAAAAACATACATCCGCTTACAATCCCACGTGTAAGAATTTCTTACCTCAGCGGAATGTATTATTTTATGTTTTATACTGGAGGGATGCTGACATAAAAAAAAATGTCATTTGTCATAATGTGTATTAAAGCAAATATACAGAGATTCAGTCGAGGCGCATCCACAGTCCCAGCATGCGCCTAATTCGTGCCGCGGATGTACTTTTATTTCCAATGTTGAATAACTATGTTCAAATGTGCTCATCATCGTGCGCATCGTCGTCGTCTTCGTCGTCTTCGTCGTCGTCGTCGTCGTCGTCGTCGTCGGTATCGTCAACCTCTACGTTAATCGTAGACGTTGTAAACGTATCGGACGACGAATCCACGGCACAGATAAATACAGTTTTCACTGCCACACCATCACCATCATCGTCGCCAGCACCGTCATCGTGCACCATCGACGTTGAGGTGCTAAGTGACGATCAGGTAGTGGACCGCGAAACCAAGACGGACGTAGTGATGAGTGACGAGGAACCTGACTTTAAAGGGTTTCCAAGGAGCCCTTCAGTGCCCCTGCAACCCCTGCTGCTAGCACGTCGCCGTGCACGCACTGTGTCGAAATTCGACAAGTGTAATTTTTGCGGCAAACAATACACCAATTTAGGTAGGAAACCCTACCTAAGCTGGCTTTATTGTTACGGATGTTACTGTTGGCGGTGTCCGAAATGCCGCAAAAATATAAAGTGCTGCGACGCGTGCTAAAAAAACAAAAAGAAAAAACAAAAGAACAAAAAAAAAAAACAATGTGTGTGTGTGTGTGTGTGTGTGTGTAAAAACTGTGTGCGCGACAAGTCACCTGGACCGGGTTCAACGTGCCGTGGTAAGGAAAATTTTTTATTAGTTTTACCGACATCCCCCCCTGATTACTCCTACCGCCAAATACTACCCCCCCCTTACCTGGTGCCGCCATCATTTAACCCCCCCTTCCCCCCACCCCTCGCTATGGAGAGATACACAGGACCCAGGAGTGGGGGTTTGTTGTGTCTCCCCATAGCGAGGGGATAACTACTACAATTGGCTTTCTTCATATTTCTACTGTCGCGTCCCGACGAAAATTATATTATTATTTTTCGTAAAAAGTACTGCGTAGTTTAGAATAAAAATACGGCGTAGAAGACGAACAAAATAAGGTTGATAAAGAATGATTCTAAGTAAATGCAGTAATATAAAATATAATTTATAAAGCTAAGGAACAGATTATTTTACGAGTGTTTCAAACGAAACAGAGACTGATACGTAGAGTTGAAGATATTATTCAAAGCCAATACGCACATAAGCGGGATCGCCGATAGTGAGATCGAAACGAAGGGTTACGCAAGAGTTTTTTTTGTACTGCACTATAAAATCAATGCTCGGAGAAGAGCCGGCAATGGGAAACATCGACTAGAAAATTTGAGCATTAGAAGGAAGTAATAAATTAAGCCGTTCTTTGGATAACGTCGCAGTAATAAAAGGGGGACAGCAAATTCTCCGAATTAACTACGAAGCGATACAGAAAATGCATGGGATTCGACAATTTTTAACTACGCACATCTAACGGTCCAATCGGGTGCAAGCACAGAAAAATCGAGAACTACTTACACAATTTCCATATAAGGCAAAGTGTAAGACAAGGAAGAAGTGTAAGACAAGGAGAGATGCATAGATTTTAGGGTATATAAAGAGGACCCAGAACAGACACAGGCACTCCTAAATTTTCATCTAAAGCTTTCGCAAGGCGAAGCTCTGCTGGACAACTCTTTGATTTTTATCCAAGGGCGTGGCTCTGCTACTTGAACTTTGAAATAATACGTATTAAAAATCACAAGAGGAATCGAGACGCATCATTGACATCTACAAGCCATAGTCGAGGAACTACGACTTCGACATCTGGAAATCGTCGAGCTCCAACAGCATACACATCTAACGCCGACGCCCGCAGGTCTAGCAGGACATTATACGGCAATCTGACACCGCTACCCACGTTCAAGGCGGACCTTCGTTCCTCACCGAATATACACACATATATATATATATATACATATATATATATATATATACATATATATATATATATATACATATATATATCTATATATTTGGGTACTTAAGGTATATTCTTTTCGGCTATCTATACGCTTGTATTATTCGTAAAGGCAACCTGATATTTTATGTTATTTCGATTGCTGAACCAACCGTTTTCTTTTATAACAATTATTATTATATATTACAATTTATTTATAATAATTATACGTTGTATTGCATTTAATTTGCAATATTCGCGGTTTGAAATACACTTTATTAACAATAATTCATGTTTAAAACGACAACAATTTTTAATTAAATCTGCATTTATTTATAATAATTCTTATTTCGATTATTAATGTTTATAATAAAAAACCTTGTGTATCTTTTATTCTATAATGTGTTAATGTGTTCGCCGTACACTTGTTTATTCAATCAAAATTAATAGTTATTCGACTTAAATAATTTTATACAATTGTTAATAAAATAGTGTAATTTTATGTGTTTTTGCCCATTAAAAAGCTGTAATAATTTAGTCACACTTGTTCATTTAAAGGAAAGCAGCATATTATATTTAAATAAATAATGCATAATTAATACGAAATAAAACATATATTATTTTATTTATCCCGCATTATATCCTGCATCTCTACTCTCAAAATAACTTCGCTCGCTACTCCCGGAGACGTAAGGCTAGTCCTAGTCAAACAAGAGCGAAAGGAACGCGAATGGTTTATTAACCATTTGCCTTCTTGTAATATTTTTTATAGTAATTGGTGCAAGTCTGGACGTGACAGATTGTATTAATTATTATAATAAATTTGGTGCATCGGCCGGGAAACTCACATTTTTGAGAGAAAAAAAGAGATTAAAGGAATAATGTGTTTAGAAGTAAAATGTCAGGTTCGCCTAAAAATACTGATTGTTATGTAAATAAACAAAGAAACACGAGTTTAGAATTTTCTATGAATGATACGTTATTAAATTTATACAAAGAAAAAGTTTAGACTCTCGATACTCTCGATTTAACTAAAACTCCTAGGGAAACAGTGCAAAATTTGACAAAAGAAATAAATTATTTAAAGGATAGACTAGAAAAAAGTGCAGCAAATATTTCGTTATCTATAAAAATACCTCGCGATTTTGAATATAGAGACCCTTTTTTTCCAACTGATCTTTCTATTTCCGAAGTTAGTGAAGACGAACAGGAAGACACAATAATTACTCCCACGCGTGTAAAACATTTTAGTTTAAAACCCGCAGTTTTGAATTACGAGGAACAAAAAGAACTTATCGCGAATAATCCTGTAAATTTTAGTACGCCAGCCCCAATTTATCGTCCATATGAACCATTGATTTTAACACCGGATAACGTTATAAGCTCGGTAAGAAAACGGCTCGCGACTGAAGTAAAAAAAGAGTTGTTAGATTCTTATCTCGAGGAACCTAAAATCATAGAAAGTTTACAAGAAAGTGTAAAAAAAGGGACAACTTTTCAAGGTATCATAAATAAGATTAAAGGCGCGTTAAATATTTTTTCCGCACCGATCGAAAAAGAGACTGAGGAAGCAAAGGCACTAGTGACAGACACGGCGAAAGTACTCGACGAAAAACTAATTCAAGGCGCGACAGATTTTACAATTCCCTTCGATAATCAATTAATTAAAAAATCGCCCGAACAAGCAAACTCTTCTAAGATTAAAGACGAATTATTTAATAAAATTAATTTAGACGAATTAAGAACAAGCACCGGAACAAAACCAAAAAAACTAGATAGGAGTGAAGTTAAAAAACAAATTAACAATAAAACAATGACGTCTCAAATTCGAGGTTTATCGCTAAAGATTTAATACCGCGATTTAACGGTCATAATATAAATTTATCGCAATTTTTGGACGGATGCAACGAAGCAAAAGAAATTTTACCGTCGGAGTATGAAAAAGAATTAACAAAACTTATTCGAATGCGTTTATATGGGGAAGCTTTAACTTGTGCGCGCGGAGAAAATTTTAATTCTATCAAAGAGATATCCGATTTTTTCGAAAACACCTTCGGATCGATAAAAACATATTACGAGTGGACGGGAGAACTAGCTAAATTAAAACAAAAAAACAATGAGACAGTCGTTGCTTATTTTAATCGGTTACAAGAAATAAAAAATGAAATAGTCAAAGCGTCCGGCAGAGAGGGACGAGTCGCGATAGCAGATCATTTCATGCTTGAACTAAGGCGAGATTGTTTAAAATTCTTTTTAAAAGGGCTTCGTTGGGAAATTCGTGCGCGTTTAGGGACTCCAAGTTCTATAAAACAAGCTCGTGAACAAGCGCTCGAGGTGGAGCGCGAGTTCGCTTGTAGCGTCTTGGACGAGGAGACGCCGAGCCGAGAAGAGACTCGTTTTCGTTCAACTCGAGAAACGCGTAAAGTAAACTATATTTCTAATAACTCTCCGATTGTATGTCAATATTGTTCTAAGACTGGTCATGGAGCCATAAATTGTTTCAAATTAGCACGAAGTTTTGCGGAAAGATTTTCCGATAATAACAACCGACGCAATCCTATAAACAGTTCATATAGTCCACAAAATCGCTCGGATAACAGTCGTAATTATAATAGACCAAATTTACAATTTGGTGGTTGGAATGAGTATCAAAATCAGACGGAATTTTTACCAAATAGGGACAGAGATAAAAATGATTCCTTTGTTCGTTATAATAATAATAAATATTCATCGCAACAATTTAACAAAGAAGATCGGGGAAATAATTCCGGGACTCGCGGTATGCGCGAGCCGGTTAATCCAACTTCCCAAGAATCACGATATATTAATAACGAATCGAATAATAATATGAGATCACCAGTTACTTGTTTTCATTGCGGAAAACCCGGTCACATAAAGCGCGATTGTTATAAGTTACAAAGAGAAATAAGAGAAGGAAATCAAAATCAGGGAAACACCGATACTCTCTCTCCGAGGAGGGTCGAGAGAGAGGCTACGAATCAAATTCCCTCTACTTCGAGCGCGGAAACCCGCTCAAACGTCCCCTCCGCACCGCGAAAATAAATTTAAGCCAACAGAGTTCAGCCCCGGTCGTAATCTTCGATACCGGTCAGTTAAGACGTCCGTTAAAATTTTTGCTAGATACAGGAGCATCGGTAAGTCTAATTAAAGAGTCAGAAGTAGACTCTCGCGTAAAAATTGACGAAAATGATATTATATTGTTAAAAGGCATAACTGACCACTCATTAACTACTCGTGGTAAAATCAGAGTAGATTTCGAAGGATCTCCCGTGGAACTCAATTTAGTACATGATTCGTTCCCTATACAACAAGACGGAATCTTAGGCACCGATTTTTTCCGTAGAAACGATGCAAAAATCAATTATTTGGAACAATATTTAGAATTTAACGGATTAATCCTCCCCTTTGAAAATGCAAATAATATGCAAACGGATGAATCGATATATATAGTGGAGAATATCGAAAATTATGACCGAAAATCAATACGATATATGCCAAAACCAAGGGAAAACAATGGTTATACGAACATGAAAAATTCAAGATTTTATAATTATACCGATAGTGACTCAGAAACGTCAAGTGATTTTCAATTACACGAAAATGATGAAATGTTTATAAAATTTGACACAAACGAATCGTATGAAATCTACGAGCAAGAACAAAAAAATGGAAGAAATCAAAATGGCAACGACAAAAACCTATGCAATCACAGTGGAAAAGAACAAGAGTTATATGACGATTATAAAAATGACGAAATACAAGTACATCAGATCGACGAGGAGTCGGATCTAAGGAATAATACATGTAAAGCAAGTGAAAATTGTTATGGATTAATGAATGAAGAACGATTACAAATAAATAATGGAAAAGCGCAGCCACGGGTATGTGATGTGACTGAGCCACGTATTAAAGAAAAATTTGATGAAATTACTGAAAATTATGGTATTATTGAAGCACCATTGTTCGATAGGATGGCTGAGAGTCCCTCCTGTACTAATTATGAAAACGAAGTTGACCTAAAGTATGATATTGAAAATGAAATAAAAAATGAAGAAAATTTATTGAATAAGACAGTTAATAATTGTCGAGTACAAATGGATTATGAAATCGAGGAGGGCGATAAATGCGGACCTCGTGAAAATAAGGAAAATTTTGTTGATAAAAAAATGAATTGTCGAGTACAAATGGATTATGAAATCGAGGAGGGCGATAAATGCGGACCTCGTGAAAATAAGGAAAATTTTGTTGATAAAAAGATGAATTGTCGAGTACAAATGGATTATGAAATCGAGGAGGGCGATAAATGCGGACCTCGTGAAAATAAGGAAAATTTTGTTGATAAAAAGATGAATTGTCGAGTACAAATGGATTATGAAATCGAGGAGGGCGATAAATGCGGACCTCGTGAAAATAAGGAAGATTTTGTTGATAAAAAGATGAATTGTCCAGTAAGAATGGATTACGAAATCGAGGAGGGCGATAAATGCGGACCTCGTGATAAAAATGTTAGTAAATTGAATAACAAAGAATTGGTTATGTCGGAGGAAGAGTTAGATACTATCCCGAGAACCGAAATATTATGGATAAATAAACAAGGAACTGAAGAAACTGAAAATGAGATAAATAATGAGAATTTAATAAACATACAGGAAGAAAATGAACAGGATGAGGACCCTAGCGATTTTTTATTGAATGAACGAGTTATAAACGAAAATTTACGAAGCGAATTTGTCGAAGCCATACACGAAAACGAAATGAATAACAGTTATTTGGTTTATTCAAATAAACCTTATATTAATAATTTTTATAGTTATGAAAGTGAAGAGGTCGACATACACGACATTTCTGACAATCGATCTGAAGCAAGGATACTTAACATAACGGAGGATACGAGTACACTTAATCGTAATGAACGGTTAAAAGAAGCCTTGCATTTTGATAAAATGGACGACGAACAAAGACAATCTATAGAAAATTTAATTGATAAATATTCGGATTGTTTCTGTCTAAAAGGAGAAAAATTAGGCGTGACAAATGCTATAGAACATAAGATACCGACTGTCGACGACATACCAATCACAGCTAAGCCATATAGATTTCCTCATGCTCTCAAAAGCGAACTTGATAAACAATTAAAAGAAATGATTGAAGGAGACATAATTGAACCATCAAGTTCCAATTATACATCACCTGTTTTTCTAGTAACAAAAAAGCCTGATAGTCAAGGTAATAAACGATACCGACTAGTTGTCGATTTTCGACAATTAAACGATAAAACCGTAAAGGATCGATACCCATTACCTAATATACTAGATATTATCGATCAAATCGGACCAGAAAATCGTGTATTCACCGTCTTGGATTTATGTCAAGGATTTTTACAAGTTCCGTTAGCACAAGAAGATCGACATAAAACAGCTTTCGCATCTTCATTCGGTTTATTTCAATTTAAAACAATGCCTATGGGATTATGCAATTCTCCAGCCACTTTTCAAAGAATGATTGATCGTGTTTTCGAAGGCATGCAAGGCAAAGAAATATTTTTATTCCTTGACGACGCAGTTATATACGCTAAAAATATTCAGGAGCATAACCAAAAGTTTGAAAAATTTTTGCAAAGAGTACGCGCCGCAAATCTGAAATTACAGCCAGACAAATGTGAATTTTTGAAGAGAGAAGTAGTGTATCTGGGACACGTACTATCACCAGAAGGTGTTTTGCCGGATCCAAAAAAATTAGAAGCAGTAAAAAAATTTCCAATTCCAAAAACAGTGAAAAACATACGTCAATTTTTAGGATTAGCAGGTTATTATAGACGATTCATTGCGAATTTTTCGGGTATAGCTAGACCATTAAGTAATTTATTAAAGAAAGACGCACCTTTCCTATGGTCCAGCGAGGTTCAAAAGGCATTCGATGATTTAAGAGAAAAATTGTGTAAGCAACCAATACTACAAATCGCAGATTTTAACAAACCATTTATAGTGACTTGTGACGCTAGCGGTACAGCAATAGGAGCAATATTATCACAAGGAGAGGTGGGAACCGACCTACCAGTTGCTTATGTTTCACGAGTATTAAACAAAGCCGAGCAAAAATATGATACTTATTCAAGGGAAGCATTAGCCATACTGTATGCCGTTACTCAGTTCGATTGCTATCTAAGAGGCCGTCGTTTCCTCATTATAACAGATCATAAACCACTTGTTTGGTTTAAAAACTCAGTAGATCCGACATCTAGAGTTAGTAGATGGAGAATAAAACTGAATGCATACGACTTTGACATCGTATACAAAGCCGGTAAAAGTAACGTTAATGCTGACGCGTTATCAAGAAATCCAATAGAAGAACCCGTTTATGTTATTAAAAATCATTCTATGGAAACACGCAGTCGTGCAGGAAAAATAACACGGCCAAACTACAACGAAAAGAGAGCTAAACGACCCAACAAGTCAAATATATCAAAAGAACCAGTCAAAAACCTTCCAATAATACAAGAAGCCCCCGAGGAAATTGAAACGATAGTCAACTCAGACAAAAGATTACAACCCATGGAGATAGATAATTTTAACAACAAATTTGACGAGTCCTGGGAAGAGAAGGATGTTTACGAAGAACCAAATGATGAAAAGAAATTCATTGAAGTTAAAGAACAACTCTTTATGAGGAAAGATAATTACGTTTATTTCATAACTACGACTGGAATGCCTTTAGATGAAGGATCCAGAAATTTGGCTTCAAAATTATTATTACCTCATTTTTCCAATTTAAATCCAGGAGAAATAAGAATCAATAACAAAAACGGAAAAATGCATTTTGCTATGGTGTTACGTGACGAAGAGCGACTGAGTACTTCAGAAATTATTAACAATCTAACAACGAATCTATTAAATTTGAAAAATATTATATTAAAAGAAAAATTACGTTCAATAAGTATCGCAAAGAGCGA
The DNA here is from genome assembly GCA_026168455.1 of Theocolax elegans. Taxonomy (NCBI): domain Eukaryota; kingdom Metazoa; phylum Arthropoda; class Insecta; order Hymenoptera; family Cerocephalidae; genus Theocolax; species Theocolax elegans. Next base: position 24,539,615 of record CM047429.1, read on the forward strand.
ATTTATTGAAAACGTTTCATGGAACGAAATATTGAAACAAATAAGTATAACCCTACGAAAAATTAATGTAAAAATAATTATTTGTTTGGGATTCATAAAATGTGTGGAAGAGAGTAATAGGGAAAATATTATTCGCGAAATGCACGAGTCTGCTTGTGCAGGACATAAAGGGGTAACAAAAAAAGTAGCGAAAATTTTTAAGATTAAACAAGTTAAAACCACGGCTTATCACCCTCAGTCCAACTCCGTTGAGCGTTTTCATAGCAGCTTAGCAGATTATTTAAAAACAATGATAGAAAGAAATGACTCATGGGATGAGTTATGCGAATTAGCCGCGTTTTCGTATAATACGTCGGTACATGAGGGTCATCTCTACACACCTTTTGAAATTGTTTTTGCACGAAAAGCGCGACTACCATCAAACGAACCTTTAGACCCACGAGAACGAGTTCCAACGTATGATGATTACATTATAAATTTACGACAACGTTTAAACGAAATACAGGGAATCGCGCGAGAAAAATTAATAGCTTCTAAACATAGGTCGAAATTCTATTACGACAGGAAAGCCAATCATCAAGAATTTCAGACAGGGGATAATGTCTGGTTATTAAAAGGAGGGAAGAAATACAAACTAGGCGATCAATATACTGGACCACATCGGATTTTAGAAATAGTTAATGACAAGGGAAATGTAAAAATAGAGCTAGCTCATAATAAAACGAAAATAGTGCATGTTAATAGGTTAAGATATTCATATATGGAACCTTTGTAGTGCCTAAACATAGGTATATAATATATAATGGCCCCAATGTGCTTGAAAATATGTATACGCACTTATATGTATATTTTACAGTTCTAAAAGTTGTCAATAGAATAATATTTATTATCTTGTAATCACAATTGGCATACATTCAACTTGAAATAAAATTATTTCAATTTATCTGACTTTATACAAAAAAAAAAACGATATAAAAATAACATGTATATATCTAAAGTAACGACGAAAATAAACTACAAGGAAATAATATTTTTTTTGTTATACGGAAAGATCATTAGAAGAAAAGCATACACTCACTTAAATTAAATAAATACGCGATTATTAAACTAGAAACGAATAAAGCAAATAACAAAGAAAAAAGGTCTTTTTCTCTTTACTCTTCTCGCCTAAGATAACAATGATGTTAATGTACAAAGGAAAGTAAGAAAAAGGTTTAAATTTTCAATGTCAGTTGAACTTAGTCAAATTTAAATTTAATTGTTATATATATAAAAAAAAATGATTTACAATAAAATAGAATCATTGGAGTCTAACACATCACTAAACCTAAAACCTATATCCTATCCTTCCTAAGGAGTGCTTGATTGCACCCTTTCCTCCTCGTTGCGGTAAATGGTCCAGCAACACTGTCACTTATCCTTCCTAAGGAGTGCTTGGTTGCACCCTATCCTCCTCGTTGCGGTAAATAGTCCAGCAACACTGTCACTTATCCTTCCTAAGGAGTGCTTGGTTGCACCCTTTCCTCCTCGTTGCGGTAAATGCTCCAGCAACACCGTCACTTATCCTTCCTAAGGAGTGCTTGATTGCACCCTTTCCTTCTCGTTGCGGTAAATGGTCCAGCAACACTGTCACTTATCCTTCCTAAGGAGTGCTTGGTTGCACCCTTTCCTCCTCGTTGCGGTAAATGGTCCAGCAACACTGTCACTTATCCTTCCTAAGGAGTGCTTGATTGCACCCTTTCCTCTTCGTTGCGGTAAATGATCCAGCAACACTGTCACTTATCCTCCCTAAGGAGTGCTTGATTGCACCCTTTCCTCCTCGTTGCGGTAAATGGTCCAGCAACAACGTCACTTATCCTTCCTAAGGAGTGCTTGATTGCACCCTTTCCTCCTCGTTGCGGTAAATGCTCCAGCAACACCGTCACTTATCCTTCCTCAGGAGTGCTTGATTGCACCCTTTCCTCCTCGTTGCGGTAAAAGCTCCAGCAACACTGTCACTTATCCTTCCTACATACCGTTCAAAATGTAAACCTATATAAATAATTACAACTGAACTTACCTTGACTCTAGTAATTCTGTTAATTAGTCATTCTTTGTTAATGACGAGCAGGTATAAATATATAAGGAAAGTTTGGCATATTAAAAAAAAAAAATAATTTATCACTAGGCTCAATGGACATAAGAGAATCTGTACAATAAAATAATGATTGCAAAGAAACGAGAAGAGGAGAGAAAAGAATGATTTTATCAAAATTAATAATTAAAAAAAAAAGAGTGAAAACTTCATTAATTAAATTAATTAAATAATAACTCACAAATAGTATCAATACACATGTCGGATAAAATCATCGATTCAAATTCAAAGTATGAGAATATTTCTAATATTGATTTTATTAAAAAATGCAGCAAATTCGATGAATTATGTAATTTTGTGAATAAAGTACAAAATTCAACTATTAATAAAAACAATAATAATAAAATTGTACAATTTAGTGTTTATGCCAATGTAGTTCATACTAGTGTTCAATCTAATACTTTGTTCATAAATACTGATTTAAACAAACTATGTATATAAAAGAAAAAGGTTTAAAAAAAATAAAAACAACATTTATTTTCATACGATTAATTCCATACGATTATTCAATTTTTATATAGAACTAGTAATATAAAACCTAAGACAGGCACATTAGAAGATTTTCCTCTTATTTATAAACAATAGGTATGCTAATTGTTTCGAATGGTATAAAAAAAACGTACATAACAAATAAATTTTAAAATTTTATAAAACGATTCAGGATATACAATAATAATTGATACAGATAAATAATACTTTTTGCATGTTTATATTACCAATATAACAATGTGTAAGAAAAAAGATATACAAAAATAATATAATTAGTAATAAAATTCTGGTGAATTTATTTAAATAAACTAAAAAGTAAACAAATTCAAACGATTTCTCTTTATATTACTTGAACATAACAAATAAGTTTCTACAGTTGTTAGTTTAAATAAAATCAAGAAAATGACGAATATTTAAACAATTCCTCAAAATATAAAAATAAAAAGAGTGTAAATTAATCATTTTAACGTGAAACAATGGAATTTAGTGAATAAAAACGAACGTTGCTGCCACAATTCTATGATACGCAAGCATTGAACAGTTTTGTAACTTCTTGGGTTACTCTGTCGTACCGTTTATTCAGTGTAGTCCACTCTTTCTCCCAAGATATAGGAGGATGGTTCTACATGGACCTACTTAGCCTACTCAATTTTCGTACTGTCACTTAAGTATTGCTCATTTTATTTTTTCATTTGTATCGATTGTATCTTTTTCTTATGAAACTAAATTAACTATTTCTCAATTATATATTATATTATATTAAAAGTGAATCTTTGTTTATAATGGCTGAAAAGAAAATTCTAAAAAAAAAAAAAATGTCAAAAAATTATGTGTTCATTTTATTTTGGGGGGGAGGGGGAGCGAAGAAAATCAAATTTTCTTCACTCCTAATCTTTTTATAAAAATATATATAGATATATTATTAAGATAGGATGTACTAACATTGTTCACATTGAAGGGAGAACCTATATTGCATAAGAACAAGAAATTTTTTTTTTCTCTTCAACAATTCGTAATAGTAGAATTATTAATTGAATAAATGTAAAAAAAAACGGAAACTAATATCTAACTCTTTTCTTTGACTTTTTAGAAAATATATATGTAAGCATACAAATATTATAGAAGAAAATTGAAAATTTTGTAAAAAGAAAATGTGGCTACGAGAAAAAAAAAAATATTAGTAACATATATTTTTAACATGACTTGATGTATACTAAAAATTAAGGGTACAAACTAAAGATAAATAAATTTTTTTTTGTTAACTATAGAAAACACATTTAATAATAATTATACAATTTTTCGGAATATCTATAATAAATTGTAATAAGAAAACTTTTTTTATTACGTATCTATTTGTATAGGTGAATTATATCAATACTGTTAAACTGTTTGAAATAATGTACTCGAAGTATGTAACATAATAACAAACGAAGTTGAACTACGAAATAAATAATTGTAATATGGTTTATAAAGTTCACCATAAGAAATAAAGAAAAATTAATCGAAATAATGTTTATAATTTAAAATTAAGTATGATATCTTATGTTAAGAGAAATAATAATATAATAATAATATTGATCAACGACGAGGGCGTCGTTTTTAAAAAGGGGGGGAGTTGTCGCGTCCCGACGAAAATTATATTATTATTTTTCGTAAAATGTACTGCGTAGTTTAGAATAAAAATACGGCGTAGAAGACGAACAAAATAAGGTTGATAAAGAATGATTCTAAGTAAATGCAGTAATATAAAATATAATTTATAAAGCTAAGGAACAGATTATTTTACGAGTGTTTCAAACGAAACAGAGACTGATACGTAGAGTTGAAGATATTATTCAAAGCCAATACGCACATAAGCGGGATCGCCGATAGTGAGATCGAAACGAAGGGTTACGCAAGAGTTTTTTTTGTACTGCACTATAAAATCAATGCTCGGAGAAGAGCCGGCAATGGGAAACATCGACTAGAAAATTTGAGCATTAGAAGGAAGTAATAAATTAAGCCGTTCTTTGGATAACGTCGCAGTAATAAAAGGGGGACAGCAAATTCTCCGAATTAACTACGAAGCGATACAGAAAATGCATGGGATTCGACAATTTTTAACTACGCACATCTAACGGTCCAATCGGGTGCAAGCACAGAAAAATCGAGAACTACTTACACAATTTCCATATAAGGCAAAGTGTAAGACAAGGAAGAAGTGTAAGACAAGGAGAGATGCATAGATTTTAGGGTATATAAAGAGGACCCAGAACAGACACAGGCACTCCTAAATTTTCATCTAAAGCTTTCGCAAGGCGAAGCTCTGCTGGACAACTCTTTGATTTTTATCCAAGGGCGTGGCTCTGCTACTTGAACTTTGAAATAATACGTATTAAAAATCACAAGAGGAATCGAGACGCATCATTGACATCTACAAGCCATAGTCGAGGAACTACGACTTCGACATCTGGAAATCGTCGAGCTCCAACAGCATACACATCTAACGCCGACGCCCGCAGGTCTAGCAGGACATTATACGGCAATCTGACACCGCTACCCACGTTCAAGGCGGACCTTCGTTCCTCACCGAATATACACACATATATATATATATACATATATATATATATATACATATATATATCTATATATTTGGGTACTTAAGGTATATTCTTTTCGGCTATCTATACGCTTGTATTATTCGTAAAGGCAACCTGATATTTTATGTTATTTCGATTGCTGAACCAACCGTTTTCTTTTATAACAATTATTATTATATATTACAATTTATTTATAATAATTATACGTTGTATTGCATTTAATTTGCAATATTCGCGGTTTGAAATACACTTTATTAACAATAATTCATGTTTAAAACGACAACAATTTTTAATTAAATCTGCATTTATTTATAATAATTCTTATTTCGATTATTAATGTTTATAATAAAAAACCTTGTGTATCTTTTATTCTATAATGTGTTAATGTGTTCGCCGTACACTTGTTTATTCAATCAAAATTAATAGTTATTCGACTTAAATAATTTTATACAATTGTTAATAAAATAGTGTAATTTTATGTGTTTTTGCCCATTAAAAAGCTGTAATAATTTAGTCACACTTGTTCATTTAAAGGAAAGCAGCATATTATATTTAAATAAATAATGCATAATTAATACGAAATAAAACATATATTATTTTATTTATCCCGCATTATATCCTGCATCTCTACTCTCAAAATAACTTCGCTCGCTACTCCCGGAGACGTAAGGCTAGTCCTAGTCAAACAAGAGCGAAAGGAACGCGAATGGTTTATTAACCATTTGCCTTCTTGTAATATTTTTTATAGTGATTGGTGCAAGTCTGGACGTGACACTACATTACAAAAGATATACCAAAGTTATGATAAGATCCGTTTCCCGGAGGTCACGTACTTCCCTTGTAAGTTGAATGAAAAATAACCATAACATCGACGCCTCGTACGAAGAAACGCAACTCAGATTTTCCCATTTAAAATAACATTACAAAATCTGAGTTGTGTTTATCTTCGTCCGAGGCGTCGACATATTGTTTTTAAATAAGTGAAAATTTATAAATAATTTTGAACTAAAATATAATCTTATATTATATTAAAGTGGATCGACTTTTGGTCTCCGGTTCTCCGGTTCTCCGGTTTTTTAAAAATTCATTTTTATAGTTTCAAAGTTTTATTTTAATTGGACATTACACTTTTGGGCCTTACATTTTTTGGACCTTACATTTTTGGGCCTTATAAATTTTGGGCCTTACATTATTGGCAACGGAATTGTAAAGTTTTATTTTAATTGGACTTTACAATTTTAGGCCTTACATTTTGAGCCTTACATTTTTGTCCTCATAAATTTTGGGTCTTATAAATTTGGGCCTTACATTTTTGGGCCTTATAGTTTTTTTAAACAAATAGATATCAACTACTATGTCGATATTATTACCAGAAAATTATCTTAATAACAATAATTAAAATAACATTTGATTACGTAATTAAAATTAATAAAATTTCAACACTGGAACATACAATAAATCAAATTAATTTTTATTGTTTATTTTACAAATTATTTTTGCAAAAATTTCAAATTACAATTATTATGTTATTAAATTAAATTACAATTATTATGTTACAATTGTACTCTATTCACTTGTATATTTCATAAGATATATTTTTTTCAATATATCGTTTTTATTGTTTATATAATTTATAAATTCAGCAAGTATTCATCGAAATCATCTTTAACAGAAAAATTAAATTATATCATTAAATATTAAATGTATAATTAATTAAACATTAGATAAAATATTCAAATAAATATTACTGTTTTTAAAATGCCATTTAGAAGATTTATATCCAATATGCATATTGTCACATATTATTGATATTATATATGTTATATCTGTAACAAAAACATTTTTATTATTAATTATCAATAAATTGACAAAGTCAAAACTTTACCTTTTAACTTAATCATTAAGAAATACTACTGCATTTTTGATTATTTCGATAGTCTTAATAAACTAATCAGGATACTGAAATACAAAAAGACTTATTATATTTCAAACAATGATAATTTAAAATGAAAATAAGATAATTTTATAATATACCTTGTGACTTTAATCGTATGGAATGCCATTAGGAATATAATATTTTATTGATATAATATTAATTGGAATGCTGCTGCCGTTTGTTATTTTTATTCAGCGCTGCATTCATTGGAATGCTGCTGCCCTTTGTTTTTTTTATTCAGCGCTGCATTTATTGGAATTATGAGTGTCAAACTACTAGCAAAGTATTTGTGCAAATATTGGATGGAAAGTTTGGCCCTCTTTGTGTAAAGGTTGGCCCAGATTGTTTAAATGTTGGCCCATTTACAGAAAAGATTATTACAACATATTATTTACAACATATTATTATTGCAATATTAAATATTATCAACGCAATTAAGTGCGCCTTAATTTAAGAAATTGCATGTGAAAAAGAATTTTTTACTGGTTGAAAAATTTATTCCATAATCAATACAAAATTTTCCTAAATTGGCCAAAAGTGGGCTAAAGTTTGCCAAAACTGGAAAAATGTTCCAAATATTTCAATGTTGGTAAACATCGGCCCACTTTTGGCGCAAGTTGGCCCACTTTTAGCATACTTTGGAGCATTTTCATCGAAAATGTATTTCCACTAGGGTATGTATAATATTAGTATTTATAAAATATTAAATTTATATTAACTATATTTCATTCATTACATTGAAGCTACTTTCTTATAAACACTGTTTTCTAATAATTTATATTTTATTTTTTTCAGCTTTACAAAAAAATATTAATAAAAAATTTAAAATAATCGTTTAGAAAAATAAAAAAAATTATAATTATTATTAAACAATTGAAACAAATTATTAATATTATTTTTATAATTGTGAATCATTTTGTAAAATAAACCATTTTTATAATGGGTTTGACGGAAATAAAAATATTAGTTGTAAAAACGATTGAACCATATAGCGACGATGCTTCTATGTTAAATGATGAACACATATTAGAATTTAATAACATCCTTAAATCATGTACATCATTCAATATGCAAACAACTCTTTCAGTTCAAAAACAATATAATATTAACTCAGTTCAAATGAATAATGAATACATTCAATTGTTATTTTCTGGAAAATATGAAAAAGGTCATTGGATTTGTATGTATTACAATAATAGAACGATACACATTTATGATAGTTTAAATGCTAAATATTTGCAAAATGAACATAAAGTATACATCAATAGATTATTTCCAGATAGTCAACAATTAAAAATTGTTTTTGAAACAGTGCAATTTCAAACCAATAATTATGATTGTGGAATTTTCGCGATAGCTTTTGCTGTCTCTATTGTATTTAATTTATGCCCATGCAGTTTAAACTATGATATTTCCCAAATGCGTTCACATTTACTAAAAATATACGAAACACGTAGTATTACGATGTTTCCAATTTTACAAAATATAAACTATAATATTTCAACAATACCAATCAAAAGATACATGATTCATATTTGTTGTATTGATGAAAAAAAATTGAATTTCAATGTAGCAGAAATAAAAATAATAGAATAAAATTTTCAACAAAAATTTAATTCTGAACAACAAACATAATGAATTTATATAATAAAGATAAAATCATTTCCGTTGATTCTATTACCCCAATGGAAATAGACTATGAAATACCATCTTATAGTTCATTTTATCAAAAAAAAAAAATAAACAATTTAATGATATAGAAATAAAACAGCTAAAAATAAAACAGCAAACTATGATAAAAAGGCAAACAATTAGCTGTATCGATATAAAAAATGAACGAGAAAAAGAAGCGTTGCATAAAAAAGAAGCTTATATGAGGAGTAAAGATAGTAATGACGGCAAAATAGAAGAAAAAAAATAAAGAGAAAACAGCAAACCATGATGAAAAGACAAAAATAAATAGTGACGAAATAAAAAATGAACGAGAAAAAGGAGCATTACGAAAAAAGAAGCTTATGTAAATAATAAAAATAGCAACGACGGCAAAATAGAAGAAAAAAAAATAAAGAGAAAACAGCAAACCATGATGAAAAGACAAAAAATAAATAGTGACGAAATAAAAAATGAACGAGAAAAAGAAGCATTACAAAAACAACATATTTATTATAATGAAAATACTGATCAATGTAAAAAAAATGAAAAGAAAAAATTAAATGGAAAAATATTAAACGAAAGTAGAAAAAATGATATCGATAAATTAGTATAAAACCATTTATAAAAAAATTTAAAAAGACGCATATGTATGAAAAATGACAAAGACATGGAAATACCAATCATATTGCTTAAAAAATTAAAAATTCATGAAGGAAAATTTTTTAACGTATATGATAAACCAATTAATACTAAAAAAGGTATAAATTATAAAGAATTAAATAAACGTATTTTAATTAAAAATGAACAAAATGTAAAATTAGTAAGTAAATCCAAAATAATAGGTCGAATAGCAAATGTAGATTTTGATGAAAAAATAATTATTGAAAACAATTTAGGTTATATGTCTGAAACTTGTAAACATTGTAATACTAAACATTTTGTTTTTGAATATACACTAGGTAAAGAATTTTCTAATTGTTGTCACAAAGGAAACGTAGACTTACCGAAAATGCCTCCCTATCCGGAAGAATTAAAGTAATTAGCTACAGGAATATCGGAAGATAGTATTAATTTTCGCAAAAATATTCGGCTATATAATAATGCGTTAGCTTTTGCAAGCTTTGGAGCTAATTTTGTTAAGTTATCTGGTAGTGGACCACAAATTCTTAGAATATGTGGTCAAATATATCACAATGTTTTTGCTTTACATCCAAATGAAAATGAAGCTCGAAAATATGGGCAATTGTATGTTCTAGATAATGAATTAGCTGCAGCTGAAAGAAAAAGTTTTAAAAATAATTTAGATACAAAATTAGAATTGTCAAGTAAATTAGATAGCTTAATTAGAAATGTTAATCCTTATGCTAAAGCTTATAAAATGATGTATGAGGTAGAAAAAGAAAAATTAGAATATTAGAAGAAAAATTAGATAAAAATATATATATAATGAAGCTACTTGTAATGAAGTTGCAATGGTATTTGTAGGAAAAAATGGACTGCCTACTTCAGAGCGGGATATAGTTATATATTCAAAATATGACAATCCAATTGGTATTCCTTTAATAAGTAAACACACTGATCCAATGACATACCCACTTATTTATCCAAATGAAGGATATGGATGGATGCCTAATATGAAATGCAAATATAAGAAAAACAATATTTCATGTTTGCAATTTTATAATTACAGACTTTCTATGAGAAATGGATTTAATGCATACCTTAATATGGAAAAAGTTTCTCAACAGTTTACAATTGATGCATTTGTAAAAGTTGAACAATCAAGATTATATTTTGTAAAGAAAAACCAAGATATTTTAAGAAGCGATTATTATAAAGGCGTAATGGATTATTTACACAAGAAAAAAGAATCTGAAAATATAAAAATTGGAAAAATGTTTATTTTGCCATCAAATTTTGTTGGAAGTTCAAGATTCCTAAAACAAAATTACATTGACTCAATGAGTATAGTAAATCGTTACGGAAAACCTGACTTATTTATAACAATGACATGTAATCCAAACTGAAAAGAAATAACTGAACATTTAAAAAAATATGAAACTGTAATTGATAGACCACATTTAGTATTTAAGGTATTTCATCAAAAAATAAAAGAATTTAAAGAATTGGTAATTTAAGCAAGGTGTTTTAGGAAATTGTATCGCCTACACTTATGTTATCGAATTTCAAAAACGTGGACTTCCTCACATGCATATGCTATAATTTTTAGATAAAAATTATAAAATTAATACTCCCGAAAAAGTAGATGAACTCATAAACGCAGAAATTCCAAACGAAGATATCTATCCACGGTTGTATAATATTGTAAAACAGTTTATGATTCATGGACCCTGTGGAGAGCAAAACATGAGTTCACCTTGCATGAGTAAAGACACAAAAAAATGTACGAAAAATTTTCCAAAAAAATTTAATAACAAAACAACTTTTAATTCATCAGGATATCCATTATATATAAGAAGAAATGATATAAAAAAATGAATTATAAAGGTAAATACCACAATAGAATAGCTGATAATCGGTTTGTTGTTTCGCATAATCCTTATTTATTGTTAAAATTTAATTGTCACATTAATGTCGAAGTATGCTCAACAGTCCAATGTATAAAATACTTATTTAAATAGTGTTATAAAGGACATGACTGTGCGAACATAAAAATACGTGACACAGATATCAGATCAAAAGACAGTTCTAATTTAACTCATGATGAAGATATTGAAAGCAATGAATATAATATACTATTAGAATACCCTCTACACGAACTTTCACATACCATAAGATTAGCTATTCACAATGAAGATAAACAAGAAGTGTATTTTAAAGAAGGAAAAGAAACAGAAATTAAAAAAAAAATGTAGAAACGACATTAACAGCATACTTAAAATTAAATCAAATCGATTCTGATGCACGAAATTATTTATATGCCGAAATACCATTAAATTATGTATTTGATAATAATTCAAAAACATGGAATAAAAGAAAAAAAAACAAAAAAACCTGTATTAAGCAGAATGTATTTAGTGAATCCCAAGGATCGAAAACGATATTTTATAAGATTATTACTTTTACATGTCAAAGGAGTATCATCATTTCAGGATTTACGTACTGTTGATGATATAATTTATTCTACATTTTATGAAGTTTCTATAGCTAGACATTTGGTTAATGAAGATAAAGAATGGGACAGATGTTTGGAAGAAGCAACACAATTACACTTTCCTACTGCTCTTTGTGAATTATTTGCATATATTTGTATTTTTCACAATCCTATTAATGCAAGAGATTTGTACGAAAAATAGAAACACTTTTTTTACCACCCAAAATATGAACAAAATGCTGATGAAAACCTAGCATTAAACATTATTGATAAGAACCTACAATTGACTGGATATTCTTTAAATAATTTTAATTTACCCGTTATATCTACATTTATAGAAGATTATGCTGATAAATCAACAACACATAACAAGAGTTGCACATTTACTGAAATAAACGTCAAAGTAAATTCTTTAAAAAATCATAACAAAGACATTTTCGATACTATCGTGCAACATTTAAAAATTGAAGACAAAAAAAGCTTTGTTATTGATGGACCAGGAGGAAGTGAGAAAAGCTGTTTACTTAATGTTCTAATAGACTATCTTAAATTCTCAAACATTTCATTTTTATGTGTTGCTTGGACAGGGATTGCAGCAAATTTATTACATAACGGGAAAACAGTACACACAACATTTAAAGTACCACTTAATATCACAGAATGTACTATATGTAATATTAAATCTAATTCAATAGATGGTAAAAATTTAAAAGAAGTTCAAATTATAATATGGGATGAAATATCTATGACATCGAAATATGCTTTTGAAGCAGTCAATCGCCTATTTCAAGATATATGTAATAATAGTTGTTTCAGGCGATTTTAGGCAAACATTACCAGTTATACGACATGGTAGTCGTACTGAAGTTATTGAAAATTCAGTTAAAAACAGTTACTTATGGCCGAATTTTATACGTATGACACTAAATGAAAATCTTCGAGTGACAGATAATGCCAATTATTTTAGACAATGGTTATTAAATGTAGGTGAAGGTAAACGTTTAAATATGTATGAAGAAGAAAATGAACTGGTTGAAATCCCTCTTGATTTAATAACAAAAGAAAATGATATCATTGCAGAAATTTTTGGAAACGAAATAAAAATAAATGATAAAGTTATATTAGCCTTCACCAACAACGACGTAATTGAAATAAAAATTAAAATTTTGGCTATAATGGAAGGGCAAATTATTGAATACTTAAGTGTAGATACAGCAGAAGATGATAATGGAGAAAACTTAGATGTCATGTTACCTACAGAATTTCTTAATTCCCTTACACCTAATGGACTTCCTCTACATAAATTACAATTAAAAGTAGGTGCAATAGTAATTCTTCTAAGAAATTTAAATGTGAATGAAGGTCTTTGTAATGGAACAAGATTATTAGTAATAAAACTTATGAAACATTTAATTAAAGCAGAAATTATAAGCGGAAAAAAAATTGGAAAATTAGTTTTAATACCAAGAATCACTTTGTCACCATCTAAAGAAGATATACCATTCAACATGCGCAGAAAACAATTTCCCATTCGATTAGGTTTTGCAATGACTATTAACAAATCACAAGGACAGTCATACAAACAAGTTGGTATCTATTTACGATCACCAAGTTTTAGCCATGGTCAATTATACGTAGCTCTTTCAAGAGCTAAAAGTAGAAAAAATTAAAAAATATTACTGTTAAACAATGCAAAAATAGAAAATGATACATTAAAAAATAAAATCAAAATTTACACTAACAATATAGTGTTTAAAAAAGTATTGTAAATGTGTAGACGAAAATTTATACACATTTTATATAAATTTTATAAATAAATAAAAATGGAAGTATGAAAAAAAACATTAAAATATTACAACTATTGAATGATTAAAGTGAATATGCAAAATAATTAATAATTGTTTGCGCTGAAAATCATTAAAATACAATTGAAAATCGGCTGCAACATATCATATTGTAAATGACAAATCATTACATTAGTTATAATAAATAAAAAAAATGAAATATAAGAAAAATCCATTGAAATATTACTACTACTGAATCATTAAAATAAATATGCAAAATAATTGATAATAGCCTGCCGTTCGACAAAACTTACAGACTTCAAAAAAGAATCAGAGTTTCCCAAAATACAACGACCGAAAGTTTAATTCTTATAATAACGTATAAGCAGGTATTTAAAATTATTATTTAAAAACTTAAATTTGTTAAAATTTTACAATTAGAATTATATTTGCATATATCATGTATAAAATATTTCGACAGTGCCGCCATTTAGATACAATCACTCACCCAACGTGCGTAAAAAATGATTTTCATAACACTCAATTTTATAATAACAATTACTATACAGATTCTATTAAATACCAAAATTTTTAAATATGCATTATAAAAACCATCACTTTGAAATAATACTACATTCACATACAAATTAAAACCATATATAACACAACGACAGTATTTTATACCACTTTATAAAAAATGTTACCACCGCCATTAAAGAAAAATATAATTTATGAGAGTATATAACATGCTTATATTTTATGTATTCTGTAAACACATTATATTACATCAATTTATTTAAAATTACGATACCCCCCAAATGGAAATTATTTTATGTGTGTGCATTTTAAATATATTAAATATATGGACATATTTCACTTTCTTTCTGAACACACGCACACACACCTTCTTTATAATAACCTATAATGATTATTTTTACACAGACACAATATATATATATATATATATATATATATATATATATATATATATATATATATATATATATATATATATATATATATATACTTATGTTTTACTCTTTGTCATATTTATTTTCTTTCTGTATTTAATTCTATCATTATTAGCGTCAAAATTTAAAAGTATACTTTTCTTTTCTTAACTTACACTGTTACAGCGAGCCCTTATTATGTTACTATTAAATGGATCATGCATTGAAAAAATATATGATTCTTGAAATGTATACCTTACCAGCACATCCTCGCCTATATATATTTTACGGAGCGTGTGTTACAACTATACACGAAAAATCTAAATGACTTCAGTACAACATGTCTTGGTCTGCAGAAACAACATCAGGTTTTCATCAATTACACTATCCAAGAGCCTAACTCTCATCCAATAATGTATAAATAGTTATTATTATATAATATTATACTAAATTATCAAATAAAACGAAAACATTGGAAAGTCGACACAAAACATATGGAGTTCTCACATCTTTTCAACTCGTCTACGCGAGATCAAGATTCGAGATGCCTTTTTGAAACGATTGCCCGCTCATATACTATAAAGGACCCCTGCAATAATGATGAAAATGGAGTCGAAATCTCACGAATGATTGACATTTGACGGATTCTTTGAATGTCACGAAATAATTGATAGTCATTAGATGATCAAGTTTTCAGTTGAACTTTATTTTCAGTTCTGTCTTTGATGTTTTTTTTAATCTATAACCTCTTTTAAAAAACCAAAATAATGGAAATTCGACACAAAATATATCGAGTTCTCACACTCTTTTCAATCGTCTGTACAATAGTAGTTACATGTAATTTTAAAGAAATTTTGATTAATTTTAAAACTTTGGTAGTTAACTATCATATTTTGTCTATTTCTCAATCTTTTTTTACAAAAACGACATCTCAGTCACGACATTAATTATACCATAATCCTCTTCGCAATGCGCAAATTATCATTGTTGGTGTTAAGGGTAGAGTACGGTTATAAAAATATTTTTGTAATTTTTATAAAATATTATATGAAATGTCATGTTTATAAAATATATTATAAAAAATATTCTTTTTTGATGATTTTTAACACATTCATTAAGTAAAATATTAAAATATTATCAAAAATAGACTTAAAACAGGTGCAAATACAAAAAACTCCTTGCAGGATAAAAGTTGTCGAAGGGCTTTAATCCAAGAAAATTTAAATTTATATGCATATAAACTTCAACTTTACACAGCGAATTTGGTGTATCTATAAAAATGCAATTTCTGCCTTGATAAACCCAATTGGTTTACTCATTATTTAAAAAATGTAATGTTTTTCATTTAAAAAATGAACATAAAAATGTCACATTTAACTTTAAAGAAAAAAGGCTGTGTAACTATTTTACATATACTCATCTAAAATAAGCACGATCAAAATACAACCGAGTGAGCGTTAGCGAGCGAGGTATCTGTTGCTAGTTTAAAATTAATAAACTTACAAGGGAAGTACTTAACTTTCGAGAAACGGATCTTATCCTAACTTTGGTATATCGTTTGTAATATAGAAATTATTACTTGTCGATGACTGCCATTATGGAAGTTACTCGAGAACTAATAATAATTTCAATGAAAATTACTTCTACTTTGATAACTTATGACTCGGAAATGAATATAAATAGGCACTCAAACCAAAGTTTTATTTGTTATTTATTATAACACAGTTTTATACTTTTTCTGTGAACTATTTCATGATTTTTAGCGCTTTTTTTTATTTTACGTTTTATAGTGTGTTTTCTTAGCAATTTTTTAAATCAATTTATTTTAAAGATAGTAGAAATGTGAACGTCTTTCTCGAGCAAGGAAGAAAACGGCAAAAGTTCGTTGCAATGAATGTCCTAGCAAAACCGTGGAGAGGCTTGCCCGTATGCGTGAATATATGAGTTATATATTAGCCATATAAGTTATACAGATTACATAATATATATCAGCTATCATTTAAAAAATAATTATCCCAATCGATTCAGTAGTTTCGTAATATTCGCAGGATAACATGAAAAAAGAGATATATAATATTTATTTATATTAAATATAGTTAAATGTTTAGTCGATATTCGCAAAAAAATAAAATGAGACTACTGGACGATAAATACCTACCATTAAAAAAATGAATGCCAGTCCGTTCAATAGTTTCGGAATAATTGCTAGATAAACAAAAAAATATAGGTCGAATTGAGAGCCTCCTACTTTTTCAAAGTCGGTTAAAAAGAAAGATATTTTCACAATAAAAAGTTGATATTGATTGGGTATTCCTTACTAGAAACATGTATCTTTCTAAACTATCTTATCTTAGTATAATTAAAATTTTTCCTCAAGTGTCCGGCGTCCGGCGTCCGGCGTCCGACATTCACTATTGGGCGTCCTTCTATTATGTTTTATATATACGTATATGTATAAGGGTAAGTGTGTTACGGTGAAGAGGTCAGGGTGAGGGTGATTTTCCTGTAGACGACGTCCGGATGACCTGGAGGTCACCCTGACGACCTGGACATCGTCTTCAGGAAGTGACAGTATTTTTTGCAAATATAAGCGGACTGGCATGCAGACTTTCCTGTGGATGATGTCCGGCCGACATGGAGAAGTGACAATACTTTCTGTAAATTCAAGTAGATAATAATAAAATGTCATCCAAGCCGTCGTTGACTATGATTAATTAATAATTAATTTAATTAAGTTAATAAGTAAATCAATAATAATGGAGAATTTCAGAAAACGTACATTCGAAATAATTTTTAATTTTTGATTTAAATTATTTGTACAAACATTAGTTTGTGATAAATTAAAAAAAACAGTTTTCATTAATTGTAAATTTTAACGTATTTAAGTAGTGCAAAAATCTAACGAATCTAACCAAGAAAAATCTAACCATGTCGTAGTTAATACTTTCAGTACGGGCAATGTATTAGGAATTTTCACCTTATTCGTAAATTAAAATAACTTGTTTAAATATATAAATATTTAAATATATAGTAACGTACCCTGCTGGAATGAGAATCTCAGAACTAGATAATTAATAGATTAAGCGCAACCTCAAAATATTAAATAGAATGTTTTGTTCGTAAGTATACTTGAAATTCCGCAAAATTTGATTTATTTGATTGTTCAATTAAATACTAATGATAATTTAATGGTGTTTCCGTTTTTAATCCTGCCGTTTTATAGACTCGTTCAAATTATCAAATTTTTAATTTTATTTTCCGAATCTACTTGATGTATCCTTTAAATAGGTAAGAAATAGGTGATTTTGTTACAATTTTTGCAAACTGGAGCTATTAATAATATAATATGGCATCTTGTATATTCGTTATTATAGGTAATAATTATTTTGTAATTTTTTGTTTCATTAATATCTAAACAAAGTTCTAAAATAATGTCACTTTTTGCAGACAATGTATTTTAACAATGTCTATCAAAATATTTTAATTGATATTTAATTAATACTATATCAGACAATTAATTATTTTAAAATTTGTATATTTTTAATATTTGTTTATTTCTTAAGTAATGATATGTTAAAATGTTGCTTGATGTAAATAATGTATACTTGAAAAAAAAATTATTATTTTATAATTCGTTTGTCTATTAAGTCGACCTTAAATTGATTTTTAAAACTGAGAAAAAACTATATTCGTTCAGAAAAAACTATATTCGTTGTATATATTATTACATTATTATTTAAGTTACTCTCATTTATATTAAGTTTATCGCCTTCTGTATTAGTGAGTATCATTGACGATTTCAAAAATTTTATTTTAAGAAAATATTGCATTAAAATTCTGAAAAAATTCGTACGGATAGCTTAAAACAAAAGCGAGGGCCTGACGTTTTGATTTTTTAAGAAAAAATAATGTTTTCAATAATAATTGAATAAACAATTTTTGGTCGGTAATTAGAAGTCAAAAAAAGCATAATTTTTCAACACAAACATCATAATGAAATTATCGATATAAAAATCTGGAAAAATGTGGGGACATTGTTGAAAACATGCCTAAGGGCCTAACTTTCAGGATTTTTTCAAAAATTCATTGGTTTGTTTATAAAAAATTACCATTTTCTAAGCACGACATCCCCTTAAAACAACGTAATTAAAACATTAACTACAATACATATAAAAGTCTATAAAACAGCAGTATTAAAAACGGAAACACCATTTAATTATCATTAGTATTTAATTAAACAATCAAATAAGCCAAATTTTGCGGAATTTCAAGTAGACTTACGGACAAAACATTCTATTTAATATTTTGAGGTTGCGCTTAATCTATTGAAAATGCGAACGCAGTAGAAAAATCTATTTATTATCTATTAATTATCTAGTTCTGAGATTATCAAACAGAAAATGAATAATAGTAAAATACTGATATTATAATTAGTATAGTACAGTATATTACGTGACATAAATCCATTTGCAAGTGCTTATAAAATGATGCATGAAATTGAACACGATGAACATGAACGTTCAATAAGATTAGATCGTCCAATTCAAGAAATTAAAATGTATTTAACTAGAGATAAAGCATTAAAAAACAAATCGCAAATAGCAGTATGTAATGAAGTTGCTATCGTCTATGCTGGAGAAAATGGAGAACCACCTTCTAACAGAGATATATGTATTTTTCAAAAAGGAAAAAAACCTTAATCAATTGCAATTATAAACAAAGACATTGACCCAATGGTGAATCCATTCATATTTCCTTTCGATGATTCTGGTTGGAAACCATGTATGAAAAGTTTATCAGATGAAAAAAAATATAATAATATATCTGCCTTGCAATATTATTCATATAGGTTTAGTATTTGAAAAGAATTTAATCCATGTTTAAATCTCAAAAGTTTATCAAACCAGTTTATCCTAAACTCATGGTCTAAAGTTGAAAATACTCGTCTGTATTTTATTAGAAAAGATCAGCATAAATTACGAACTGATCGATATAAAGGTTTAATGGATCAACTTAACAATAAAAATAATATTAAACATGTTTCTATTGGTGAAATGGTTATACTACCGTCTAGTTATATAGATAGTCCTAGAGCAACGCAACAGAACTTTTTAGATGCAACAACCATAATGCAAAATAATGGAAAACCAGACATTTTTCTGACAATGACGTGCAATCCTAAATGGAACGAGATTACAGAAAATTTATTACAATATGAAAATACGCTTGCCAGACCAGATCTAATAGTGCGTGTATTTGACCTAAAAGTAAAGGTATTAATGGAGGAATTATTGAAACACGAAATTCTTGGTCAAGTTAATTCTTACATTTATGTTATAGAATTTCAAAAACGAGGACTGCCCCACATTCATATGTTATTATGGTTAACTGAACTAAACAAAATTCGAAATACAGATCAAATTGATAATATCATATGTGCAGAAATTCCTGATAAAAATAAATTTCCGAGACTATATGAATAAGTAAAACAAAATATGATTCATGGTCCTTGTGGAATTCAGAATAAAAATAGTGTATGTATGCATGGAAGTAAAATATATTGTACAAAACATTATCCAAAATGTTTTAGTACTAAAACACAAACATCTCCTAATGGTTATCCAATTTATCGTAGACGAAATAACGAAATAAAAATAACATACTCCAACAATAAAATCGCGGATAACAGTTTTGTTGTTCCATATAATCCATATCTACTTCTAAAACTTGAATGTCACATTAACGTAGAAATATGTAATACAATAAAATGTATAAAATATTTATTTAAATATCTTTACAAAGGCCCAGATACAGCTATAATAAAATTCAGTAATACAGAAACAAAAAATGTAGAAATTGAAAATGTGCAAAAAGACAATGTTCTAAATTATGACCAAATGTCCGAATGCATTTCTACAAGGTATGTTGGTCCACCCGCGACTATGTATCGTATGAAAGAATATAAATTACATTCGCAATCACATGCAATATATAGATTAGCTGTACATCTTGAAGATGAACAGTTTGTCTATTTTAAAGAAGGATCTGAAGACAAATTAATTAATAAAAATCATCGAACAACATTAACAAGTTGGTTTTTACTAAATTCATCTGATGTGAAAGCCAAGAAGTATCTTTATGGTGAAATTCCTCAATATTATGTTTACGACAAGATAAAAAAAGAATGGAACAAGCGAAAAAAGTTTAATAAACCCATTCTAGTCAGAATGTTGTATTCATGTACGTGGGGCCGGATCTTTTGAAGATATACGCTCATACGAAGGCGTTGTTTATGATACATTTTATGAAGCATGTATAGTTAGAGGTTTAATCATTACTGATAATGAATGGGATAAATGTTTAGAAGAAAATTGTAATTTTCAATTTCCACAGGCACTATGTGAACTTTTCGCTTTCATTATATCAATTGATCACAATGTTGATGCCTTGAAACTTTATAATAAGTATAAAGAACATTTCTTTGATCCTAAATTACCTGAAATTTTAGGAGAACAAAAGGCTTTAAAAATTATAGACAACGTTTTATCAAAACATAATTTAACATTGCAACAATTTAATTTACCTAATATTGATAATATTGATAATAAAAATCACAATGATATGTTTTATAATGATATTATTGCAAATGAAGATAATGACATAGAAATATTATTAAAATCTTTAACATTGGAACAGAAAACAATATTTGATACAATAGTAGAAGCAGTTTACGATAATAAAAAAGAAAATTTATTTTTTATAGATGGTCCTGGTGGTAGTGGAAAAAGTTATTTTTTAAATGCTATTATGAAATTTGTGAAATTAAACAAAATACCAGAATTAGCAGTTGCTTGGACTGGTATTGCAGCAAATTTATTAATAGGTGATAATACTATCCATTCAACATTTAAATTACCATTTAATTTAAACGAACAATCAACATGCAACATTTCACCAAATTCACAAAAAGGTCAAATTTTAAAAAATATTAAATTAATAGTTTGAGATGAAATATCAATGACTTGTAAATATGCATTAGAAGCTATATATATATATTTTTCAGAGATATGTCGAAATATTAAACCGTTTGGTGGTAAAATATTAGTAACATCTGGAGTTTTTCGACAAACATTTCCTATAGTTCGATACGGAAATAGAACTCAAATATTAGAATCATGTGTAAGAAGTAGTTCTTTATGGCAATTATTTCAAAAACTTACATTCAATAATAATTTAAGATTGGTCAATTCAAACAGTATGTTTAAAACGTGGTTATTAAATATTGGAGAAAATAAAAATATTACAAAATTTGAAATTGATAATAACGTTATAAAAATTCCTTCAGAATTTATTACATTTAATAATTTGATAGATGATATTTTTGGTAATAAAATAAATATTGATGATTTACATACTCTCAAAGACAAAGTAATTCTTTCACCTATAAATAGTGATGTTTTAGCGATTAATAACGAAATAATTGAAAGAATTGAAGGTGACGGTAAGATATATTTAAGCATTGATAGTATTACTAATGATGAAAATAATAAGTTGGATGAAACAATAATAATAGATTTTATAAATTCATTAATACCAAATGGTTTACCACCGCATAAATTAGTATTAAAAAAAGGAATGATGGAGTGGAAGGGTTAACGCTGATATTTCGGGAATTTCTGAATTATTTCGGGATAATTTCACTAACTACGGGATTTCCTGAATGTTTCGAGAATTTTTGAGGTATTCCGGGATAACTCCACTAATTTCGGGATTTTCTAAATAATTCGGTAATTTCTTAGATATGCCGGGAAACTTCACTCATTTAGGGTTTTCCTGGATGTTTCGGGATTTTCTTAAGTATTCCAGGATAACTCCACCAATTTCGGGATTTCCTGGAAGTTTCGGGGTTTTCTGTGGTATTCCGGGACAATTCCACAAATTTCGGGATTTCCTGCAACTCTCGGGGTTTTCTGTGGTATTTCGGGATAAATTCCCTAATTTCGGGATTTTCTGGTTGTTTCAAGATTTTCTATAGTATTTCGGGATTTTCTGTCGTATTTCGGGAAAAATCCACCAATTTCGGGATTTCCTGGATGTTACGGGAGTTTCTACGTATTCCGGGATAAATTCCCTAATTTCCAAATTTCCTGGATGTTTCGGAATTTCCTGTGGTCTTTCGGGAGAACTATACTAATTTCGTGATTTCCTTGATGTTCCGGGATTTTCTGAGGTATTCCGGAATAAATCCACCAATTTCGGCAAGAGGGGGAGGGGGGAAATAAAATTAGAAAAATTCCAAAAATAATTTAGGGGTTTCGGTACAGGTGAATAACAATATGATAACCACTCTTTTTTATCCGCTATTTTAAAGATGAAGGAAGGTGGGAGGAAGGGTCAATATTGAATATGACAAGCAGTCTTAATATATCCCCCATGTAATGAGTGAGTGGTAGGGGGTAAGAGGGGGGTTTAGTAGAATAATTCCAAAAATATTTTATAGGGGTTTTCGGTAAAAAAAGTGGTCACAGTAATACGAACATTGACAAAAACAGTACTATTACTATAATGAATTTTGATAACATATATAATATAATATATATAATTTAATGTAATACATATTTTATTTGACGATACGTTTTATTTTTTTTTATTACATTTATATAGATGTTTTTTACAAACATTTTTCATCATCTCCTATTTCTAAGATGTAAAATGCGTGAGGAAGGTGGTTAAGAAATTTAAAATACTATTTTTCTTTCATTTTTTTAATGTAATACCAAATGTAATATTAAAATAACTTTTATAATTGGTATTCAATTTTTATTATTGTAATTGTATAACATCATTTATATTTTTTGGTTGCAATTACTAATATTCTTTTTTATAAAAGATTTTTGAAAATAAAAAAAAATTAATAAAATGTGAAAATAAATCTTTTAGCCAGAATTTTAATCTGAAAAAAATTTTTATAAATTCAATTATTACGTATAATTATTTGTTTGAAAGAATAATTGAATACATACGATGCATTAGCTGAGTTTAGTAATTTTGAATGAAATTTTAAATTCTTCATCTCCCTTCCGTGAAACATCATGATAAGGCATGAAATATATGTATAATGGTCAAAGAATAATTTTATATTCTAATTTTTGTTGTTGAAAATATTATTCCGGTAGAAAAATAACACATTTGTTACTAGATTGATGTAGCTTTTTACAGGAATAGTGTGGAAATATTGTAAGTAATGATAATATGTTACTACGTATTAAAAATAAAAATTAAAATTCCTTACTCCAGTGTAAGTTTTATCATGTTGATTATTTTTAATTTTTTTTAATTGTTTCAGTATTATGTAGAAATATGTTCAGTATCTATAAACTCTTGTGTAATTGACTAAGATTAAATAAGTATATACAATGTTGCAAATATAATACACTGTTATTTTTATTTTATTGACTGAAAAAAATTGATTCTAACTGAATACTAGGTTAATTAATTACACATTATATTATATTTTACATTTTTATTCAATTAAATTTGTAAAATTATAAATTTAAAAAAAATATAAAATATAAGTATATATTTAGTGTAATTTCGACCGAGGGAGCGTTAGCGACCGAGGAATTGTTGCTAGTAACTTATTAAAATGAAGTCTTAAATGATGTATATTTACACAAAATTAAAGTCTGTGATTTTTTGTAAATCGTAGTGTTAATTTTCTGTAAGTGACGGAAAAATATGTTATGCATCGTATATGAATATAAACTAGATTAGGTTTAAATAATTTTATTATTTGTTTCTCAAGCAAAATATAAGAAGAAAAATCATATAATTAATAGTGGTATTCTAGGGTTTTGAAAGTTATGCTATTTTTGGCAGTATATACAATTTATTTACTCTGTCCTGTGACATGTCTGTATCTTAGGAATGCAAATATTTGCCTTAGCGAATATTTGCCGTGAACCGCACGGTCCGACTAAATAGTATAGTTCCGATAACAACCGTCAGGTAGCGAACGCTTATCAGTCGCCACCTGCTTTCAAAGCATCCGGTCTATATTACATATATAGGTGACCGAGAAGCGATATCACCTCGCCTTTTCTCCCTTTCGAGAGATACTCACCTTCGTGTAATATCGTTCTGTATCCCTTGTCAGTACGAAAACGGGTATTTTATAATTTAAGATCAGATATATTGATCGTAATTTCTTCTCCCCGACAAACTTACACATGTCCTATCAGTTAACAGAGCGACTACATCAAACTCTCCCTCGCTCAGGACTACGCAGCTCGGGTTACTTTGGAGTACAGAAGGTAGCAGACTTGAGCCGTTGGCATCCAGGCTGGGCCTCTAATCAAGTGGGATGCCTCCATCCAGATGCCATGACCACCATCATAGAAAGCGGCTCGACCATCAACGACCTAACGTCTGTCACTTCACTTCAGGCTTGGTTGGTAGAGAAAGGGGGTGTATCAGCGGTGACGGTGCTTCGGAAGCTTCGGCAAATCCAGGATGTTGAACAGACCCCCGCTACAAGTAATGCTGCCAACGATCCCTCAATACCTGCAAGCGGTACAGCGTAAGCCGACCTAGTCCCAATGACCGTCCACCCGCCGTTAGTTCCGTCGGCCAAAAAAGCATACGCCAAGCCGACCACCTCGAACTTGAAACGTGAGCGGGGGCCACCGGCGACCAACCGGTCGTCCGAGTCTAAGTCTAGACTTAGATATCATAGACTCGTAGAGAGTTAGTCTATTATTTTTTGCACATAGACATATGCTTGTTATGTAACAAGATTTTGACAGGTAGTTTTTATAGACTTCAAGATCACTTATAAGCTACAGACCATTTTTATGGTTGTATTATAATTTAATTGTAAGGAAATATTTATGTTAAAAATAGTATTTGAATGCGAACGGAGCAAGCGCCTTGGCTAGTTTTTATTAACCCTTTAAGAACGGGACGGACGCTTTATTCAGTTTTTTTCAAGGGCATCGTCTTATATGAAAACGGATGTAAAAAAATTTAGATGCATCAATATCGATGTAAAATCACCTGATCTTTCGCTTTATCTGGCCAAAATTTTAAAATAATGCATATTAAAACAGTTATTATTGTTTATTTAACAGAAAACTCGACATTTTCATTAAAAAAATATTTTTTTTATATTTGCGCATCGAAGCTCCTAGCAAATTTTTCCAAACTGTGTATTTCTTGCGTTCATAGACCTTAACCTTCAAAATCCATTAGAGGGTTTTTTGAAATTAAACATGGCAGTATCCAATATGGCGGCTTAAAGTCACAATTTTATGGCTATTCTAGTATTTTTTAATAAAACAAGTAGTTTATGTTGAAGGTCTGTGAAAATTACTATGTGGAGGTTTTTGTGGTCGCTGATCATAATTCTACTATAGATTTCAAAAATCCAAGATGACGGATCCAATATGGCGGACAAAAACTTTCAAAAATCTTTTAATTTCGTAAAAACTAGGCATATATTACAATATTGTCTTTTAGCCATGAATTCACGTTGCCCAGCTCTTACGACGTGGAAGTATACTATAATACTAAAAGCCTCTTTTTTCTTTTTTTTGGTATTTTTTTTATTAATATTTTTTTTTTTATTTATTTGTGTAAATGTGGAAAATATGCAGAACATACATAGGCATTGCAATCTTTACACATTTTTTTGGTTCTTGTACAGCATTTTTTGAAATTATGACAATTTATTTTTGAACTTACAGTTACAGTTGTGTGGGATTTGCTTACTTTTGTTTTTGCAAGATAGTATTTTGCAATCTCGAAAACCATTTGTTTTCAACTTATTTTTTTTATGTACGTAATTCCAAAGAACAGTTGCATTATCCATAGAAGATTGAATGAATCTCATAAATATGCGCCAATTCCATTTTTTCGCTCTTATGCATGTCATCAAATTACTACAATGCGAATCGTCTAAATCGAACACCCATAAAATGATTTTATGAGAAATAAATTTTGAAAGCATGTAGATACAATATAGCACTTTCTCCATTTTGACAAAAGAACATCGATTTACTACAAATAAAGGAATAACTCCTGCACTGATACAGGTTTAGAATCCATCACTGTAATCAAATTGAGTTCACTATTTTTATCATGTTTTACAGAATAAGTACCTTTTTCTACTTTTTCATCGAAAGACATAAATGTACATGTAATGTTACATTATTACATTTACTCTATTTACCCGTACCGTACCTGGATCTTTAAATCACACTTTTTTTAAATGAACCAACGAGTCAGGATTAGTAAATTAATTATCAAAATATAAATGATATTGGCTTAACTTTTTAGATACAACTGTGGATAATAAATTTTGAATTATCGAAAGTACTACACGTCTTATCAAAACACAGCTTGTAAGCTTACATTTTTACCAGAAGAATAAGTATTTGAACCTTTACCACAATATATATCGCAGTCGAATAAATATCCTTCAGGACCAGCGATTCCCCATTCTTTTATTGCCCAACATTTAGATTTGTTTTGAATAAATTGTAAATTTGTACGACTATGAAATTTCACCATCATCTTATCAATAGATAGTGCGGTAGAAAAAAAAATCGAATTGCTGCAAAATTTTTCTGAAAATTTGAAGGACTTTATGAACTTTCCACGCTTTATCATTACCATTTTTATCATCTGGTTTAATCATCTTCAATTTTGATTTTATTTTCATAAATGTATTGCAAGACATCAATGAGGAAACGACTGGGCATAAAAGAAGTAGATCTGTAGACCAATAGTCTTTTTGTGACTTTCTTTGATTAAATGTTGTTAACACCAATATTCATCTTTAATAAGTTTATAACCATTCAAAATAGTACATTCAATAACATAATTCTTTATTTCCTTGGATATAAAAATTCAAACAGTTCTACTGCAGATAAATTGCGAATTTTTGAAAGATTTCTTATACTTTTATTCTACATCAAGTTATTTATTAATATGCTCTGGTTCTAATTTTGGTTGACTGTTAATGTAACTATCTAATACTTCATGGTATGAAATATTAGATATTTTATGGGATTCAGAATCAGAACTAGAAACTCCAGGATCATTGACATTCGGAATATAAACTGTATTATGCTTCTCATTTTCCCTTTCTTCGATCTCAAAATTGTCGATGTGAGGTCGCTTTTGACGTTTTGATTTTTGATGTGACATTAAAAAATTTTAATCTTTACTCTTCCTCAAACAACGATTTTATAACCAAACTATGTTTACTATTATACAAAAAGCAAAACTATTTTTAGAATGCCCATAAAACTATCACAAACAAAATGTTTAGTATGTGAGAGTGTGGTAATAAATAGCATAATTATCCAAGTGTATGGGTGTTAGTATATGAATATTATGGCCATGACTCCTAGAATTTTGAAAATTATTGACCGCCATATTGAACGTTCGAAATCTGCTAGAAAATTCATGAAAACCTAAAAGCAGATTCATAACCAGCGATCCGAAAAACCCCTTTATGGCAAGTGTAGAGAAATTTGAAGAATTTTGAACATTTTTTCCACCATATTGGATCGGCCATCTTGAAATTTGAAAAATGAATAACTTATTCATAATAATCAGTGACCCTGACAACACCTTTATGCTAAGTTTTATGAAATTTAAAGATTTTTGAAAGTTTTTGTCCGCCATATTGGATCCGTCATCTTGGAGTTTTGAAATCTATAGTAGATTTATGATCAGCGACCACAAAAAACTCCACATAGTAATTTTCACGGACCTTCATCATAAACTACTTGTTTTAATAAAAAATACTAGAATAGCCATAAAATTGTGACTTTAAGCCGCCATATTGGATACTCTAATGGACTCTAATGGATTTTGAAGGTTAGGGTTTATGGACGCAAGAAATATACAGTTTAGAAAAATCCGCTAAGAGCTTCGATGCGCATATATAAAAAAAATATTTTATTAATGAAAATCTCGAGTTTTATGTTAAATAAACAATAACAACTGTTTTAATATGCATTAATTTAAAATTTTGGCCAGATAAAGCGAAAGATCAGGTTATTTTACATCGATATTGATCCATCTAAATTTTTTTACATCCGATTTCATATAAGACGATGCCCTTGAAAAAAAAATAAAAAACGCGTCCGTCCTGTCCTTAATGAGTAAAGCCTTTATAGCGAACGATTATATTCATGATTTTAATTATATTACAGTTCAAATTCGACCTCTTGAACTTATCCGCAGAACTAAAAAGTTATCAAAATTTAATAGAATAGAAATGTAATCAATGAATAATCATAATAAGATATATTGTGATATAACCAGATCAGCATTACGTCCAGATATACCAAAGTCTTTTCGTCAGCACTTTTTCACAATGTTACACGAACGTCTTCCTTGAATCGGTAAAGTACCAATGGTATATATTATGTCCTGATATGCATAAGGACATCAAAGTGTAGTGCAGTAACTGCATTCCTTGTTAATATTCTAATGTTTTACGATACGTATCCCTTCTCCGTTCACCACTGATTGCCCCCGTTATTTGATTCAACCATGTACATACGGATATCATCGTCTGTGTATCAAGTGTCTGTATCAAGTGTGACAATCATTTATATTGTATAACCCCTACCGACTGTTTTTCTCGTTGGATCGAAGCCATCCCTTTACAAGATATTACCGCGCAAATAAATTGCAAATAAATGCACTTATTTTCTGTACTTCACGTTTCAGAACAACGGTCTATCACTGCACAGCTAAAGGTCTAATTAACTTTGGTCTGAGGCCTGCGATGGCTCGGTCGGTAGGGCGTCGGGCTCGTAATGTGAAGGTCCCAGGTTTGATTCCCGGCCCCGGCCGATTGATACAAGCACCACTGGGGAATGTATTCTCAACAAGTGCTTTCTTCTGTCGCTGAGTCTGTCGCTGATTAGCACTGATTTGGGAGTATAAAAAGAGCGACGTTAAAGTAATAATAAAAAAAAACTGTAGTCTGACTCTCCAACAACCTCAACTAATAAGGAGAGTGTTACATCTCCGGGAAACGGATCTTTAAAAAACTTCTAGGATATATTTTCTACTATAAAAATATGAAGCAAGGCAGAGTTTTAGACTCAAACGCTATTTTTTTCGATAGATATGATCTAATAGCGAAAAATTTCGCGAAAAAAGCCCTTGACTTTGATCACTTATAACTAAAAAAAATAGAGATAAACACTCAAACTTAAGTTCAGAAGAAAACTGAGATTCAGTACATTGGATAAAAAAAGCTTAAATATCTTGATTGGGTCGAATGTTATGAAAGATAAACGAAGTTAACGATATTTTGATGATTATTTTGAATTTATAAATTTACTGATTTTTAGGTCAATTGTCTTCTTATTTTTACTTTTTCCATTACTTTCGTCCAAATCAAGATATTTAAGGGGATGCCATACTGACGAAAATTCCTTCTATAGCGACATTAGTAACGTAATCGGTATTATTTGTTATATTACAAAAATTTAAAGCAATGGCATCTCAAAAGTAAACGAAGGGCGCATTCTAGATATACGGAATGTATTATTAAAAATAAGCAAAGCGTATGTCTTGATGAATTGTAGTGTAAATATGAAAAATACGACTCAGAGTATAAAAAAGTTTGAAAACGTTTACAGTTTTTCAAATTCACAGAAACTAAACAGTTTTATGCAAAACGGAAAGTCAGCGCATAATCTTAGGACATTCAAGAATATTGAAACGCTATGTGAGACAACCTCAAATGTCTAAAAAAGAAAAAATTGAAATATACGACTAGAAAAACAGGGGTTAGGAACAGTTATCACTGATTTGAGTTACAAATAAAGAATGATTATAATTGAATACATCGGAAAACGAAGTTGAGGCACAATCTTATCCAAGAATAATTTTGTAGCGAAAAATAAAGAAATACTTCAACAATTTAAAAGTTAATTGAAAAATAGAAAAGCGGTCACAGCATTCTAAAAAGATTGTTACAGCAGACGAAATGAGAGAAAACGGCTGCACTACTTGATTAGTGTTTTCGACAACAGGTGGCAGCACAACGGTTTTCTGCACAAAAAAGTACCATCAGTTCGGCGCGAAATTTGAATAAGCTAAATCATTACGGATAAATTATTCATCAATTTTTTTTATTTGCTAATTTATAATAAAGATAACTAAGCTATAATTAAATTTATCATTTCTAATTACTGTAAAAATATTTTTGAATTGCATACAATTAATACACTTTATTTACATATTCGTTTACAAATTAAATTATATTCGAAATTAGTTTATGCACTTATACTGGTATTTTATTAATTGTAAAGGTAAGGTATTGTTTACCTTACCGTTTGACAAATTCGAGCAACACGAGCGAACAGTATCGTAATGTTCGCATCGGCTCGGACCGGCGAGATTTGGCTCGGTTCGGTTCATCGTGGCTATATAGGCGAGATCGACTTTGTGCGCGCACCTGATTATATAGGTGAGGGGGAGATTGACGCGCGCTAAGGAGAAATATAGCCGCCTGGTTACGCGAGAGGTGGTTCCGCCGCGTCCAGTGTTACAGCCTGGCCGTGTTAATTGTACCGTGCGTTTCGCGTGTGTGTTTTGACTGCAGGCCGATCCTGCATTTGCAATGAGTGGTGCAACATCGTGAATCGACCTGCAGCCACACAACCTCGGTGCACGGGCGAACGGACAATCCGTCCGATACCACAACGAGAGCAAGCGATCGAGCGAGAGAGAGAGAGCAATCGACCAGCTGATCGTTATATGATTACAGCATCGAACTCGAGGAAATAAGTGGCACCACTTCACGCGATCGCGTTTCATTTAATAATCAATAAATAGTTTATTTATTGCGCTATACCAGTCTCGTTGACTATGTATATTATCTTAGTTCGCGATATTTTCCCTCTCTCTCTCTACAAGCCGGCCGTTTACCGACTTGTAATAATAGCGTAGACCTCGGCGACGATTAGAGATTTTGTTTGTTATTTATTCTTTATATTTATTTCAATGAATTCAATTTATCATTACATTTCAATTCGGTATTCGAGTAATTCAATTTTAACCCGCGTACGATTCCTTCCGTAATCCTAAGAGCTCGTATATTTCTGGTTGACAAGTGCTCGACGCGATATCCCTGTTTCGCGGTCAATTTCAGATTTGATTTTTACCTGGTTGTTATCTGAAACAGTAACTCGGTTTCAGACTAACACTTAACAGATTTGGTAGAGCGGACAGGTAACCGCCGCCGCAGCGCGGGTAAAAATACGTTTATTTAAATACGGTAAATTTAACCGTACCGCTGAGCAGCCGCGATATTAAAATAAACATCCGTGCGGCAACCCAACTGTTACATATTATGATTTATATATTCTTTTTCTCTCACTTCTTATTCCGAATTAACTAAAAATTACATTATACGATACATACTTTGCGCTTAAAAAATTTTTATATAGAAGAATATTTAGTAAAGCTTTAAAGCTATTAGTGAAAATTAAAAAACACTTATGTGTGTCTGCATGAGAAATCGTGAACCGAAGAAAAAATACGATTGCACAGGCTAAGAGGTACGAGCGCCGGTCGACGAGCCAGCAATCGCACCTCCTAGCCTGCTGTATCGTCGGCGAGACAGCGAACATTGTAATAAGCCTCTCTGTTTTGTTTTAGCGTGCTATACGGAAATGGTTTTTAGGAAGAATTGTTTTCATTTTGCCTTCAATTTGCTTTTAGTAATATACTTGCTCTATTACTAAAGTGTACGTACATTAGTACATAATTGTATCTAGCGCTATTTATAAATGGTAATAATTGTAAGGGTAGTACTATTAAAAAACAATGGACATTTTACAATGCGGATTTAATATACGCAAGATAAATAAAAAAATCAATTTGTTTGATTTACATTTTTGGCTTGTGTAAATTACTGTAATGTTTTGGTGGTAGCAGCACCATCGGTGGACTAAAAATTTAATATGTGTTAGTAATTAACACGGATGTTGCCACTGTTGTATTCTATTAGGTTAATACTATATATAGGTATTAAAAATATAATTTTTTCTCGCCCAGGCAAAAGTTTTTAAATTAATATTGAATTTTGTTGGTCTTGCTGAGCTAACGTCTAACGACTCTAAGAACTCCAAGTTGCTCGCTCGAAAAGGCACGACAATTCGCCGTGTATCAATCCCGAGGACAACATTATGAAGGCCACAAGCCGCCAGACATAAACCAAAAGAAGAAGCAAATAAAATACTAAGTAATAAAATTGAAAATATTTTAATAAGAAAGAAAGAAATTTTAAGTATATGTGTTTCGTCTTGGGACCGTCTGCCAGAACTCATCAGTGGGGCGCAGACGGTCCCTGCCCCAGACACACAAGACAGTATTATTGAATCAAAATAATGATAAACTTAAAATTTTGGTATCGTAAGAACGAATGAACGGAGCCTATATAAGTACACATAAGGTGGAAAATCTGATTGTGGATGGAAAAGTGCCCCCTAACATCAGAGTATGTACTATGGACATAATCTTAAACCAAAGTCCTGTTATTATTAAAAATATAATTTTTTCTCGCCCAGGCAAAAGTTTTTAAATTAATATTGAATTTTGTTGGTCTTGCTGAGCTAACCAAAATTTTAAGTTTATCATTATTTTGATTCAATAATACTGTCTTGTGTGTCTGGGGTAGGGACCGTCTGCGCCCCACTGATGAGTTCTGGCAGACGGTCCCAAGACGAAACACATAGACTTAAAATTTCTTTCTTTCTTATTAAAATATTTTCAATTTTATTACTTAGTATTTTATTTGCTTCTTCTTTTGGTTTATGTCTGGCGGCTTGTGGCCTTCATAATGTTGTCCTCGGGATTGATACGCGGCGAATTGTCGTGCCTTTTCGAGCGAGCAACTTGGAGTTCTTAGAGTCGTTAGACGTTAGCTCAGCAAGACCAACAAAATTCAATATTAATTTAAAAACTATATATAGGTAGTCGGTAAAACAGATAGTACGGACCTTCGCAAATTTTTTTCTTGTACGGCATCCCCTTAAGCTTTTGTTTTAAATCAAATCTACTCGATCTCAGTTTTCTTCTGAACTTAAACTTGAGTATTTATCTCTGTTTTTGAATTTTAAGTAATCAAAGTCAAGGGCTTTATGGCGAAATTATTCGTTATCAGATCATATATATCGTAAAAATAGCGTTAGAGTTTAAAACTCTAGCTTTCTTCATATTTTTGTAGTAGAAAACATATGTTAGGAGTTTTTTAAAGATCCGTTAGTTTGGCTCTAACTCACGGACCTCAGACCACATTCTTTTAGAAAAATGCGGTTTTCAAATTTTTTGAAACCCCGATTGTCTAAAAATTAGAAACGGCTTTGACGTGCTATAATATAGACGGCGATTGAGTAAGGTGTGGTATTTTGACCTTTGTACGATTTCAGATCCAAACAAAAAAATTTGTCTTATAGGAAATATATGAGCAAAATGAAGTTCGTCCCAATGTCTATTCCAGAGTCCTTGCCGACTACACATATATAGATAGAGAAAGTAAAAGAGCGTGGCGGTATGTAGGGGAGTGTGAGCGGACTGTTTACATGGTACTAAATAGCATACAAAAGCTTTTGATTAAAAAAAAGGATATGCACCATAGGAGCAATGGATCATTCTCGTTCGTGTGTGTGTATGTTTTTTTTTTCTTTCTTTTTAGACGAGGCTGAAAAAATACTCTTAACTCACGGAGTGTAAGACTCGGTCAGCGGGACTTATACCCACTAAAAAACCACCCTACCATTGGTATTGGCAGGGCTCCTACCCCTCAGAAACCGCCGCCAGGCATTACTTCGAAAGGGGCAGTCACGCTATGTTTGCTTCTTCTTAGCAGACAACAGCCTCAATATCTTGTGTATGTAGGGCAGCTACTATTAATGCCACCCCTAGCCAGCTCCTCTTCATTTCTAATGTGGTTCAGCCATCCTGCTGCGAATGCTACAAATGTCACCACGCATCCCAACCTTCTTGCAAACCAAGAAGGCACATTTTAATACCCTCTGGTATTAAGAGACCTTTTCAAAAGGTGTAAAAATCGTCCCTTACTTCCACAAACCGAGGGCACCAGGACAGGATGTGTTCTACGTCTTCGTCGATACCAGAGCAGGTCGGGAACTCCGCATTCCCGCATATACGTATGCGGTACAGGTAGCTGCCGAAGCATCCATGACCCGTAAAAGCACCAGGGTCAGATAGAAGGTGACAAATCCGTGTTTCCTACTCGTCCACTTCAAAACATCTGGGATGACGCTACGGGTCCAGCGAACTTCGCCGGCCTAATTCCATCTCTGTTGCTACGCAATAGGCGTAACAATCTTGAACTGCAATATTGCCAAGGCCTCGAGGAGAGCACAAACACAAGTGTAGGTTTTTGTACTGCCTCATGCTGTCGCCCAAGCATTAAAATCTCCTCCAATGCCTATTGGCGATCGGGAGGACCTCACATTGGTGACGATGGCATCATAGGACTCGGTCGGTAGGGCGTCAGGCTCGTAATGTGGAGGTCCCAGGTTCGATTCCCGGCCCCGGCCGATTGATACAAGCACCACTGGGAAATATATTTTCAACAAGTGCTTTCTTCACCAAGACATCGTATGACCTCCGTCGCTGATTAGCACCGATTTGAGAGCATAAAAAGAGCGACGTTAAAAAAAATATTACGTCAGGCTGATGTTGCCGACGATTCTGCTTCTCTCTTCAGTTTTTCTGGGTAACCACGGCATTCCTTCCTCTCTGTGATACGAGCAGGCACCCTTAGACCCTCGGGTATTAGAGGGCCGTTCCAATACTCCCGGAATTTTTGGCGTTCTTCCAAGGCAATGAAGGAGAACGTGTTCCACGTCTTCATCCACTGTAGAACACGTTGGGCACTCTCTGCTCCCGTACACTTTAATGCGGCACAGGTAGCTGCGGAAGCATCCATGGCCAGTGAGCACCTGGGTAAGATGGAAGGTGACGAAGCCGTGCTCCCTGCTCAGCTGTCTGGTGATATCGGGGATGACGCGGTGTGTCCAGCGACACCCGCTAGCTGAATCCCACCGTTGCTGCCATTACCGATAGGTGTTGACAGACCATCTGGGGCGTGTGCGCGCGCGCGCGTGTGTGTGTGTGAGAGTGTATGTGTCTGCGCGTGCTGATGTCTGCATATGTGTGTTCGTGTTGATGTGTGCGTGTTTATGTGAGTGTGTCATGTTTGTTAAGCTAGTTTGCGATGCTCGCACTGAGAACTAAAATGTGGTATTATAAATATATGATTTTATCTTGCAAACATGCAAATTAATTCATTTGAAATTAATGACTTGTAGTAATTTTTTTATACTAGGAGTAAATATATATGTTAAAAAAGTAAATGTGTGATGTATAAATACTTGAATTCTCTATGTTTGACTTAAAGGCTTATCATTTACATATTATTTGTGTTTCTATTTTATAAAATGTATAGTATTGCGAACTTAGTTTTATTTTTCTATCATTGTAGATATGAACCAGAAATTCAACCAGGAGTTATATATAAATTACAGGATCTAAAAGCTACGTTAAGGATATTTTCAACAGGAAGTATTACGGTTACAGGTAAATCACATATATTGTGTCGATGCTCATTATTTATTCATTATTATTTATTTAATTTGTGACATAACCAATCAGATAAATATATCAATGTATTCAAATATATTTGTTGCATCTATTTAAACGATTATTTATTATGTAATTGTTAAATGTACACTTTCTTGTTTTGATTATATATATATATATATATATATATATATATATATATATATATGTAAAGAAAATCGACATTACACTTGTATACAAGTTTCGTCGTTTCTTTAGAATTCGAATTTGCCGCGCATTTTTAAGTAGGCTAATATGATAACCATCAACCTGTGATAAAGTGGAAAACTGATATGAAGAGATAAGCTATAGACACGTGTTAATTAAATGAATTAAACGTGGCATAAGTAAAATATAATGAATTGAATAATAAATTGTGTTACCTATAAAACGGGAAATTGCATAAAGGATAAATTGGCTTTAAATGTCGTTTCTTTGTTTTACAGGTAAGAAATATTGTACAATTACAAAAAAAGTGTAAATTATTAAATAAATAATAAAATTATAAATTAACTTTGTTTTACAGAGAAACAATTTAGTTAATCATTTATAGCAATCCCTACATAAAAAAGGTTAACACATTATAAAACGACATTTCTTGAACATTAATAAATAATAAGTATGGATAAATTAAAGTTTGAATTTGTAGTAAAAGCTTCTAGTGATAATAAATCAAATTTTATTGCCATAACCTCAATCACCACAACAGAAAATAAAATATTTGGTATTCCGGAAGAGTTACAATCAGCAAACTTACACAGACTAATTTTCAATACACCAGCATTTATAAAAATAAAAAATTCATTACGTAAAAGACATCAAAAAAGAAATATATGGATTACTTTAACAAAAGAATTATCGGAAACCTACATAGACGAGGATGGAAACATGCAATTTGAAGAAATCTTTTTGGAAGAAATAACAGATGAATTACAACATACTAATATTACAGAAGGCTCATTAGTAAAAATCTTAGAAAAAATTGCTGAAACCAAATCTCAAAGTAACGGTCATAATTTAAAAAAACTTTCAGAAAAATTTGTCATAGAAAAGTTCACAGGCAAAAATCAGAATGCAAATCAATGGATTGATACTTTTGAAAAAGCATGTAACCGTTTCGATATAACGCAAGAAGAAGAAAAAATCGAAATTTTTAGATTATTTTTAGATAAATCTTGTTTGGACTGGTACAGCTCTATGCTTATAAAACTTATATTAAATTCAGAATGGAAAAAATGGAAAGAAAATTTTTATGAAACCTATGCAAATTAAGGTTGGACTTCAATCAGGTATGCTTTATTATATAAATATAAAACGGATTCATTACTAGATTATGCATTAAAAAAAGAAAGACTTTTATTAGAAATGAACAAATCAATTGATATATGCACATTGATTAATACTATAGCTATAGGTTTACCAAATGTTGTATCAGATATGATTAATAGAGAAAATCTTAAATCAACTGAAGATCATTTTAATGAAATTGGTAAACTAGAATATTTAATGTATAGAAAGCCTAATGATAAGCAAAATCATAGTAATGTAAATTCTAATTTGAAAGAAAAAAATGAAAAATTTAAACCATGCAAGATTTGCGATTTGCGATTTGGTTAACACATTATATATATATATATATATATATATATAAATATATATATATATATATTTCAGAAAATTTACGAAGGCAAATTCTACAGAGGTATATGCAACTGTTTTTACTAAAAATTGCACCTTTTAAAAATTTTTGCGATGCCTTCAATAACTTAATTTTAATGTGTGTATTATAT
The DNA here is from genome assembly GCA_026168455.1 of Theocolax elegans. Taxonomy (NCBI): domain Eukaryota; kingdom Metazoa; phylum Arthropoda; class Insecta; order Hymenoptera; family Cerocephalidae; genus Theocolax; species Theocolax elegans. Next base: position 24,577,738 of record CM047429.1, read on the forward strand.
GTAATACCGGTCTTTCCTAACTAAGTTGCTTTCTTGTTTAATAAAGCAGGGCCTACTCACTCTTTGTCCACTATGATTGGTGAAATTTCCCAGTGCACAGGCTTTTTCAAAAAAATTTTTAAAGGCGTTTCGTCCTGGATCTCAAGCTTGGACTCCCCATTAGGGAAGTGGAGATCTTACCTTAGACGCCAGTAGCAAGATGTTCTGCGGCTACATATACAGAGTATTATTAAAAAATAAAGCAACTTAGTTCCGAAAGACCGATATTACATATTATAAACACATATACATATTACCAAACGAAGGATTCATTTTTATTTTAAATAACTCATGACTTGGTCTAATACGTCGCACTCCGGCTGGTAATTTTTCCCACAGCTAGATGGCAACGACTATCTCTCTACACTTTATATATATATCTTTAAAGAAAGACAAAAAATTAACAAAAATTAACATGGTGATTCCCATTTAAATTTTAAAACAAATTTCGTTTTTCTTTAAATTACCATAACTTTTTACAGACCTGAAGGCCATAGAAATGCTACAGACTATTTAGAAGGTATTGCTCCAAGCTTTCTTTTAGACTTTTGGATAAAAAAATCCATTGTGGCGCACTTACGCTTTTTTCAATTTGAATATTGACATGTAGTTTATGTAACATTGACCTTGAGATTAGAAATTCTAACCCAGAAGAATAAATTGTAGACATAATTGGCAACAAATGTTACATATAGTGTTCTATAGTAAAAGTTGATAGATTTTGAGTTAAATAGCGGTAAACCCAGCAGGCGTTGAAAAAACTTGGAAAAATTCACTTTTTGAGGTTAGAATAACTTTTGAGTAAATAGATTCCAGTACCTAAAATTTTTTTTCTGTATTCTGAAAAACATTTGCAACGTGTAGCCAAAATGTGGTGCATTTTAAAATTTTGATCAGACTACTTCACGTGGAATACTCTATGTATATATATGTTAAATCCTGTAATCTTAGACACGGCGGCGACGGCGGCGGGAAAATATTTATATAATATAGAGATATATATTATGTAGATTCATGGACCAAAATGACCACTTTAACGTCCAAAAAGCATTGAGAAATTTTTATACACAGCGGATGCGGCAGCAGCAAAATATCTTTATAATATAGAGTGATTTTGTAAACATATTTCTTTTCGATTGTTCCACCACGTTATACATTTTTTTACGTTTTATAGAGATGAGGAGGTTTTATATATAGAGAATGTATCATTCTTAATGTTGCTAAAGCTCTTTGAAATAACTGTCAAATGTATAAGAGTTTTTAGATTACTGAAAAGTGCCTGGTATTATATATAAATAACGTAAATTATAAAAATATTGTTTTATAGTGTAATGACATTGATTTGGGCGAAATCGGCTTTGCGCGCAACTGAATAACGAAAATAGAATAGATACACGTCGTGACACACGGCAGGTATTGTTACCCCGCGTTCCGCGTTTAGGATCACCTGTACTGTCTTATTGCGATGTGTGTGTGCGTGATATTGTTGCAGGCCGATTCTGCGTTTGGCACGCCTGTTAAACAGTAACATAGCGGTAACAGTAACAGTAACATAGCGACCTGCACATGCACTAACACCTAACAGGCGACCGCACCGGCAGTACCGTATACCGCAACGTGAGCAAGAGAGAGAGAGAGCAATCGATCGGTTGGTTGTTATATTAACGATCCCAGCACTTAAGGGGACCAACCGGTGTTAGCGGACCATAAAATCAAAAACATTTTTATTTCGAAAATTGATTGGAAATGACGTTAAAAATATAGAAGTGTCAGCCAATTATTGATTTTTAATTTTTCTTAACCAAAAATCGATTTTCAATAAACTTGATAATTTTGATTAATAAATTTTTTTCGCTATAATATAATTTAATTTACTTTTACTATATACGTGAGTGGTTCTCCGTGAATTCGAAAATGAAAAAAATTAATAATCTGTCAATATGACTATAACTGTGGGAATATGTTTTAGAGGTGTCCAGTAGTTCTCCTGAATTTTTTCAGATTTTTTTGGGTCCTTTATTTTAAGTTACGGAGAGTCGAAGTTGACATTTTAGCACTTTTTTGCATTTTACGCCCATTTTTATGATATTGTGGCTCTTAGGTGATGCATTTTTCGTTATAAATTTTTCATAAAAATAATTTTAAAATCATAAATGTATGCTGTCACGCTCTTGTAAGCTATTTAAACCTTAAATAGTGAAAATCAACAATTCTGCTCCGGACTCTGAAAACCAAATACTGTCTAAAACATGTCTTTTTATAGTCAGAATCTACCTATAAATTTCCAGAGTGGGTCTAAACCATTAAGACCACTTATGATCAAAATATTTGGGATAAGTGCCCGAAATATTAATAGAAATGTATATTTAATGCATTATAACAATGAATCTCATAGCATGATCATTGCAAAAAAATTTATGCAGTTACCTTGGAGTGGTAGAAAAGCATCTCCCCTTTTTTTAGTATCATCTAATCTCCTGTAAGCTGTTAAAAATACGAATATTATTATAAAATTATAAAAAATTAATTTTCAAACATTTATAATGATAGATTTACAATTTTACAACCCTCACAAGAATTATGATATTAATCCGAATGATATATATATATATATATATGTATATATATATATATATATGGGTGGTTCTCTGTGACATCGAAGATGAAAAAAATAAATATTGCTATAACTGTGGGAATATGTTTTAGAGGTATCCAGTAATTCTCCTGAATTTTTTCAGATATTTTCTGGGCCATTATTTTAAGTTACAGAGAGTCAAAGTTGACATTTTAGCACTTTTTTGCATTATATGCCCATTTTCATGAATTTTTAGCTCCCAGGGGATGCATTTTTCACTAAAAACATAAGTATGACTTTTTTGTAAAATTTTCCGAACTTTTCACTAAAATACTTTTAAAGACATAAATGTATGCTGTCACACTCTTGTAAGCCATTTAAACCTTAAATAGTGAAAATCAGCAATTCTGCTCCGGACTCTGGTAACCTAATACTGTCTAAAAGATGTCTTTTTATAGTCAGAAACTGCCTAAAAATTTCCAGAGTGGGTCTAAACCATTAAGACCACTTATGATCAAAATATTGGGATAAGTGCCCGAATATTAATAGAAATGTATATTTAATGCATTATAACAATGAATCTCATAGCATGATCATTGCAAAAAAATTTATGCAGTTACCTTGGAGTGGTAGAAAAGCATCTCCCCTTTTTTTAGTATCATCTAATCTCCTGTAGCTGTTAAAAATACGAATATTATTATAAAATTATAAAAATTAATTTTCAAACATTATAATGATAGATTTACAATTTTACAACCCTTCACAAGAATTATGATATTAATCTAATGATCTATATATATATATAAGTATATATATATATATATATATGGGTGGTTCTCTGTGACATCGAAGATGAAAAAAATAAATATTGCTATAACTGTGGGAATATGTTTTAGAGGTATCCAGTAATTCTCCTGAATTTTTTCAGATATTTTCTGGGCCATTATTTTAAGTTACAGAGAGTCAAAGTTGACATTTTAGCACTTTTTTGCATTATATGCCCATTTTCATGAATTTTTAGCTCCCAGGGGATGCATTTTTCACTAAAAACATAAGTATGACTTTTTTTGTAAAATTTTCCGAACTTTTCACTAAAAATACTTTTAAAGACATAAATGTATGCTGTCACACTCTTGTAAGCCATTTAAACCTTAAATAGTGAAAATCAGCAATTCTGCTCCGGACTCTGGTAACCTAATACTGTCTAAAAGATGTCTTTTTATAGTCAGAAACTGCCTAAAAATTTCCAGAGTGGGTCTAAAGTCATTAAGATCACTTATGATCAAAATATTCGGGAATAAGTGCCCGAAATATTAATAGAAATGTATATTTAATGCATTATAACAATGAATCTCATAGCATGATCATTGCAAAAAAATTTATGCAGTTACCTTGGAGTGGTAGAAAAGCATCTCCCCTTTTTTTAGTATCATCTAATCTCCTGTAAGCTGTTAAAAATACGAATATTATTATAAAATTATAAAAAATTAATTTTCAAACATTTATAATGATAGATTTACAATTTTACAACCCTCACAAGAATTATGATATTAATCCGAATGATATATATATATATATATATGTATATATATATATATATATGGGTGGTTCTCTGTGACATCGAAGATGAAAAAAATAAATATTGCTATAACTGTGGGAATATGTTTTAGAGGTATCCAGTAATTCTCCTGAATTTTTTCAGATATTTTCTGGGCCATTATTTTAAGTTACAGAGAGTCAAAGTTGACATTTTAGCACTTTTTTGCATTATATGCCCATTTTCATGAATTTTTAGCTCCCAGGGGATGCATTTTTCACTAAAAACATAAGTATGACTTTTTTTGTAAAATTTTCCGAACTTTTCACTAAAAATACTTTTAAAGACATAAATGTATGCTGTCACACTCTTGTAAGCCATTTAAACCTTAAATAGTGAAAATCAGCAATTCTGCTCCGGACTCTGGTAACCTAATACTGTCTAAAAGATGTCTTTTTATAGTCAGAAACTGCCTAAAAATTTCCAGAGTGGGTCTAAACCATTAAGACCACTTATGATCAAAATATTTGGGATAAGTGCCCGAAATATTAATAGAAATGTATATTTAATGCATTATAACAATGAATCTCATAGCATGATCATTGCAAAAAAATTTATGCAGTTACCTTGGAGTGGTAGAAAAGCATCTCCCCTTTTTTTAGTATCATCTAATCTCCTGTAAGCTGTTAAAAATACGAATATTATTATAAAATTATAAAAAATTAATTTTCAAACATTTATAATGATAGATTTACAATTTTACAACCTTCACAAGAATTATGATATTAATCCGAATGATATATATATATATATATATATATATATATATATATATATATATATATATATATATATATATATATATATGGGTGGTTCTCTGTGACATCGAAGATGAAAAAAATAAATATTGCTATAACTGTGGGAATATGTTTTAGAGGTATCCAGTAATTCTCCTGAATTTTTTCAGATATTTTCTGGGCCATTATTTTAAGTTACAGAGAGTCAAAGTTGACATTTTAGCACTTTTTTGCATTATATGCCCATTTTCATGAATTTTTAGCTCCCAGGGGATGCATTTTTCACTAAAAACATAAGTATGACTTTTTTTGTAAAATTTTCCGAACTTTTCACTAAAAATACTTTTAAAGACATAAATGTATGCTGTCACACTCTTGTAAGCCATTTAAACCTTAAATAGTGAAAATCAGCAATTCTGCTCCGGACTCTGGTAACCTAATACTGTCTAAAAGATGTCTTTTTATAGTCAGAAACTGCCTAAAAATTTCCAGAGTGGGTCTAAGTCATTAAGATCACTTATGGTCAAAATATCCGGGAAAAGTGCCCGAAATATTAATAGAAATGTATATTTAATGCATTATAACAATGAATCTCATAGCATGATCATTGCAAAAAAATTTATGCAGTTACCTTGGAGTGGTAGAAAAGCATCTCCCCTTTTTTTAGTATCATCTAATCTCCTGTAAGCTGTTAAAAATACGAATATTATTATAAAATTATAAAAAATTAATTTTCAAACATTTATAATGATAGATTTACAATTTTACAACCCTCACAAGAATTATGATATTAATCCGAATGATATATATATATATATATATGTATATATATATATATATATGGGTGGTTCTCTGTGACATCGAAGATGAAAAAAATAAATATTGCTATAACTGTGGGAATATGTTTTAGAGGTATCCAGTAATTCTCCTGAATTTTTTCAGATATTTTCTGGGCCATTATTTTAAGTTACAGAGAGTCAAAGTTGACATTTTAGCACTTTTTTGCATTATATGCCCATTTTCATGAATTTTTAGCTCCCAGGGGATGCATTTTTCACTAAAAACATAAGTATGACTTTTTTTGTGAAATTTTCCGAACTTTTCACTAAAAATACTTTTAAAGACATAAATGTATGCTGTCACACTCTTGTAAGCCATTTAAACCTTAAATAGTGAAAATCAGCAATTCTGCTCCGGACTCTGGTAACCTAATACTGTCTAAAAGATGTCTTTTTATAGTCAGAAACTGCCTAAAAATTTCCAGAGTGGGTCTAAATCATTAAGATCACTTATGGTCAAAATATCCGGGAAAAGTGCCCGAAATATTAATAGAAATGTATATTTGCTGCCTTATAACGATGAATCTATTAGCATGATCATTGCAAAAAAATTTGTGCACTTACCTTGGAGTGGTAGAAAAGTATCTCCACTTGCTTCAGTATCCATCAAATCCCCTGTAAGCTGCTAAAAATACAAATATTATTATACAAATGTAAAAAATTAATTTTTAAACAATTATAATGCTGAATTTTTAGTTTCACATCCCTTACAAGAATTATAGTACTAATCTGAAGGATTACTATAAAAGTATCAACATTATTATTATTATTATTCAGCAATACATTGTTTAGATTTCACAAACTTGTCCCTGTCACATTATCATATTATTCAATATAATTATATATCCGATTTATTTATATATCTTTTGTATTAAATACGTATATTCAGCTATTGTAATAATGATGTTTATATATTTATAGTAATCCTTCAGATTAGTACTATAATTCTTGTAAGGGATGTGAAACTAAAAATTCAGCATTATAATTGTTTAAAAATTAATTTTTTACATTTGTATAATAATATTTGTATTTTTAGCAGCTTACAGGGGATTTGATGGATACTGAAACAAGTGAAGATACTTTTCTACCACTCCAAGGTAAGTGCACAAATTTTTTTGCAATGATCATGCTAATAGATTCATCGTTATAAGGCAGCAAATATACATTTCTATTAATATTTCGGGCACTTTTCCCGGATATTTTGACCATAAGTGATCTTAATGATTTAGACCCACTCTGGAAATTTTTAGGCAGTTTCTGACTAAAAAGACATCTTTTAGACAGTATTAGGTTACCAGAGTCCGGAGCATAATTGCTGATTTTCACTATTTAAGGTTTAAATGACTTACAAGAGTGTGACAGCATACATTTATGTCTTTAAAAGTATTTTTAATGAAAAGTTCGGAAAATTTTACAAAAAAAGTCATCCTTATGTTTTTAGTGAAAAATGCATCCCCTGGGAGCTAAAAATTCATGAAAATGGGCATATAATGCAAAAAAGTGCTAAAATGTCAACTTTGACTCTCTGTAACTTAAAATAATGGCCCAGAAAATATCTGAAAAAATTCAGGAGAACTACTGGATACCTCTAAAACATATTCCCACAGTTATAGCAATATTTATTTTTTTCATCTTCGATGTCACAGAGAACCACCCATATATAAATAAAGGGTAGCCTCCAATCCTGAAATCTTAGACTCGGTGGCGACGGAATATTTATGTAATATATATTGTAAGGGTAAGGTATTGTTTAGCTTACCGTTTGACGAATTCGAGCAACACGAGCGAACAGTATCGTAATGTTGGCATCGGCTAGGGCCAGCAAGATTCGGCTCGGCTCAGTTCGTCGTGGCTACACGGGCGAGATCGACTTCGCGCGCGCACCTGATTAGAGAGGTGACGGGGAGATTCGCACGCGCTGCGAAGAGTGATAGCCGCCTTGTTACGCGACAGGTGTGATCCCCCCCGCGTCCCGTGTTCAGCTTCACCGCGTTGTGTTTTACCTTGCGTTTCGCGTGTGTATTTGGACTGCAGGCCGATCCTGCATTTGCAGTGGGTGATGCAACACCGTGAACAGACCTGCAGCCACACAACCTCGGTGCACGGGCGAACGGACAATACGTTCTACACCGCAGCGAGAGTTAGAGAGAGATAGAGCGACCGATCGGGTGGTCGTTGTTTACCAACGACTATAGCAACTTAAGAAGTAAGTGGTACCACTTCACGCGATCGAGTCTTTTTATTCGCAATTAATAAATAATCTTATTGCGTTATACCAGTCCCGTTGACTGGGTATATTATTTTACTTCGCGATATTTTTCCCCCTCTCTCTACAAGTCGGCCGTTTACCGACTTGTAATAATAGCGTAGACCTCGGCGACGATTAGAGATTTTGTTTGTTATTTACTCTCTATATTTATTTTAATGAATTCAATTTATCATTACATTTCAATTCGGTATTCGAGTAATTGAATTTTAACCCGCGTCCGATTCCTTCCGTAATCCTAAGAGCTCGTATATTTCTGGTTGACAAGTGCTCGACGCGATATCTCTGTTTCGCGGTCAATTTCAGATTTGATTTTTACCTGGTTGTTATCTGAAACAGTAACTCGGTTTCAGACTAACACTTAACAGATTTGGTAGAGCGGACAGGTAACCGCCACCGCAACGCGGGAAAAATACATGTATTTAAACACGGTAAGTTTAACCGTACCGCTGAGCAACCGCGAAATTAAAATAAACATGCGTGCCGCAACCAAACTGTTACAATATATGTATATATATATATTTCAAATTTATGTTTTTTCAAGTGTAGGTAATGTATGTATTTTTCCGTGCTCAACAAAAACTTATGAATATAACTTGAAAGTATGTGTATTAGTTTACTAATCACTGATAAAACATGAAATTTTTAAATTAGTACTTAATAATTATAACGGATCTAAAATTCAATGTAATGCTTTAAATGCAGATGCAAAATTGTTTGTAGATAAAATAAATATTAATCAAGTATAAGAACGTACACTTTTCCATATATCCATATGAAATACAATGAGTTAAAAATTAAATACATTAATTAATTGCATTTTTTAAGATAATTCTATTAGAAACAGTATTGGCAAAAGGAAATTCATATTTTAACACGGTTTTTCCAAAATTAATAATTTAGGAGAATTCGATATTCGAAAAATACAACAAATTTAAATGTTATTCATTTTAATGCAATTTCAAAATGCATGGATATATAAGTGAGTAGAAGATGTATATTTATGTAAAACAATATTTTAAATAAACGAATATGTATTTATTAGAAACAGATGGTTATTTAAGGAATGAATTTGTTAACAATAATAAATATAAATATGTGGACTCCGTAACTAACGGGAAAAATAAATTGGATATAATTATGAATCAATAAACGCAGATTTTAAAAGAGGGTGCAAATTACAAATTATGGGAGAAATGAAAGAAACAGGATATTATTTTCATGCCGCTGAAAGCCTTTGAAATTAATACAAAAATTTATTTAAGAAGAAAGTTTTATTCCTCTAAAAGTACAAAATATTAAGAAAAATTAATGTTAGGAGGTGAAGGTCTATTTAAATCCGTTAAAAATAATCCAAAATTTTAATAAGTATTTACTAAATACTACAATTTAGTAAGTATATGCACTTTACTATTTTTGATAAGTTAATTTTTCATTATCATTGAGGGTCTGGAAATGAAAAGGACGCGTAAGCCGAAAATCCTGGATAAGTATTGACCACGGAGTTGATTTTTCACGTCAATAAAATTAAATTTTTGTCTTATGGGTTTTGTAGAGGACATAATTTTATTTTATTTAAGCTATATTAAAAATATTTTTTGTTTCCGAGTTATAATCGAAAAACGCGTATTTTGCGACAATGATTTTTTAATACGATTTTCACTTTAACCTGCCACCATTTTCGTTTTACTCAATATTTTGTTATGAAATTTTTATACGAGTTTCTCCAAGGATATCCGCGAGTTATAGACTTGGAAAGGAGTCTTAATATTATTTACAAAACACATGATGATTTTTTAAAAAGAGAAAAATGAAAATTGTAAATGTTTACTTTCAGCAAGAAAAGGTTAGTGAGACAGTTTCGAATTTCAGAAATATAACAATCGGGTATTAAAACTTAATAGTTAAGGAAGTTTACTGGACATTTTGAGATTTATAACTATTAATGAAGCTGAATAATAGCGATTTTTCTATTTGCTCTGAACCGCGCTCTGTGCCTCTAACTGAGCCGCTCGGGAGCTTGACTCGCACCCGACAAATGTTATACTTTTTATGTGCATTTTTATACATCCAGTCACTTATTCTCGATAAAGTTTTATCTGATTTTTATATTTTTATCTTTAATATAGATTTAATGGACAATCCTTGAAATCGTCGCCTCCGAATAAAAACATTCTAACTCAGAAATCGCTTGGAAAATACGTTAACTCAGAATTCGCTTGGAGAACACGTTAACTCAGAAATTGCTTGGAGAACACGTTAACTCAGAATTCGCTTGGAGAACACGTCAAATCAAAAATCGCTTGGAAAACACGTTAACTCAGAATTCGCTTGGAGAACACGTTAACTCAGAAATCGCTTGGAGAACATGTTAACTCAGAAATCGCTTGGAAAACACGTTAACTCAAAATTCGCTTGGACAACACGTTAACGCAAAAATCGCTTGGAGAAGACTTTAACTCAGAAGTTGCTTGGAGAACACGTTAATTCAGAGGATGATTTTTGGCGCCTCGATTTAAGTTGGCACCACTGCCAAAAATTTTTAACAGTTCAAGAATAAATAAAAAAACTTTCATATAGTTATAAACGTATTTTTTATTTAATTTCTCTAAGCGTTCTTATTATACACTAATGCGTTCTCCTAAAAAAGGTGGAAAATTCTTTAAATATTTAAGAAAATCGTAGAAATTAGTGTTTTCGATAACTTTATGAAATCGATATTTATACGGGCTCTCCATAAATGTGTAAAAGTACATAAATTTATTTCTACTATAAATCGTAGAATAAATATTTGAAAGAATTGACATTGTGATGTGTTGGTACTTTATTTTTATGAAATTGCATTACTTCATAATTATATTGTTTTTAATATTTATATTAATGATTATGAAGTAATGCAATTTCATAAAAATAAAGTTCCAACACATCACAATGTCAATTCTTTCAAATATTTATTCTACGATTTATAGTAGAAATAAATTTATGTACTTTTACACATTTATGGAGAGCCCGTATAAATATCGATTTCATAAAGTTATCGAAAACACTAATTTCTACGATTTTCTTAAATATTTAAAGAATTTTCCACCTTTTTTAGGAGAACGCATTAGTGTATAATAAGAACGCTTAGAGAAATTAAATAAAAAATACGTTTATAACTATATGAAAGTTTTTTTATTAATTCTTGAACTGTTAAAAATTTTTGGCAGTGGTGTCAACTTAAATCGAGGCGCCAAAAATCATCCTCTGAATTAACGTGTTCTCCAAGCAACTTTTGAGTTAAAGTCTTCTCCAAGCGATTTTTGCGTTAACGTGTTGTCCAAGCAAATTTTGAGTTAACGTGTTTTCCAAGCGATTTCTGAGTTAACATGTTCTCCAAGCGATTTCTGAGTTAACGTGTTCTCCAAGCGAATTCTGAGTTAACGTGTTTTCCAAGCGATTTTTGAGTTGACGTGTTCTCCAAGCGAATTCTGAGTTAACGTGTTCTCCAAGCGATTTCTGAGTTAACGTGTTCTCCAAGCGAATTCTGAGTTAACGTATTTTCCAAGCGATTTCTGAGTTAGAATGTTTTTATTCGGAGGCGACGAAATAATGGTGTCACCAAATCAATAAATACACACATTTTATATTTAAAAAACAAACCTAGTTCCTTTGTTCTAATAATTTGCATTTCGATTGTTTCGATTATTTGTGCAGTTAAGTTCTCAGTGATTCCGTGTAGGTTTCGAAAAGAAATTATATTTCCTATCTGTGAGTTAAGAAGTCTTTGTTATAATGAAATATTGTTGTACATGTAGTTTATTTTTATAAAATTTGATGGAATAACAGATATGACTGAAAGTAATGAGCAAAAAGGTCGCAAGCGAAGAAGAACTGAAAGTCTGAAATCTAACCTAATTAAAACAGCTCAGAATGAGGTATTTAATTTTTTTAACACTCCTTGTATGAAACGCCATTTTGCACACTCTTGTTTAAAAACCTTCATTGAGTTTTTCTCACGTCGAGTTAAAAAATAGCTGTTGATACTCCTTTCCGCACTCGCCTCGTTCGTACAGCGAATACAAATCATCCAGCGAGAGAGAAATCATATTTTCGTATAAGTATCCAAATGTAATATATATAAAGAATATGAAAACTGGAAATTTGTATAGTTTAAAAATATAAAAGTTCGGACTAAAAATATAGTACGCTGATTAGCCCTGGCAGCATAAATAGAGCGACGTTAAATAAAAAAAAAAAAATATAGTAAGTTTTTGTGTCGTATTTATGTTGCAAAAATAATTCGACAAAATAGATTTCGATTATTGCAAATAGAAAAAGCTCAGGTATCTTAAGGTTACAAATATTTATTTTATGTTTACGTAAAATATTTCAATAATTTATTTACAGGGTAAAGAATATGACTCGTTTAAAGGCAAAATAGTTCCTCAAAAATCAGTCGAAGCTGTTACTGTTTGCTGTCGACAAGAATGCTTTAAAAAAATAAACATTAAACAGCAAGAAAGTAGCCACCGCCGGTTTTGGTCACTAGGTAGTTACAATATGCAAAACGTTTTCTTGTCGAATACATTTAAGTTAAAAGATCCAAGTATTCTTAATTCTACTATTACGCAAAAGTTAGTAATGTGGACGTACCTATTCTTCACTGATAAAGCCGGATACAAGTTTGCCAAAAATTTATATGTAATGTATACAAAATAGGAGCAAAAAGAATAAGAACTTGTAACGGGGTGGGTACTGGGGAAAAGTAAGGCCCCCGGTTAGTCCCAATTTGTCCCAACTTACCAACCTTAAGTGTGCAGTCCACGATGCGGCCGGGAATCACTTTGATTCCCGTGCAATGCCGTTCGCAACGTCAAACACCTCGTTTGACTTAGATACCGTATGTTAGGCCCTATGCCCAAAATTGCCAACTAGGGTAAACACCGGACAGGGCGGTATTCGTAGGATAGGACAGTAACCGGTAAAACACTATCAACAATTGATATTTTACGTTAATCGGCGAGAAAGATCGTCTCGCCGAGTCGATTTATTAAATAAACAATTAGATATTAATAAATTAACAACGAATCAACATTAACAATTTACGGGGAGTCGTACCGATGACTACCTCCGAGGTCAGCGCCAAAACAAGTAGTTAAAACCTATTAACTAACGATTTACGAGCAACCGATCCGGGAATGATCGGCTGCTTAACCTGATGGCATATGTCACACCGTGTGACGTATGTATCTCTGACGTAGGAAGCTCTGACGTAGAAGCTTCCTACGTCACGCGCGCCTTCTCTCGTGAAGTGGCTCCCGAGAACCACCGACCTGTCTACCCGGGCGCTATTGGTCACGAGAGGGGGAAAGGAGGAACGCTTCCTCACCTGGACCGTACCAGGTAAATCGGGACACGAAATATTAAACAGACACGCGGGTCTAAACGTGGTGCACCACTTACCGCGAATCTGAATATCTCGCCTCGGCGGAAAAGGACTGGGCAATGGAGAAATAGCTCGGCCTTGTGCTTATCTCTCTCTATCACTCCAACGGTCGGGAAGGCGGTCTACTCCTGGTTTCCTTCTTTTTCCCTTTATCTGGGCCGTGCTGCTCCGCGCGTCGACGTTGAAGTTGGTGGGGAGAAAAACCTCACACCCACTCACTAGATGCACCGACACTTCGGTTCTTTATCCCGTTAAAGATCTCTCGGCAATTGTCAACACGATGTTGTTACCGTGCGCGCGCGAACTCTATCTCGTTACTCTCCCCACGCACGATACTCGCGCGCGTTCCCTGCGCGCGCATCAATCTCGATACTCTATTCGGTTACTCACCTGATCGGTAACTCTCTTACCGTTATACCCCCCTTCCAGATTCCGCATACTCTGTGTGTGGACTCTGTACCACGAGGAACAGGAAAGAGGATAAATAATCAGGAGGTATACCTTATTTTTATTATACAACTTTAATAACAAACAACAGCATCTATATACATTTTGGAGGGGTTGGGTCGTTGGCTCCTTATGGTCTTCTAGCCCTGCTTCCTGCGCGCCGCCATGATTTCGGCGTGCGCCTTGTAGCGAGGGCATTTCTTCGGGTCAACGACCCCTTTGCAGCGGCAGAGCGGACACTTCGGTTCCTTATAACCGCTCGTTCCGCTCGTGGAGGGCTGAGGCTGCAACCGCGCCTCCAGCTCAGCGGCTCTTCGTTTCGCGTCATCCGCTTTCTGCTGGAGACGCCGGTGCTCTTCAGCAGCCTGCCTATAGGCTGCCTCAGCTCTCAGCCGCTGCTGGCGCTCCTCCTCGCGCTTCCTCTCTCCTTCCGCCGCCTTTTCCTTGGACTCACGCTGCTGGGCACGGAAAGTTGCCAGGACCACGCGCTTCCTTTTGAGGTCCTGGACGCGCTCACCCCAGACACCCTTTGTGATGGGAGCCGTCGGATGAGCCTCGGCAAAAGCATCAAACTTTGCCAAGGCCTCTTGCTCGGCTGTCCGTAGCTGAACCCTCAGGGCTTTCATGTGCCTGAGGGCAGCCTCCATCTCCTGCCATTCCTCTTCTTGCGTCTTGGGTCGCGTATCCTCTGTCGCCGCAAAGGTTTTGGGTTGGGACCCGTTGGAGTAGGGCCGTCGGAGCTGGGATCTGGTGGTAGCTGGTACCGGCGCAGTCTTCCCCTGCGGGTGATCCGATACCGGGTTGCCCTCCTTCTCCATCCGCTCTTCTGACGCGGATGTTGTCGTCGACGGAGAGGGCAGGGGTATCGTCCCCTTTGCTTTCGCCAAGCGGTCCGCAGGGGTCGCTACGTAGGCCGTGTCCTGGCCCTGGCCATCCTCCAGGCCCTCTTCCAGGACGACGGCGGCGATGTCCTTCTGACCACGGCGATGCTCCTCCTGGAGCTGCTGCTGCCGATGATCTACGGCAGCGATTACTGCAGACAGGACGTCTGCCGTCTGCATATCGCCGTGGCTGGCTAGGGTGTCTATCATCCTGGCTAGGAGGAACTCCAGGGCTTCCTGATCTACCTCGATGATCATCTGCAACAAAAATTAAGATCTCAGGTTATGGCCCATCGTTTCAAACGATTCTGTTCTTTATTTGGATTTTGATCCCCGAGGACGCCCTCGTCCTCGTCCGAGGGGAACAGTTTCTGGCTGTGCATCGATATACTGTCTTACTGGGGATCGGCGTCGCACGGTCGCATTCGCTTTCCGGGGACGACCACGTGGTCGTCTGGTAGCGGGGGCCCTATCTAAGGACGTACGCGACGTCTCACGCGGTTTACACCGAATCCCTTCGCTAGGTGACTCGCTCGCATTATACTCCCTCGCAGGGGAGGTTTCGCTCGCTACAGGTGTTGAACCCTCGACACTTCACCTTTTGATTCCTCGACGGTTGAGATCTCGTAGGTTGCTCTTCATCGTTTGATTCAGCATCATTTTCGGGGATGTATCTCTTTCGATGCTCTATATGAGATACCTGTTGGTCCCCTTGATCATCTTATATGACATATGTATTCATACCTTTCCTACTGATGATCAGATATGGCCCTGTGTATTTCGGAGCAAGCTTAGCCGAGATACCTTGTGGGCTGGACAAGAGGATCCGGTTGTGTTTCCACACCAGATCTCCTACCTCGAATTCCGCTGGCCTTCGTCGTGAGTTGAAGATTTCGGCTTGCCGGGCCTTACTGGCAGCCGACTGACGATTTGCGTTCTCGTGCAGTCGTGGCAGCTGTTTGATTTTGTCGTTCCAATCCTGCAGTCTACGGAACTCAAACTATTGCTGGGCAAGCCGGTCTTGCTCTCGACGAGCTGTACTAGGAGCCTCGGGTTGGCGACCATAGTTCAGCATAGCCGGGCTCCATCCAGTAGAACTTTGCACCGCTGTGTTTAGTGCAAAGACTAACTCTGGCAGCTTATCGTCCCAGTCGCTGTGTTTATCCTGGATATACGACGCCACCATTGTCTTAAGGGTCCGATTGGCCCTCTCGACAGGATTGGCCTGTGCGTGGTAAGGGGGTGTCGTCGAATGATACACTCTCTTAGATTCAAGGTATTCGTCTACGAGTTTATTGTTAAACTCGGTCCCGTTGTCCGAATGAAATACTTCCGGGGTGCCGAACCGGTTAATCACTCGTTCGTGTAGCTCGCGGACTATCGTCTTTGTGTTCGCTTTTCTTATCGGGATTGCTTCAATCCAGCGCATGAATATATCCTGGAATACTATGATGTATTCGTATCCTCGGCTAGAGCGTGGAAGCGGGCCAGTGATATTTCCTCATACCACCTGCCATGGTCTGTCCGATTGACGGTGACCCATTAACCCTGATGGAGCACGTTGCTCGACCTTACATTGCTGGCACACTTGACATCGCCTGACGTAATCCGCAACTTCTGTGTAGAACCGTGGCCAATAATAGTTTTGGGCCACGAGGGGTCATCGTGACACTCTCTCAGAATAGAGTGACGATTCTCTACGGGTACGACCAGCTTCCATGCTGGCTCATCATCCATCACTTCCTCAAACTCCTTGTCGGGGCGATAGATGTATAGATTTCCTCCAACTATTTTCCAGTCGGGGAAATCACGAGGTCTGTCGGAAACGTTCTTGATCCAGTCTAGGTACCAAGGATCTTCAGTAGTTTGAGCCCACGACATTGCTGCTACTGTAGGCTCGTCGTCTTCATACATGCGAGATAGGGCATCGGGAACGTGATGCAGAACTCCTTTTCTGTGCTCGACGACAAAGCCATGAACTTGAAGCTCTAGAGCCCATCTCGCTAGTCGGCTGGTTGGATTTCTCATATTGCACAACCAGCGAAGACTACTATGATCCGTTATCACTTTGAAGTGGTACCCTTCAATGTAAGGTCTGAACTTATTAATAGCCCAGACCACGGCCAAGCATTCCCTCTCGGCAACGCTATAATTCTTCTCGGGTGCTGTGAGAATGCGACTGGCAAACTCAATGACTCTTTCCTCTCCGTCTATCTCTTGGACGCGCACGGCTCCTATGCCGGTATCGCTCGCGTCCATGTGCAGGCCAAACAGTCCATCTGCACTGGGACGCTGAAGAACTGGAGCAGTCATGATCAGGGCCTTTAGCTGCTGAAAGGCTTGTTTGTGTTCATCTAACCACTCGTACCCTTGGTTCTTCTTTGTGAGACGGGTAAGCGGCTCGGCAATCGTGGTGTAATCCGGCATAAAACGCCGATACCACGACGCCATGCCGAGGAATCGTCGAAGCTGTTTGAGGTTCTTGGGAGCCGGATAAACCCTTATAGGCTCTGTCTTGGCTGGGTCGGGACGACTTCCACCCCGGTTGACCAGCACGCCAAGATATCTCACCTCATCTTGACAAGACACACTTGTCTTTATTTACTGTCAAGTTAGCTTCGGTCAGTCTTCTCAGCACCATCTCGAGATACTTCTTGTGCCCTTCAAATGTCTCGGTGACTATAATAATGTCCTCGAGGTAAGAAAAGGCATTGGGCTCGAGATCAGGACCAACAACTCGGTCAATCATGCGTTGGAATGTCGCGCCAGCATATGCCAATCCGTGTGGCATCCGCTCAAACTGATACAGTCCCATACCCGGGACTGTGAAAGCCGTATAAAGACGCGATTCCTCCTGGAGAAGTATTTGATGATATGCTGAGTTCATGTCCAGAGTACTAATGTACCGACATCTCTTCAGCTTGCGCAAGATATCCTGCATGAACGGGAGGGATAAGCGTCTGGTTTCGTTAGCGCATTGACTTTCCTAAAGTCAATGCAAAACCGACGTGATCCGTTCTCCTTGCGTACCATAACCACGGGGCTTGACCAACCGCTGTCCGAGCTTCACCAAACAGTCCATCTGCACTGGGACGCTGAAGAACTGGAGCAGTCATGATCAGGGCCTTTAGCTGCTGAAAGGCTTGTTTGTGTTCATCTAACCACTCGTACCCTTGGTTCTTCTTTGTGAGACGGGTAAGCGGCTCGGCAATCGTGGTGTAATCCGGCATAAAACGCCGATACCACGACGCCATGCCGAGGAATCGTCGAAGCTGTTTGAGGTTCTTGGGAGCCGGATAAACCCTTATAGGCTCTGTCTTGGCTGGGTCGGGACGACTTCCACCCCGGTTGACCAGCACGCCAAGATATCTCACCTCATCTTGACAAGACACACTTGTCTTATTTACTGTCAAGTTAGCTTCGGTCAGTCTTCTCAGCACCATCTCGAGATACTTCTTGTGCCCTTCAAATGTCTCGGTGACTATAATAATGTCCTCGAGGTAAGAAAAGGCATTGGGCTCGAGATCAGGACCAACAACTCGGTCAATCATGCGTTGGAATGTCGCGCCAGCGTATGCCAATCCGTGGCATCCGCTTAAACTGATACAGTCCCATCCCCGGGACTGTGAAAGCCGTATAAGGACGCGATTCCTTCTGGAGAGGTATTGATGATACGCTGAGTTCATGTCCAGAGTACTAATGTACCGACATCTCTTCACTTGCGTAAGATATCCTGCATGAACGGGAGGGGATAAGCGTCTGGTTTCGTTAGCGCATTGACTTTCCTAAAGTCAATGCAAAACCGACGTGATCCGTTCTCCTTGCGTACCAACCACGGGGCTTGACCAACCGCTGTCCGAGGGCTCTATGATCTCTAAATATCTCTCGGACTGGCGGTGCATCTCCTCCTGGATCTTCTCCGACACCGGGTAATACTTCTGCTTTATCGGGCGAGCTGATCCCACGTCAATTGTGTGCTCGATGAGTTGGGTTTGCTCGATTTTGGGAGAAGTATTAGACAGCGCTTTGCTTACTAGCGCTCGCAGCTCTTCCCTTTCCGCCTCGGTTGCGTCCGCTATCCCAGCGGACGAGAGGGTGGCCATACCCCCTATTCCAGCAACTTCGAGGTGGATCTGCTGCTTGCTGTCCTTGAGGAACAAGCGGTCGCTATCCGGATCCAATATGGCTCTGAATGCTCGTACGAAATTTACTCCTACGTAGCATTCGGCGTCAAGGTTTGGTATGATCGCTACCCTTATTTCACGTGTCTCATTTCCGACAGTGAAAGGTAAGATCACATGCCCGTTTAGCGGTTGGTAACTACCATCCGCTATATTGACGCATCCGGCGTTCGCCACAATGAGCTCCTTGCCCAATGCTGCGGCGATTTGCAGACCGCTGGGTCGCATAACGGTTGTGGAGGCTCCGGGATCGTATAAGGCTCTTATACAAAAGCCCTCAATCTCCACGAGAAGCCACCAACGACTCTCATCCTCTGGTTTATAGGATGAGGTTGGTCTGCTGGCTTCTTGGGACCGTTCATCCTTTTGAGGCCCATTTCCGCTCCTCTCTGGACCATACTTTCGGTCGGAGCGGGTCTGTCCCAAATTCACGTGGGACAGCGGGGACTCAAGCTCTTGGGTCGCGGTTTTCGTCCCGGTTAACCGCTCCCTTTGGCGTTTCCCGAGCACACCGGACGGTACCTGAGGGAATATCCAATTTTCCTGCAGCCCTTGCAGGTAAGAGGCTTAGTCGGATCGAAAGTCGAGCCCATTCGGTTTTTCGGCTGTTCCCTCACTTTTTCTCTCTGTGGACTAGCACTTTTCTTCTCCTGCCGGTGTCCGAAGCTCTTGCTCGGGCCATTAGGTCTACCAAACCTCCTACTCTTCGGAGATCGGTTGGCCGGCGAGCCTTTCTTTGGAGAGCCAGACCTTGGGCTTCTCCTACAGGACTGTCGGGTCGTCGACGCCAATTGGGAGACGATGGGCCGCAGCGCATCCTCCAGCATCTTTGCGATGTGGTACACGACGTCTGGCTTGCTTGGTTTGGCTGAGTTTACCTCAGCGGCCGCTAGCTTAGCCTTCGGCGAACCTTTTTTCCGCTTCGGCTTATACGCCATTTCGGGAAGCAGAGACCCTTCCTCCGTAGGTGGTGGACGATATACTTTCTCACCTTCTATCGTCTGCTCCGCTTCCGTGGCGAGGTCCAGCATTTGTTAAATTGAGCTCACTTCCGCTCTCTTGAACAGCCGTTGAAGCTGTGGTAACATGTTCCAATACAAATGATCGAGCTGCTGCGCTTCAGTCGGCGTAGGGACTATCTTTCGCATTATTGCGATAGAGCACGTCATATAATCCCTAACCGGTTCATCGGGACCTTGAGTCCGTGCGTTGGACTCGGCGATGATCCTTTGCGGGAAACGTTGGCTCATTCCGTACCAACGTTTAGCCGAAGTCACGAAATCTTGCCAGGAGTGCCACTAGTGTTTCTCGTTCTGGTACCACGTGGCGGCAGTGTCTGTCAGAAGTTCCGAGAGTGACGGCAGTAACTCGTCCTCTGACAGGTTGGCCAGGATCCTGCAATCCTCGATCCTGGTTAGGAAGGCATCGATGCTCTGGCTCTTGCCGCCAGAGAACTTGACCTGCCACTTCCTAACAATGCCGCCGACGTCCCGAGGTGTTCCATTCAACCTCGATGACGTAGAGAAGCTTGGTGTTGAGAATGTCCGATTCTTGTTTAGCGAGCTACGCACTTGAGGAATCCTCTGGGATTCGCGCGCATCCCCCCCCCCCTTCCAAGCTCCATCAGGCTTTGTCTGGGGGGCGCTTGTGCGTTGTTGCTCGCCATTTACTTGCGCCTCACTTATCTCGCTCACATCAGGACCATAACACGTATATGTGTCCTGAAATTGCACATGGTGAGATTGGTTGGCACCGTCCAATCTCGTGCTGTGAGCGGTTTGAGTGCGCTCGGACATCAGCTTATCCACCTTTTTCGTAAGGTCATTCACTTTTTGGATAAGCTGCACCAAGGTCTGGGAGAACGATCGAGGGATTTTAAAAATATTTCCCTCGTCTGAGACCAATGACAGCCATTCTTCCTCTCGTTCGGGTTGAGGCTCTATGGTGGTCGCGGCTGACGTCGTTCAATCTAGCTCGACGTCATCAAAGTCCTGCACCGTCCTGTGCAGGTTGTCTTTAACCGCAGCGTTCTCCCGCGGTGGCGGCAGTGTCTGTCAGAAGTTCCGAGAGTGACGGCAGTAACTCGTCCTCTGACAGGTTGGCCAGGATCCTGCAATCCTCGATCCTGGTTAGGAAGGCATCGATGCTCTGGCTCTTGCCGCCAGAGAACTTGACCTGCCACTTCCTAACAATGCCGCCGACGTCCCGAGGTGTTCCATTCAACCTCGATGACGTAGAGAAGCTTGGTGTTGAGAATGTCCGATTCTTGTTTAGCGAGCTACGCACTTGAGGAATCCTCTGGGATTCGCGCGCATCCCCCCCCCCCTTCCAAGCTCCATCAGGCTTTGTCTGGGGGGCGCTTGTGCGTTGTTGCTCGCCATTTACTTGCGCCTCACTTATCTCGCTCACATCAGGACCATAACACGTATATGTGTCCTGAAATTGCACATGGTGAGATTGGTTGGCACCGTCCAATCTCGTGCTGTGAGCGGTTTGAGTGCGCTCGGACATCAGCTTATCCACCTTTTTCGTAAGGTCATTCACTTTTTGGATAAGCTGCACCAAGGTCTGGGAGAACGATCGAGGGATTTTAAAAATATTTCCCTCGTCTGAGACCAATGACAGCCATTCTTCCTCTCGTTCGGGTTGAGGCTCTATGGTGGTCGCGGCTGACGTCGTTCAATCTAGCTCGACGTCATCAAAGTCCTGCACCGTCCTGTGCAGGTTGTCTTTAACCGCAGCGTTCTCCCGCAGTACCAGATACACTTCCTGATCTGGGCTAGGTTCATCAGACTCCTGGTCTTGATGTTCACCTAGCATCTGCAGCCACCTATTTCTCCGTTGGAGACGGCTGCGAACTGCTGTGGCTTCATCTTCCTCCTAGTTAAACTCCTGGGTCGAATAATTCCCTAATAGCCACTGGTGGAGTCGCTCGGCTTTCCTGTGAACCGAGCCTGCCGATTTTAGGTTCAAGGCGTCCAGGTGTAGTTCAATTTGCTCCCGGGTGAGCGTCTCGATCCATGCGTCAATCTGACTATCGACGTCTTTCTGCTGAGCGGCCATCTTCAGTTGTAGCGTCGTTTATACGTTTAACAGTAGGTAGCCTCGCTGGCTTGACGCACTATGTGTGTGCAAGGTTATGTGTTGTCAAATATTTAACTTTGGCGTTACTTGCCAAATGTCCAATCCGCGTAACTGGGTTTTGCGTCTACCTAAGCTAACCGCTAAAGCACAAAACCGGATGCCAAAAGTAAGTCCTGTCTTACTTTGATCAGGAAGCACTACAGAGTTTAAACTATTTTTAACAAATTTGCTAATAAATTTTACAATAACTACTGCCTAGCTCCTACCTTGCGCTAACTTAACGGTACTATATAGTAAATAATATATAAATCAATAAATAAATAAATTAAATAATTAAAGTTACCGAGCGCTTGACCTCTTACAAAAATATAACCTATGCTACAATTTGTAAAGGTCTGAGCCAGGTTATTAGCTTCCTGTTTTGTGCCAGCAAAAACCAGTTAAACGTTGCATACACTTACAAATAATTTATTTTTACCGATAAATGGCCACCAGGTTATGTCGCGCTGTGTCGCGTTCTTTCGTTCCTCTAGGTGGCGCTACTTACTTGGTTTGGTCTAAACTATCCAATTTCCAAGTAACGCTGGTCGGTATCTATTCCGTTCGAAAACTCACCAAATTTCCAATTTGTGCGACCCTTTTTTAGTGGCGCCACCTATGTTCGACCAAGGACCAATTTCCTGTGTCTACTACTAAGTAGTCGAGACGAGAAAAAAAAATAAAATTTTATATGTTATAAAAAATTTTTTATTTGTTTATAACAATTCTATTTGTTAATAAACAAATCCCGCCTCGAGGGGGAATGAGAGAGTACTGAAATATACTTCACAATTTCGAAACGCGACTGCTGACCTCGTTATTGTTCGCGAGTTATCCAATTGTTAATTAACAATATTATTAACAATTGAACAACTATATCGTGCTTGTTGATTTTCCCTATGTCCTGTATCCCAAATCCACACGTGTTGGGCGCGAGTTGACGGGGTGAGTACTGGAGAAAAGTAAGGCCCCCGGTTAGGCCCAATTTGTCCCAACTTACCAACCTTAAGTGTGCAGTCCACGATGCGGCCGGGAATCACTTTGATTCCCGTGCAATGCCGTTAACAACGTCAAACACCTCGTTTGACTTAGATACCGTGTGTTGGGCCCTATGCCCAAAATTGCCAACTAGAATAAACACCGGAGAGGGCGGTATTCGTAGGACAGGACGGTAACCGGTAAAACACTATCAACAATCGATATCACTGTTAATCGGCGAGAAAGATTGTCTCGCCGAGTCAATTTATTAAATTAACAATTAAATATTAATAAATTAAGAACAAATGAACTTTAACAATTTACGGGGAGTCGTACCGATGACTACCCCCGAGGTCAGCGCGAAAAGAATCAGTTAAAATCTATTTAACAGTAGATTACGAGCAACCGATCCGGATATGATCGGCTGCTTAACCTGATGGCATACGTCACACCGTACGTATGTATCTCTGACGTAGAGAGCTTTGACGTAGAAGCTTCCTACGCCCCGCGCGCCTTCTCTCGTGAAGTGGCTCCCGCGAACCACCGACCTGTCTACCCGGGCGGGATGGGTCACGAGAGGGGGAAAGGAGGAACGCTCCCTACCTGGACCGTGCCAGGTAAATCGGACCACGATATATTAAACAGACACGCGGGTCTAAACGTGGTGCACCACTTACCGCGAATCTGAATATCTCGCCTCGGCGGGAAAGGACTGGGCAACGGAGAGATAGGTCGGTCTTGTACTTATCGCTCTCTCTCACTCCAATGGTCGGGAAGGCGGTCTACTCCTGGCTTCCTTCTTTTTCCCATTATCTGGGCCGTGCTGCTCCGCGCGCCAACGTGGAAGTTGGTGGGGAGAAAAGCCTCACACCCACTCACTAGATGCACCGACACTTCGGTTCTTTATCCCGTTAAAGATCTCTCGACAGTTGTCAACACGATGTTGTTGCCGTGCG
The DNA here is from genome assembly GCA_026168455.1 of Theocolax elegans. Classification (NCBI taxonomy): domain Eukaryota; kingdom Metazoa; phylum Arthropoda; class Insecta; order Hymenoptera; family Cerocephalidae; genus Theocolax; species Theocolax elegans. Next base: position 24,601,785 of record CM047429.1, read on the forward strand.
CACGCGAACTCTATCTCGTTACTCTCCCCGCGCACGATACTCGCGCGTGCATCAATCTCGATACTCTTTTCGGTTACTCACCTGATCGGTAACTCGCTTACCGTTATAAACTGTACAATCGAAAAATTTATATCAGGAAAGTTTGCATGATTAAAGAGGAAAGAACAGTAATCATAATCTAAAACTAACCGATGACGTTAAGGAACTGATTTCCACGTCGTCAATCTCATTATGATTAAAAATCTTCATCTTTAAATATTTTCACAATCCGGAAATTAATTTAACATCATTATGCGCATCATTTCTTGATGTACGTTATCATTCAATAAACTCAGAAACAGTCCAAAAATTATTGCTGAACAATGAATATCCGACAAAATTTATAAAACAAGAGCGTGCCATAGCGAGAAACTCGACGAAGCGTAGGTAATGTAGTAAGCTGTAATGTACTAGCAGCGTCATCATCCGTTGTAACATTATATTACGCTATAAGCTTACAGTTGATGGCGCTAATCGTACATTTCAGTTATCATATTCATTAACCAATATCTTTTTGTGCATTGCATTATTTTACAAAAACTATTGGGGTTGCAAACTCAACAATTATCGATAATTGTATCGGCAATGTAATATAACCTCAAAATAGATGATAATACTAGTATATTTTATTTATTTGACGGGATGTCAGACCCAAATCATAGGAATCTGCATCTTTCAAAATAAAAATGATATTTATAATATTAAATTAAAAATCTGAAAAATTTTAAGCGGATTGCTTAAAACATTTGAAATATCTTAAGTTCTCGATTTTTCTAAGAAAAATTTATATTTTAAATATTAATTGATGAAATAATGTGTAGTCAGTAGGTATTAATAAAAAAGGCATACATTTTCAATCCAAACGAAAACGAAAAAAATAAAAAGTGACCCTTTTCTGAGTCCGACGTCCCCATAGAACGTCTGCTTTTCGCGCAACAGATTGCGTTACATTTAAAATATTACTTATGTATTATGCAATATAGTGATTTGTACCGTTTACTACACTTATTTACTACACTGCAGTGAATAATACTGTAAATACACTTATTTCTGCTTTTCTCTATGCAGCGGACTATACAATCTAAAACGCAACTAGAGCCTTTTACCTTTATTAAATACATTCCTTACATTTCGCTATGTACGTACTCGTCGTATTCATTTTGCTTCAACCTGTTACCTTTACTGAATACATTCCTTGCATTTCGCTATGCAAGAACTCGTGGTATTCGATTTGCTTCATTTTTGTACCTTTACTGAATACGTTCCTTGCATTTCGCTATGCAAGAACTCGTCGTATTCGTTTTGCTTCAACTTTATTTACCTTTGCTAAATACATTCCTTGCATTTTGTTATGCAAGTGCTCGTGATATTCGTTTCGCTTCAACCATTGAACACGCGCTGTGAATAGTACCAATTAGTACGCATAACTTCTGCATTTTACTATGCAGTGGATTAGACCATTTGATACTCTTAATTTTTGCTTTCCACTATGCACCTGTTTAGACCATCTGGGACCCGATATTTCTGAATTTTTCTATGTAATATATATAGGTCCAATTAAGTCCATATGCATATAATATGTGGTAGATCCTCTTCACAATAATTTTTACATTATGGAATATTTATCTGTGGTTGAACACTAAATATACATCTACGCCGATCTCTGGACACAGAAAAGTATCTCTAAAACAAGAAAAATAAATATACGACAACAGTGTTTCAAAATCTAGCGTAAATCATACTTTCAACTTTACTGAGCTGGTGTGTATATATATGAATCGCGGAAACGTTTACAGATACGTAAGGTGTAAGAATAGATGGATCATCAAGCAGTAGATGAAATTAGTAATTTTCAAGAGTGTCTAGACAGGTTGCACGTCCCAACCTTGAAGTAAGTCCAGATGCATATAATAGGTGGTAGGTTTTCTTGAGATTAATTATGAAATTCTGAAAAGTATCTTTGGTTAAACACAGATATGCGTCTGCGCTGATCTCTTGAAACATAAGTCTCTTTAAAACAGAAAATATAAATATATGACAACAGAATTTAAAATTTCGAATAAGTCACACTTTCATCTGTGATATAGTCATATCACTAGGCGATACTTGAAAATAAAAAAAATATATATTAATCAATAAGCAATATCATTAATTAATATTAAGAGGTAATATCATGTAAATATACTTATCTGTATTTACAAGGTGATGACGTGAATATCCAGAACGTTGTACGGTGTCAGCGTGTCCGTGGGGTTTGCCGTTGTCAGCTACTCCTTGGCACGCTGCATCTGTAATAAGAAATATGTTAATATTGCGTAATAGTAATTATTTATTGGTTAGAAAGGACATACATGTAATAAGTACGAAGTAGGTAATGTATAAGTGAATAAGCATTTTGGAAGAAGTAATCGAAGACTGGATATTAATTTATGAAATTCAAAAGGGAGTTATCAACAGAATGAAAAAACAGCTGCCAATTAATTGGCACGTAACTTCCTCAAATTAAAATGCTGATCCTATATGTAATATATTACTCAAACATAGTATTATTTAATTATATAAAACAAAATTTTGTAATATTTCTAAAAATATTTCCTTTTCTTATCAGTAAATATTTTACGATATATCTAAAATTATTTATATTTGTTTAAAAAGTATATTTAAAATGTTAAACATGTACCTCTGTATTAGCAAGTTTTTTAAAAAACATTAAATCTTTTCACAAACATAAAGAATATTCCTATAATTTTGTTCAATATTCAAATGTGATTTACATAAAAACAAATTATTCATATTTGCATATGTATAAGTTATTGACTAAATAAAAACTGACATAGAAAGTTTTAGATGGAATCAATTAAAAATATAAAAAATAGTCTTTTTACTTTCTTTTAAATTTCTTAAAAACATTTTCTTCCAAAAATACTATAAGTTATATTGAAGACATAATTATCAATTAATTGACAGCGGTTTCAGTTTATAATAAGAAAATTCTGTACTATTAGCTTGAATTTTTCGCAACCGACATAAAAAACTTTTCATATCATTTAAAAATATAAAAAATTATCTTTTCTTGCTTTTCTTTCGAATTTCTATAAATATTTTTTTCCAAAAATATGGTTAGTTCCAGATTAGACTACTTTAAAACTAAACAAATTTTAATAAAGTTATTTTTACAGCATAATGTTAGTTGCTATTAATATATTCTATTTTCACGAAAACGTTTGACATAAAAACCCAAATTTATTCACATTTTAATTTTTTAAATCAAAACTATTCGATATAATTACTTGAAATTTTATATTTTCTGACTTATAAGGTTCCTTTATCATACATTTTGTTAGCTCATTTAACTAATTAGTTTCAAAAAAACAAAATCATTATGAAAGGATAAAAGAGTGAATGTGTAATCATTCGAACACTTTTTGTAAATGCCCCAAGTGTTCCTGCTACGAGTTTAAATAAATTACAAAACCGTCCAAATACGATCGCACAAACTGATTCGTGCAGCCACTTAACACTTCTTGGATTATGAAGTTATTAAAGCACCCGGATGCGTTTTTAAGTCCGAAGCTCATCACCTTCCATTGATACAATCAGCCGTCAGGAGTTGCGAAAGCAGTGAATGTTTTAGCACTCTCGGTAAGAGGTATCTACCAGTAGCCGTTCTTTAAATCGAGAGTACTAAAAATAGTTGCGGAGCCAATGTCTCTGATTACTTCCTAAATTACCGGCAAGTTTTGTATAGTATCTTTTGCTATCGCGGTTAGTCGATGGCAATCGATACAAAACCGAAATCTGCCGTTCTTTTTGCGGGCCATAACGATGGGTGAACCATACGACAATGATGAGGGCTCTGTCACGCCGTCTGCTTACATTTCGCGATCTGTATAACCTTCTTTTTCTTGGCGTATAACGATATGACGGAAGGCGAAACGGTTTATTCTCCGTCACTGCAATATCAAATACTGTGAAACGTGTTTGTTTGAGCGGGTCGGAACCATAAAATATATCCGCAAACTCCCTAAGCAGACTTTTAAGGGCGGACAAGCACTCATTGGAGAAGCCGTGTTGCATTTCCGAAAAAGTCTAGTGGCGGCTTAAAATTTGTACTCGGGACATTTATATCTAGTGTAAGATACACATGACGGTGCGAGTTTGGACCTACGTACAAGCAGTTTTCTTCGTAGTCATGTGTACACGATTTTCCGAGATTAACTTCCAATCTGAGATTATCGCACACTAAAAATCGTAAGGTTTCGGTTGCATGGTCAATTGTCACTAGTAGGTTGCACGCATGAATAACTTTTATATGACTGTCGCGGTGCGCTGTAATCAGTAAGCACTGAACCTTTTCGCGCACAGCGTCCGAAGGTATCAAGTCTGTGCGTATAAAACATTCACTTGCCGCGAAGTCCACCAGAGCACTAACACGCTTGCCATTTATTTCTAAAGGCAAAAATCCTATGAAAGCACCCGTGATTCCGGCCGAGGCGTTTACGGAGCGGCTGGTGATTGGGTTGCAACGGTCGCTGCCACCGTTTTCCTGCGTCGTCCTGCTCAATTGTATGGCCCGAGCAATGAGATCCGCAACGTTTTCAAATGTCATTAAACGCAGGAACTTTTTAAACCATTTGCGAAGTGACTCGAGTAGCACTGCTATAATTTGCTCCTTCGTGGCAACGGATAAGAGCCGGAAAGCTAGCAAATGGTGCTGCTTCAAGAAAACGCCAGTTGTCTCTTTCTCTGGTTGACACTGTTCATATAATTTTGCAGACAGCTTCATGATGACTATCTGGAATACGAATTTACTGCGAAGAAGTTTGCAAAATTTGGCCCACGTAATATTTAAATTTTTATATGCAGCAAACCACCGAACGGCGTATTCTTTCAATGCGTGCGATGCAATACGTACTCGTGAATTTTCTTCGGTATTGTTTGCGATGAACGAGCTTCCGCATTCACGTAAGAAAACCTCTGGATCCTTATGACCTCGGCCGGCGAATTCAGGCAAGTGCATTTGACCACGTACAATAAAACGAAAGAAAGTGCGCCAATCTTCCGCGGCTGGCATGGTTGGGCCGTTGACCGGTTGCTGCTGCTGTCCAATATTACCCTGACTTTCAGGCATATCCGAAATAATAACAAGTTTCCGCAATTTTTCGCCTGTTTGAATGATATCGGATAAAACAGCGAGTGACAGCGGTTTCTCATTTATAACAAGTTCGTTATTACTTATAGTCACATTTTAATTCGGTTTAATAGAAATTCGCTTTTGATTACGCGTTTTAAGCAAAGATTAAGCTTGGACATCACCGGATTTTTGACGACTTTATCACAAAATCTATCAACTTTTACTACAGAACATTACATCTATCATTGGTTGCTAATTATGTCTAGAATTTATCCTGCTGCATTAGAAGTTCTAATCTCAAAATCATTTTCTCATACAATATATTTCAATATTCAACTTGAAAAAATTCTAATTTTGCCATAATTGATTTTTTGAAACTAATGTTACATGTAATCTTCCAAGTAAAAGTTGATAGATTTTGTGATAAACAGCGGTAAACACAGCTGGTGTTGAAAAAAACTTGAAAAATTCAACGTTTTGAAGTTAGAACAACTTTTAAAGATATGGATTTTAGTAACTAAAAATTTTTTTTTATGAAAAACATTTCCAGTCTATACCTGAAATAAGAGAGAGAGGGATAATTTTCTTGGGTTTTTCGCGGTGATACCCCACTAACACTCATGTTCAAATGTATCATATGCGTTATAATATGCATAACAGTAAGTATTCTATTTATACATATATACAATATTAACAAATTAAAATTGAGTTTGAGATCGTTACAAGCGAAAACGCAGAAGTAAATAGTTGAGTAGAAATGAGTTGAAAACAAAAGCAAATAAATAATTACACAATAAACTAAGCACACGAGAAAACATTTACAAAATTAAAAGCGTACAAAATTAAGTGTGTAGACACGAATTTCGGCGATAACAGAGTAACGAGAACTTAAATACTAGCAGCGTAGATTAGAGATTTAAAATCCGGTAAGTGAAAGGGCAACTAAGACCAGACAAGTAGGTGAAAAGGTTAATTCGGAATGAATTAAATGCAAGAGTGTTAAAGTCGATGAAGGGAAGCTGATTGATGAGGCGAGTGGCTGTTATGATAAATAATTGATTTAGGGCTTCGGTGCGAGTACGAAGTTAAGTAAAGCAAGAGTGTGAGTACGGGCAGATAAGCGAGTTGTATATGAATTATTGCGTAAGGTGAAATATTGAGCAAGGTAGTCTGGCGATTTTGAGTTTTACATTTCTGGTGCCATTAACATCGTTGTAAACTGCACACGCATAATCTAAATAGAGAGAAATAAGGGTTTCAATTAACCTTGTGACCCCTTGTGATCCCAAATATGATATACAAAATTTCAAGCTTTTATTTTAACTAAATAGCATAAAAAGCAATGCTACATAAGCTAATACTGCCTATTAGCTAATGTAGACATATCGGATAGTCAAGCGGTAGAGTATCCGACTGATACGCGCTACGACGGGGTTCGATTCCCGGCTAGTGCAGATTTTTTTATTTCACTTTTAATGTTTAAATAATTAAATTAAACATTAAAATGTAGAAAATTGTAAAATTTATAATTTTATTATTTTTTTTTACATATTTGCCATTTTTGGTCAAATTATCAATGCGATAACACAAAAAATGACAAAATTGTTAATAATTAATTAACTGAACAATTTTTATTAATTATTAAAACTCAATTAAATATTTTGAGTATTTTGTAACCACACTAAAATATAACTTTTGAAATTATTATTTATTACAATTTACAATGAAAATTGGCATCAAAGCAATTTTCAATGAAATTGTAAGTTTTACAATAATATAGCACTAGCGTAACTATATTTATGCATAAATAATGCATCTTGTAAAACATCATATTACGTCTATTATAAACAATATAATTATCAATACATTTATCATGTATTATAAAAGTATATCAACGAACAGCCAGCATACGACGTCACAGGCTAACACACGCATACATCGAGGCATGTACATGAGATGCCGATGGTGAGGGACTTAGATCCTCGACCAAATCAAGCTGAGTCTACCAAAACGGGAGAGTTTTCCCCACCACCGCCAAGCCTTGACAAAACCAACGGGTCTCGCTGCCTCGGCAGCATTTCGTCGAGAACGGCGAACTTATCATGCGGCCTCTTCGAGCTGGTGGAGTCCCGCGTGAATATATATAGTTTTAACTTTTAGTTCCGCGAGCGAGCTCATGTAAAGGGATTTCTCCAACACCCGAAATGAATACTCAATAAACTCATGTTATTTGATTTTAATTAATTTCTTTTTAATGATTTAATTGTTAAATGATAATTTATGTCAAATTACCCATTTTTTGGCAAGCTCTTATTAAGTCTTAAGGATCTTAATTGCATTCTCAAGGTGACGCGTGATGAGAGAATTTGATTTCTCTCGGACCTACGTCACTGAATGCAATTCGAGATTTTTAGACCTACATTGTAAATACTTTTCAATTCATTAGGTGACGCGTGATAAGAGAATTTGTTTTCTCTTTGAACTACGTCACTGAACTGAAGTAGTGTCGCAATCATAAGTGGTTTCCAATAACAAATCAACTCGACGAATAAATGTTCATTCATCGATTTGCTGCTGGATGGGATTATATCTCTACCCTCCGTGGATCGATGAATTAAATAAGATTGAAATTCAAAAAAAGAAGTTTCACTCTTATTTTTTATTATGTGGATGAATTGGACCGTCACAACCACTTACGCGTATTTCGAGAAAAAGCTTGTTTCTAGTATCTAAGCGAGTATAGTGTCCTGTGAATGCATTAGGAAATCGCTGCAACCTCCCTCGACCATTTCAGTGATAGTGTGATCCAAACACCTAGCGATTTTACAGCTGTTTCATAATTGAGTGTTTCGTCACCTATACTAAACCTCAATACGGTGTCTAGGCTTGTAGGAGCAACATAGGCCCGTCTTCCCAGGATCACAACTTTAATTTTATTTACATTGAGTTTGAGGCTGAGAGAGAGTCACGACGAGAGAGGCTAACCTCTCGTACGGGTTATGTGTCGGGATACCGCGCGTATCCCGTCACCGATCGTTGTTTGGAGAACCTCTGACGCCAACCAGTAAGCAGGTGTAAAAGATCAATATAATTAGTACAAGTACGCAGCAAGAGGATGAGGAAAAAGAACGAGGATATACAGCTGTATCCAAGGGACAAAGATAAAGGAAATACACGTACAGCTATATGTGAACACTACAGCTGTACAAGGAACAGTATAGAGCAGAATGAGGTTAGGTTGCTATACGTAAGCAACGTGTATAGCAGACCTCTTTAAACAGTATATAAATGAATATGCATACTTGCGTAATCCCCACGACAAAATATTTACCTGGAGCTGTATATGGAGCGGAAGTCAATTAGTCACCGAGGTTGACGTCGTCGAGGAGAGAGGGGTGATTCGGTCCCGAGCAGCGATGCAGCGGCGGGTGAGCTTGGTGCCTGAAACTCGCACCGTACCAATTAGTTGACGACAAATAATATAGAACGAGTTAATAGTTACCTGGAAAGAAGTATACAACATCTCCGAGACGTAAACAGCACCAGGTCAACATGCACTTACAGCATATGTGCACCGCTACAGCCTGAATACAGCGATAATCGACTCGCTCGCTCGATGCGAGATCGATGTACCGCGTACAAGTACGTACTGCGCAGGCGCGCGGTACGATCGCGGCTCTCCAGCACGCCGAGAGCCAGAGCTCTACGGTCCGCCGTCCTGATCGGAATTCGTAGTGATAAGCTGCAGCATATACCTTTGTAGCGAAAGAGTGTGAGAGAAACAGCGAGAGCGTGACCCTGGATACACCACCGAGTATCGCCGTTAAAAGGTTGGTGAAAAAGTCAATCTCGCTGCGTACGGTACCACCGAGTATCCGTAACAGTGTGTGCGAGATCCTGGTCTCCTCCTTCCCCTTCCCTTCCCTTACAGCAAACCGAGATCATTACAACGAAGAAATTATCCAAGTTACGATAACCCGCGAGTTATCATTTATTCGTCGCGAATCAACGCGGCTGGCACCCACCCCGTCATAGTAAATTGTAACTGTAGTTTTAATAAATCTTTTAGTTAACTTATGGTTAATTATTAACCTGTACCCTGATCCCCAGTGCAGCGTTACAAATAAACGATCACAGTAATAATTTATGACAAAAATTTTAATGAGCCTTAGTTTAAATGGTATTCAAATTCTACATAAATAGACCATATTATAACTATTCGAATAAGACTTTAATCGAATAAAGATTACTCGTTTAAAATATTCAGATATTTATTCATTTTTATATTATTCGTTATTCAAATTTGAATAATTTTTGCTTAACTCTGGAATACTTGCTTTCATTTCAGTCATGAACTTTGTTTACCGAAGGAAGTACATAAATTTCTCAGTTTTGTAAAATGTAAACAAATTGTTTTTTGTGGGTAATCAATACTTAATGCAGTTCGACTGGCAAACAGTTTACCCGTGTATGTTTATGAATTACAGCATATCTGTAAACCATATGTTGGCTTATGTTCATTCGCAACTATTAAGAGCTGTTTCCATGAATACCGATTACTACGAATATGTTACGGCTAATTCACTTTAATCTAATAAGGGACAGTAACAGCAATACTTTATTTCAAGAAAATTAACCAGAAGCGAATCATTACGAAAATTACTTGGACAATTGAATTGTTAATGGATATCAAGCAGATTCTGTAAGGAGTCAAACGGGGAATATTTGCTAAAAATTTGGCAAATAATAAAATTTTTGTTCGTGGAGATCAATAAAGCCTTATTTTTTATTAACCAATTTCTGGACGAACGATAACTTCCTCCACCATCTATAAAATGAAAACTCGTTGACTTAACCGTTTTGTATGTATACAAAGCTCGTGCGTCATAATAGAAAAAAATTGTAAACATTGTCTCTCTTTCGGTATACCACTGTATATAAGCAAGCGCGATTTGTACACTTTATCTATGTAACAGATAGTATTCGTCGCATAAACATCTGATATTGACGTTTCCTTGTCAATAATGAGAAAAAAGAACCGAAGAAAAAAGAATTGACCACCGAAACGTCACAATAAGAGAAAAAATGTGTTAATTTTTTTCTCCTCTTACCTTTGACTCGGGTAGATCGATAAAATTCCAAGAAATAAATGAAAGTGCTTGTTGATATCTGGTTTCGTAAAGACAGTAGGTAACGATATGTACCAAAAGAGATTGTCATGGTCACTGTTTATAGTATTTTTAGTAGTCACTAGATAATGGCATGGATAATGACGTGTAATCCTGCCGGCGAAGACATACGAAAACAGGTTAACAGGTTATACTAATATCATTACGAACTTGATTACACTAATAGTGAGGTATCTTTAAAAACAAGTAAAAGATTTACGAAAAATTTTGAAAAGTATGAGGAAAATTTACGTTAGAGGAAACGGTAAGTTTATTTTATCCAAAATTGTTCATTGACAAATTTTAGACATTGAGACCTATCAAATTTGTTCAACTTTTAATAAATTATCATTTCATATAACGACTGCTCTAATGAAAACTAGCACGTTTTAATACTTTATTAAATGTAAACGTGCTACTCTTCATTAGAGCCGTCAATATATTGTATGAATCACACTATTAATTTTTGTTAAACATAAAGGAGAGACCACACAATATTTACAAGAAAGGAGTCTATACAAAAAAAACTTAAGGTTTAATAAAATAATTAATATTACTAAAAAATGTAGAAAAAAACTTTTGTTTATTTATTCAATTCTTTATATTATAAATTATTTGAATAAGAGCTCTTAATTAGTTTGTTTATTTATTCTTGTGGGATCATTAGAAATATTATAGGAGTTTGTTCAATTCGTATAAATAGTATATACCTGATTTTTTTCTGAAAATCCGACAGACGGATCAATTTTTTAGTCATACTCAACCTTACTTTTATTAGAAAAAAGTAATTATTAATTCATTAACATACTTTTCCCACTGAATTACCACATTTTTATTAACAGCAAACTCGTTTTTTTATTTTTCTTTGTGCGTAGGAGATCTTCCACATCTCTGTTTCCATGACTATTTTATTTATTTATGGAATGAATAATATTATCAGTGCTATTTCGAACCACGTGAAAAATAGTATCTGCGGGAAGACGTTAGTTGTATCTTTCATATTTCGGATATCTGTATTTCAATTTTTTTACCTACGGACTTCTTGATATTATCAATGAAATTATTACAGTATTAATAATAATAATAATAATAATAAAGAAGCCATCAAAAAAGTAAAAGCCCGTGGATCAGACCATATACACCTTATGTTTTTGGGGTCGCCGAATCCGAATCCGTAGTCCGTTTGACCCTAAGTAATAAGGTCAAGGTTATTTGAAGGCCAAATGTGTTTATTAGGGAAAAATGAGTTTTTGATTGCAGATTTTGAAAGAGTGGAAAATTTTACACACAGGTATGCATATTGTTTTTTCTCTGTTCAATAAACAGGTCATTTGAAGAGCATTTGGAGGTGAAATTTGATAAAATATCACTTAAGTAGAATAAAGTAATATCCTTTACACTTGTGGGTTCGCTAAATCCGAACCTGCGGACCATTTCGTCCTATTACCTCAAGATCAATGTTGTTGCAAGGTCAAATTTACAAAATTCTTTCAAACACTATACTTTACACGTTTATATCAAATGATGGACGCAAAAGTTTAAGTTTTTTCCCAGTAGTTTTATAATCTCTCTTCAGCATCCAGCAGCAGTCGTACAACATATTTTATTGCATCTACCTTGACAGCGCTTCTCCTTTACTTAAATGGCTTGGTGAAAATGCTCTCCCTGCTCGTCACTATAATCTCCACAGTTTTCAAGAAAACTATCTAAGTGATTGTGCAGAAAATGTAATTTGTGATTCATTAGGCTACCCATAATCTCAAAGTTTTCAACCATTTTAGGAACAATTACTATATAATTCAGAATTCTGGGATTAGCCAAAAAGTTTTCAATAACTTGTTTAAAGCTCATCCATGTATGTTTTTCAATTTTGGTCATGGAACTAATAAACTGACCATCAGCCATCATTTTTCTAATTTCCGGACCATCAATAATATCTTCCTTCAATTTCGCATTTGATTTTCTTGGAAATTTTCTTCCAAATATTTAAAGCACTGGTCACCTTTATCCAAAGCCTCGACCAATTATTTCATTAAATAAAGTTTTATGTGTAATGGAGGAATAGAAACTCTTTCGGGTCAACCAATGGAGTAGTTATAACATTATTCTTTCCAACTACGAGAGATTTTCTTTCAGGCCATTTATAATTTATATAGTGCTTTGTACGGTCTTTACTATCCCATAAGCACAAGAAACAAGGTTTCTTTGTAAATCCAGACTGCTGTCCGAACAATATGCTAGAAACTTTCAAGTCAGTACGTATAAGTCATTTATGCTTGTCATACTGAATTTTTCCAGTAGAATTTTATAACTGCTTGTCTACACGAATATTGGAATATTACTTTTAGAAATTCATCAGATAAACCCTTACGAAGTTTCCATAAAAAAAGCAAAATATCTTGTTCTTTAATATGCCCAATTCTTTAAATTATTCTTTATTCACTGGAGTTATAGTTTCAATGTCTTCTCCGACAATCTTCGACAACCGAGGTGAAATTCGCTAAATTGTTTAAAAATTGTTTACATTGCGTACTTTCGTCAAAAAGGCGTATAATTCGTTTTTATTAAATCTGTAAGACTTATTGAAGTATTGTAAATTTTTATAATCTGTTTACAAACATTTTCACGATTGTTCAAATAATAAATAATCCTCAAAGCATTGTATCTTCTGTCACGAAAATATTTGTATCTATAAATAATCTCACTTTAGCCTTCATTGAGCTGTGTGAATCAAACAAGCTTATCGATCAGTTTGCCCGAGAATATTCGATCCCACACAAGTTGGTTCATTTTGTAACGCAATATTTTTCTGAACACATAAAGAACAATTTAAACGTACACGAAACTCAATTTTCATACTTTCCATAGTTTGACCAAGATCTTGTCGATAGACAATATCTATTTCTTTATGTAAATGATAATCTATTCCATTTATTCTTCTCATGACTGAGAATGCCTGGGACCCAACAAATAAAACAATTAGTACGTAATGCTATTATACGTAATAGTAAAAAAACTAAATATTAATGCAAAATATTTTTTATTTTGTTCCCTATTTAATATATGTCAAATAATCGTTATATATAGTAAGTGAAAGTTGAAAAGTGCAGATTATTTCTTAGTAATGAAACTTCTAAATGCACCTCACTATATGTCCTAAAGTACATGATTTTCTTGCAGAGTGTCCCCTAGCGAGTGAATAGCGCCCATTGGTGGTACACGAACTAATGAACATTGATTGTTGCTTATGTGGAACGGATTTCATGCAAAGTTATACACAAACATAAATACAAACACACCAGCACACACATGCATGCATACACACACAGGTACGCAAACATGCACACACATAAATGCACACATACCACCAATACACATTCCGTGTCGGGTTTATTGGTCCTCATCGGTCTACGCGCGAATAAACGGGTGCGTTAAAATATAGCGTTGCAAGCTCAACAAGAATGAGATGTGTCACACATTGCGCACCTTTTGCAAAAAGACACGTAAACAAAAGGTGGTCGAGAGAGAAAGATCCTCACTATTCCTCAGGACTTCACTGAACCTTAGTATTGACTAGAGAAACGGAAGAAGGAGTCCAAGTAGCCCACTAAGGAAAGCGCGCTAGCAGATGCTTTGACATCTGTTTCGTTACTCATTCGAGACAAGTCAGAACCCTAGAGTTTAGTTGCACTAAGACTCAAGTCGCTGGGAGGAAGGGTCTTTCACATCCAGCGTACAAGAGAAGAATAACTGCTCATTAAGCTCAGGATACATGGCGTGAAGGTTCCAGAAATCAAAGCGATGGTCTTGTCCACGTTATGTGGATTATGAGATGTCGAACCGCTGACTTACAAGGAATCCATTACGATAAAGAACATGATGTGTCCACGACGTCGAACAATGTAGAGTAGACCATTTCTGCAGCGATCGGGCCAAATGAGGTGCATTTTGATGACCAGCTCTCTTGCTCCCGCGGTACCTGCACAAAAGTTGCTACTACATGGGAAGCACTGAATAGCTTAGATTAACTGCAGGGTTCAGTCTTGCAAATCAGCCTCGCGGTGTTACCGATATTATGAGGTAACTTACATAATAAAGGATTGCACAAGCGCAGTCGACCGATCATCCCGGGGTGAATAAGAACAAGCTGCGCTTTGAATTAAAGCATTTGTCAGAAATGACTAGGATGCTCCATATCAACTTAAACCACTTAGCTATGGTCTAGGACCTGCTGACACAGTTTATCAGCAAAGAGCATGCTGATATCATCATTGCCAGTGAGGAATACAGAGATGTCAGTGAATCAAACTGGGTGAGTGATACCATTGGCAGAGCGGCCCATTTTACCTGTATGAAGATGATAGGTATACAAATATACATTTACTACCTCCCACCGAATGACAACACATACTATTTCCTGGTGTCTCCTACAGCTGTCATCACCAATACGCGGTCCTCTCAATTATTATTATTTATCGGAGGGGACTTAGTGAGTGAACATGAGAACATACACCCGTAGTCGCATACTCTTCGAGGCATTCGCGATACTGCAGATTGCTAACACCGGAATGACTACCACCTTTTCTATCACGGGTAAGTCGTCAGATTGATAGCTGTCCGCTACTTGTTACCACAATATCAGGAACTGGCACTTGATACAGGCGTTTCGCTGCTAGACATTAGTATAACCAAGCTGAAAATGGTTGCGAGGAATATATCCATCTGCGAAGTTCTATGGCCGGATAGAATACCTGGTAAGGCGATTGAGACCGCTGCAATAAATGTGTCACTCTTTTTGAGGATACATTCAATGTTTGTTTTAAGTTAGAATGCTTTCCGGTACGGTGGAAGGTACATAAATTGATACGTCTCCAAAAATCAAACAAACCCCCTCAGAATGCATCCTCGTACCGTCCGCTCCGTATCTTGGAAATTGCTGAAATGCTGTTCGAGCACACCGAGAGAATTTTCGGACGTCCGCTCTATGTACTAGTACGCCCGAGTTCCAAAACGTGTTACAATTTTTTTTCATTCGTTTCTGGCAGCAACCATCTAAAAATTGTGTTGTAGTTGTTCGGGACTGTTTTCGTCTGAAAGACGCGGTATACACTATTTCTGCCGTTTTTGTTCTTGCGTAGCTGAGCTCCAAAAAGACCCCGAAAATTCTCTTAGTGCATTTATACCAGGGACAGTTTCATAATTAAAATTTTTGTTAAATTATAATGTCAATATTCAAATAACGTTATAACGTAAATTGGTTATTTTAATAACGATATTATTAATATTATTAATTAGTAGTTATTAGTTCTTATATATATATATATATATATATTAGTTAGAAATGTTATATGGATCTCTATTCTGTTTTTTTTTGTTATTTAACGTCGCTTTTTATGCTGCCAGGGCTAATCAGCGACGGAGGTGAACGGTGTGTCTGTAAACAAAGCACATGTAGTTGAAACAGTGGTGCTTGTGTCCATCGGAAGATATCATCGGTCACTGTAATTAGTCTAATAATTACAGTTTCCTGTCCTCCCGATGGAACCACCGCGATCCTCTTTACATCTTCGCGTCCCTAACGTTCCCTATAGTTCAGATGCCCGTGCCTCTCATGCACTGACAAGTGCACGAAACGCACGCGCACCTGAACTGGCGTCACATTATAGTGACACGCCGAGCCACTGAGTCGCGGTGTTCGAAAAATGCACATGAAAAAATTTTCAGAGGTACACGTCTGGGATCGAACCCACGACCCTCGGTGTAAGAGTCGGGAGCTCTACCCATGAGCCACCGCGGCTCATCTCCATTCTGTATGTTGAGTGTAGGTATAAATCGATGGTAAGAGCTAGGGTTCTTTTTTGTCAAGAAATCAAAAAAAATTCTTATATGCAATATATGTTTTATTGGAACATTTCACTAACTCGGTTTGTTGACCTCTTCAGGCAATGCCTGTACACCACATACACAAAGCATATAAACATCTTACGTCACAAAAAGTAATTTTATGTATTTTTTGAAGTAAAATATTTATATGCTTTGTATGTGTGATGCATAGGCTTTTCTTGAAGAGGCATTTTTCTGTATAGACCGCGGATAGCTCTTGATACCGCAGCTTATTTCGAGCTCCCTGGTATAACAGTTGAGTCCGCATATACTCGCATCGTATGTTAGCGATACGCTCATTCCACTAGTAAACTGGCGACGGCCACGAAAGATACATTTCGCTGCCGTAGAGACATTGCAAGCCGCTGTTATAGCACGCATGAGTTCTTCAGCTCATTCTTCCGGAGTTATTTTAACTTCGGCTTCTTCTAGAAAGCAGAGGAACACATCCCCGTCAAAAGTAGATGGTACTCATCTCTTATATTTAAACTTTCTGTCACGACCTATTGCTCTGTTAGTTATCTGGAGCTGATACATGAGTGCTTGGTGATCGCTTCCCGTGTAGCAATCACTTACTTTTCAAATCGTCAAAATCTTTTTACGAATCGCGATTCATGATCTTCATGATGATTAATTAGATTATTTAAGTTTATAAATGACAGTAACATACTAGCAAACAACCAATATGGTTGCAGGAAAAACAAAAGTACTAAGGATGCATTAAACTACATAACCATCATAATATACAATAACCTAGATTCAAACACTCCAATAGCAGTAACTTTCCTTGATTTAGCCAAAGCTTTTGATACTGTTAACCGTACTATTTTGTTAGATAAATTATATAAGTACGGAATTAGGGGTAAAGTGTAGAAGTTGATAAAAAGTTATCTAAGTAATAGGGAACAAAGGGTAAAAATAAATGATACATATAGTATATATGAGAAAATAACAACTGGAGTATCTCAGGGCACAATTTTAGGACCATTATTATTTATTATATATGTAAATGATCTATTGACAGCAATGCCAGATAATACAATATTATCTTATGCTGATGATACTGTAGTAATATCAACAAACAATAGTTGGAAAGAAGTAGAAACAATTATGAACTCAAATCTTAATAAAATAGCAAATTGGCTAGCACTTAACAAACTTTCACTTAATATTGATAAAACAGTATATTTAACTTTTGTGAACCATAAGGATTGTATTCCAATAAATTTTCATGTAGACATAAAAGGAACAGAATTACAAAGAGTGGAAAATACAAAGTATCTAAGAATTATTTTTGACTGTCACATGAGATGGGATAAGCACATATAGTATATATACAAAAAGACGAAATATCTAACTTTTGTTTTTCACAAAATAGCTAAAATCATGTCCACTGATACTCTCAGAACACTGTACTATGCTTTTTACCATAATATAATCTGTTACGGAATAACAGCTTGGGGTGGTGCATATGCAAATAACAAATCTATAATACAAAATCAACAAAATAGATTACTTAAAATAATTAATAAAAATAAATTTATAAGCGATAAAAATCCAATCAACATTGACAAATTCTTTATTTTTGAATCCCTTAGTTTTCATTATAGTACATTGCAAGAAATTTATAAAAACTCAAGAAGTATAACAAGAAACAGGAATATCCAAATGCCACGTCGATGTAGCAAAGTCAGTTCAAAGAACAGCTATATAAGAGCAGTAAGCCATTACAATACATTAAAGTAAGAAAAGCAAAATTAAAAAACTGGATCAAGACAAACGTATAAAGAATTAGTTAATAAAAAATAATAGGCTTTATTGATCTTCACGAACAAAATTTTTATTATTTGCCGATGTTTTGGACGTATTGTTGCCGTCCCATTTCAAGGCTATACAAAAACAACGAAAAAATACTTTTAAAATTCAAACTGCAAATATAACATAATATAATCAATAATTTAACGCACAACGCACTCTTACCACTATATAAAGAATTAGTATGAATAATTCAGTAAAAATTG
Source organism: Theocolax elegans (assembly GCA_026168455.1). Taxonomy (NCBI): domain Eukaryota; kingdom Metazoa; phylum Arthropoda; class Insecta; order Hymenoptera; family Cerocephalidae; genus Theocolax; species Theocolax elegans. The sequence continues at coordinate 24,620,030 of CM047429.1, forward strand.
ATTGTACTCGAATAAAAATATGGTTTTGTAAGTTAATTAGTCAAAAAAATCAGGTACTTGCAAACAATTCAATAATTAATTCATTTTTGATAGATAAAAATAATAAATTTATTAGATGTGTAAATCCTGCATTGGAAGTCCTACAGGATACGGCAGTATTTGACAAATTGTTACTTAATGTTAGAACATATCTATGCGCAAATAGTAAATGTAACTAGTACTACAAACGATCGCATCGCAGAATATCTGATTACAACTACAATAAAATGAAAAAAAAAACAGAAAATATCAGCAATTTAATTCTAATTGCAACTGAAGTAATTAATATGAACTTTCTTGAAGAGGCATATAAACTTTTAGTTGCAATTTCAGTTACAGAAGGCGTGGTGAGTTTGAGTGATAAACAAAAAGCTATACCGGATAAAACATTGAAAAAAGACAAAAAACATCTATTTGATAAGGTCTGTGAAACTAAAATTAATCGCGTAGTTCCTGGTTTTAAATACATAAGTTTTGTAAAAAAAACACCAGAATGTAACAAAGTTAAAGATGAAGTTGTAAAAGAAAAATATGATCCTATAGAATTACTATATACTAAAATAGACAAAATGGTTGAAGATAATGCCACAAATATGAAGGTCACTAATCCACCAGGGAAGAAATTACAGCAAGTTAACTCTTACCGCATGTCCTATGGAGATCTAAACTACATTGGATCGAATAAAGCAATTTTTTATTTTGATAGAGGAATAAGAGGAAAACAAATTTTTACAAATTCTGTTTACCCACTGAAACAGCAGCCTAAATACAAAGATCTAGTAGTTATAGATGATTTAGTGCTTACATCAGCATGTAAATGTGATTCTTCAAATAACATCAGGAAATGTTTCTACATTACAGAGTCACTTGTGCGGTTGGACTCACTTGCTCTGCAAGATTAAACAACATCGAGAAAATTATTTTTGCAAGAAACAGAAATGCGACAACAGAAACGTTCACAACTGCTAGAGCCATGTTAACAAGATTTTGGTGAAAAATAAGGAAAAAATGTTTAAAAAAGTAATAATATTAAACAATAATATCAGCATTTAAATTTAAAGTGTTTTAAAAAAAATGTAAGAGTGATGCACTAAACAGTATACTAGTTATACTGATTAAGTTGCAAAACTCTTATTAAATATAGTATTAGGTTAATTTAGTATTATGATATAGTGTTAAGTTCTCCGGCTCCTATGTACAGGTGCAGTGTGCACCTCTACAGGATACATTTACTGTAAAATATTGTAATGTCTGGAGTTAATAATAAAAATTTAAAAAAAATCGGTTTAACTTTGGGTTGCCACTCCCGCCTGATCCACCACCTGGAGAGGCGCCACGATGCGGAACCAGCAAACCCAATTCGGTTCGTTTGGGTGCGTGTTTAGATATTTTTATACGTGCATGCAATTCTAATAAACATTATGAATACGCAGATTTTATATTGAGATATAGCGAATACTTCGCCTCCATTTATCGCTTTACTACTACTTGAAAACCATTGTAAAATTATTACATATATTATATCTTTCGAAGTTTTTTGACCAATTTTTCGTGTTTTCCAGTATTGGAACATACGTGGTATCGGATTTAGTAGCTCTGTAGCATATACCTCGCATTTACTGTAGGATTTATCGCCTTTTACTACCTACAAATTATTGTAAATTAAACGTAAAACTTTTGTGTAAGGGTGCAAAAACTTGATTAGAAAACTTGATGTACAAACATCTGTGCACAACATAGGTAAAATACATTTTATTAATATTTTTGAATATTTTTACACATTTTTTTAAATTGTTTGTGTATAACAGTTCACTGCTTGCAGAAATGTAGAGATCGCAATTTTTATATATTCCCAATATGTTTTGCAATAATAGTAATGTCATTACAAGTAACCTCTGTATTATTGATGCTTATCAAAATAGAATAATTTCCTTCAAGAAATAACCTATTGCTAAATATATCGAATTATAGAGTTGAAACTGCTGTTCGTATTATGCGCATGAGTACGTGCAACACCACATGAAAGCCTGCAGTTCTCTCGCTGTTTATAAAGCTATTATAATAAAGCTTCTGTAAAGGTTTCCTCATCAGTCTAGTATTTATTCACATTTTGTGACCTTTTCTTATCTTGTAAACTTTTTTTATATAAATACAACTTTCGTGCTATCTGCAGTTCATTCCTGATTTTAGTATGAATTTCATTTCGTGTTTTTCACCACTAATATCAGTATTTCACATCTACATCGTCGACTTCGTCACAATACTATAATATGTCTTCTTTTTTTGAAGTAAGCTTTATAATTGAAAACAATTGCAAAATAATATCTACCTTCGTTTTTGTGTTTTTCCGTTATGTCTTTCAAATCGAGTATTTGTTAGAAGGCGCGAATTAAATTTCCTATATAAGCAGTTAAATTTAACATATTATAAACCAAGGCTTTCAATTTCATCTTCTTCGAGTTTTATTATTTATTTCTAATGATTATTCTTGTGTATATGGTAAAAAGTTTAAGTGATAAGAACGTGTGGAATTGTGAGTTATATTTTTACTGATAGCAGCATAAACTTTTTTTAGCTATCACATTGTATTCTCAATTAATTTGACTCTGTTTTATTATTCTGGCTTCCACGAGGTTCTACGAGATTTGCAGTGTCAAATGGAAGTTTAAATTTCAAATTTTATCATAAAGACTTTTTTAAAATTGATGCCGACTTTTGACTACTTTTTATGTGAATAATAAACAAGCAATCCCTTTCAAAATATACTTTAATAATTAAGTTAAACTCTATAATAACAAAAGCTTTTCAATTATTTTCTCTTAAGGAATTAAAATTTTTAGTTAATTTAAAATTTCTATACGCGGTCCTCTCAATTATTATTATTTATCGGAGGGGACTTAGTGAGTGAACATGAGAACATACACCCGTAGTCGCATACTCTTCGAGGCATTCGCGATACTGCAGATTGCTAACACCGGAATGACTACCACCTTTTCTATCACGGGTAAGTCGTCAGATTGATAGCTGTCCGCTACTTGTTACCACAATATCAGGAACTGGCACTTGATACAGGCGTTTCGCTGCTAGACATTAGTATAACCAAGCTGAAAATGGTTGCGAGGAATATATCCATCTGCGAAGTTCTATGGCCGGATAGAATACCTGGTAAGGCGATTGAGACCGCTGCAATAAATGTGTCACTCTTTTTGAGGATACATTCAATGTTTGTTTTAAGTTAGAATGCTTTCCGGTACGGTGGAAGGTACATAAATTGATACGTCTCCAAAAATCAAACAAACCCCCTCAGAATGCATCCTCGTACCGTCCGCTCCGTATCTTGGAAATTGCTGAAATGCTGTTCGAGCACACCGAGAGAATTTTCGGACGTCCGCTCTATGTACTAGTACGCCCGAGTTCCAAAACGTGTTACAATTTTTTTTCATTCGTTTCTGGCAGCAACCATCTAAAAATTGTGTTGTAGTTGTTCGGGACTGTTTTCGTCTGAAAGACGCGGTATACACTATTTCTGCCGTTTTTGTTCTTGCGTAGCTGAGCTCCAAAAAGACCCCGAAAATTCTCTTAGTGCATTTATACCAGGGACAGTTTCATAATTAAAATTTTTGTTAAATTATAATGTCAATATTCAAATAACGTTATAACGTAAATTGGTTATTTTAATAACGATATTATTAATATTATTAATTAGTAGTTATTAGTTCTTATATATATATATATATATATATATATTAGTTAGAAATGTTATATGGATCTCTATTCTGTTTTTTTTTTGTTATTTAACGTCGCTTTTTATGCTGCCAGGGCTAATCAGCGACGGAGGTGAACGGTGTGTCTGTAAACAAAGCACATGTAGTTGAAACAGTGGTGCTTGTGTCCATCGGAAGATATCATCGGTCACTGTAATTAGTCTAATAATTACAGTTTCCTGTCCTCCCGATGGAACCACCGCGATCCTCTTTACATCTTCGCGTCCCTAACGTTCCCTATAGTTCAGATGCCCGTGCCTCTCATGCACTGACAAGTGCACGAAACGCACGCGCACCTGAACTGGCGTCACATTATAGTGACACGCCGAGCCACTGAGTCGCGGTGTTCGAAAAATGCACATGAAAAAATTTTCAGAGGTACACGTCTGGGATCGAACCCACGACCCTCGGTGTAAGAGTCGGGAGCTCTACCCATGAGCCACCTGCAGTTCATTCCTGATTTTAGTATGAATTTCATTTCGTGTTTTTCACCACTAATATCAGTATTTCACATCTACATCGTCGACTTCGTCACAATACTATAATATGTCTTCTTTTTTTGAAGTAAGCTTTATAATTGAAAACAATTGCAAAATAATATCTACCTTCGTTTTTGTGTTTTTCCGTTATGTCTTTCAAATCGAGTATTTGTTAGAAGGCGCGAATTAAATTTCCTATATAAGCAGTTAAATTTAACATATTATAAACCAAGGCTTTCAATTTCATCTTCTTCGAGTTTTATTATTTATTTCTAATGATTATTCTTGTGTATATGGTAAAAAGTTTAAGTGATAAGAACGTGTGGAATTGTGAGTTATATTTTTACTGATAGCAGCATAAACTTTTTTTAGCTATCACATTGTATTCTCAATTAATTTGACTCTGTTTTATTATTCTGGCTTCCACGAGGTTCTACGAGATTTGCAGTGTCAAATGGAAGTTTAAATTTCAAATTTTATCATAAAGACTTTTTTAAAATTGATGCCGACTTTTGACTACTTTTTATGTGAATAATAAACAAGCAATCCCTTTCAAAATATACTTTAATAATTAAGTTAAACTCTATAATAACAAAAGCTTTTCAATTATTTTCTCTTAAGGAATTAAAATTTTTAGTTAATTTAAAATTTCTATACATAGATGCGCGGTTATCTGTCAAATCAGGCAGCTAAAGGTTTTTTCCCTACAAATTTGAAAAAAACCTATACATTTTGGATATTGGTGTTTATTTTTAAAAACTATGATTCAAGTTTTAGATTTGTTTAATGTCAAAAATTATTATTTTGAAATTTTGTATGTCTATTTTAAACTTTCGATAATGAAAATGGGCTAATTCAATGCAAAAACACCTACACGTCAGTTTTTTGCAAATTACAGCAAAGGTTTTAAAATAATATTGTATAGCATTATCATTCGTGATATTCGAATGAAGTATTAAAAATCAATCTAAAAAATTGTCCAAATAAAAAAGAATTATAAATTCAAATGCGCTTTTTATAATGTATAAGTTACAAAGTGAACCAACAATCAAAAAAAGTTAAAAAAAATTTAGTAACTGATTCTATCATGGAATGTTACATGTTGTTTGACATCTATTATACCATGCTCTACTATTTGGCAATTTTAGATATACATATTGTAATGTATTATTCACTACTTTTATGAAAAAAAATTATTGTTAATTAATAATACAACGGCGTTGCTCTATACCATGCACATTAAAATTAGTTGATCATCCGTAAACAATGTTCGGCATTTGCAAAACGGACTTATTTTTATTGAGACTCACAATGTGGAGAATTCAAACAATCCTCCTTGTCTCGCATGAATATTTAAATTAAATATTATTTCTTTAATGAAGTGGGGAAAAACGTAAATATAAATTTATTAAAATGGAAAAATTTATTAATTCATTAATTAATATAACCAAGCCGTATACCGCAGGCAGAGATACCGAGGAGTTTGTCTATTACCTACCTGTAGTTGTCATCTATTCAGTTTGTTTATGCAGATATCGGCATATCAGGGTACACAATACAAACTCTAATTTATCGGAGATACTCACTATGGACAGCCTAGCCCATGCAAAAGTCCTCGACTTAACCCTTTGAGTCACAGTCGTACTGCCAGAGTATCACCTTTTTAAACCACTGTCAAAAATGTTCTAGTGCATATTTTGGTCTGAAATTTTGTACTCGGGGGTTTTTGGGGTCACTGAATATGAATCTGAGGTTAAAATTTTAAAATTCAAAATGTCGGGAAAATGTGTGAAATTGAACTAATCATTTCGACAAGCCAATCAAACTATATTTTACTGCATATTTTAGACTAAATATTCGTATTTGGGGGTTTTAATCGCTACACCTGAGCTTGCTTTTATATTTCTTTGATGAAAATAATAGAAAGAATGCAAAAAAAATCCTGGGAAAAATTGAATGATGTGTACATTGAAGGTACGTGATGAAAAGCAATTTCACAAATTATTCTGAAAAGACAGTCAATAAAAGTGCAGCTTATAGCTTTTATGCTTTTGCGGGAGAAACTCGCTTGGGAGAGTATGCCCCACCTAGTGGCAAATAAAAAAACTACTTCGTATTCGTTTCAATTTGAAGCGGTTGATCTGAGGTAGAATGCAGAACTGGGAGAAAAAGAAAAAAATATAACCTCAGATTCGTGATCAGCGACCCCAAAACCCCCGAGTACAAAATTTCAAGTCAAAATATGCAGTAGAAAAAAGCATGACTCAAAGGGTTAACCAAAGACATAACTAGTTTTTTTCTAAACAGTTTTAAATATGTACAGAAAAGTACTTATATCGACTTCGAAAATCATACTTGGAATCAGAATTCAAAGTAACGAATTTGAAATGTTAGTTACGTATATTCAATGTATAAACTACACTGAGAAAATTTATGAACCCATGGTGTAAGTGCTAATACGCCAGACGTCCAAAACGCGTTACAGTATTCGCAGTTCACACATTCGTATGATTGCAGATTCGCGTTCAGCGACCTTAGTAACTTAAAACCATATCAATCTTTTAACGTATGATTGATTTAAAAGTATATGCCTTTTGAAATAGCAGAAGCTACATAAAAGAACACGCAAGGGAAGCGGAAAGGTATTGTTAACCTTACTGTTCGATGAATTCGGGCAACACGAGCGAACAGCCGGCTCGGTCCCGCGAGATTCGGCTCAGCTCAGTTCGACGTGGCTACACGGGCGAGATCAGCTTCGCGCGCGCACCTGAATACATAGGTGAGGGGGAGATTCGCGCGCGCGCTCAGGAGAGATATAGCCGCCTTGACATGCGATAGGTGTGATCCCCCCTCGTCCCGTGTTATAGCCTCATTGTGATAATTTTACCGTGGTGTTCGCGTGTGCATCTGAAATGCAGGCCGATCCTTCATTCGCGGTGTGAGTTTCGCCGTCGGGAATCGACCTGCAGCGACACAACCCCGGTGCACAGGCGAACGGACCACTCCGTCCAATAACGCAACGGGAGCAAGCGAGCGAGCGAGAGAGAGAGCGACCGGCCAGCTGATCGTTATACGATTCCAGCATCGAACTCGAGGAAGTAAGTGGTACCACTTCACGCTATCGCGTTTTATTTAATAAACAATAAATAGTTTATTTATTGCGCTATACCAGTCCTGTTGACTGTGTATATTATTTTAGTTCGCGATATTTTTCGCGTTTACCGACTTGTAATAATAAGCGTAGACCTCGGCGACAACTAGAGATTTTTTTTGTTATTTTTTTTTATGTTTATTTCAATAAATTCATTTTTATTAATACAAATACAATTCGGTGTTCGAGTAATTGAATTTAACCCACGTACGATTCCTTCCGTAATTCTAAGAGCTCGTATGTTTCTGGTTGACAAGTGCTCGACGCGATATCCCTGTTTCGCGGTCAATTTTAGATTTGATTTTTACTTGGTTGTTATCTGAAACCGGACCTCGGTTTCAGACTAACACTTAACAGATTTGGTAGAGCGGATTGATAACCGCCGCCGCAACGCGGGAAAAATACGTTCATTTGAATACGGTAAGTTTACGTACCGCTGAGCTGCCGCGATAATTAAATAAACATCCGCGCGGCAGTCAAACTGTTACCGCTTAAAATCGCCCAATTCACGCGTTTCGTCCACTGCGCCGTTTATATCTTAACCCTCGCCCTTGAAAAAATAAACTCAAGACATAAATCGAAAGATTTTTTTCTCAGCTTTCGAATGTTGTCATAATTTTTGTTTTAAAACGCGACCCGCATAAAGTTAAAACTATTTTAATTTTTCACATCAGTTTTTCGACCCTTAAAATAAATACATTTTATGACAATATTAAGGACGCTATTCGAAAGCTGAGAAGAAAATCTTTCGATTCATGTCTTGAGTTTATTTTTTCACGGACGAGGGTTAAGGTATAAACGGTTAGATTAATCGGCCAATCCGAGCAGTCCCGCTCGGTCTTACGTATTTAATTGATTTCGTGCCTTTTATTTCTCCGACTTGAATTTTCGAGGGTTTGAGACGATGCGTGTATTGAAAGCATGATTAAAGAATAATTGGAACCACGATTCGATTCAGAAATATCTTTCAGGGGGCATCGGACAAATACTCGGAACTGTGTTTCGCGGTTAGACAGGGTTACTCTGACATCGCATCAAAGACATAAGGGGCTCATGTAGATAATCACTAGCAAAAATATGCTCTCTTTCGTTCTCGCACCTCGTCAGTCCAGGTCTCGCAATAAAAGTCTCAGGCTCTCATGTACACAGGTTTATCTTTCAAACAAAATGGCTTAAATAAATAATCTTTCCATGCCCTCAAAAAGGCTCTCCCATCTATTCTATCTTTGGGTTTCTTCGTGTACTCTCGATCGTCTGCGATAGGTGTCCTGTAACGATTATCTATAATATTAATATAAATTAACTAATTTTATGTCGGCTCTATATCCCAGATGTTCTTGTCTCACTACTCAAAAAATCCTAAGACCCAATACTGGTTGAATCCGTAAACCCTGAATGAGAAGTTTATATATACGTATATTTAATAAATTTAAATCTTTTTTATTTTGAATTTAAAGTATATAAAGCAGTATAAAAAAAGATTTTATTAAAATTTACATATTTTATTATTTATTGGACGCCATAAGACATTTAATATTTTTTTTCTAGCGCCTAGCATAAGTGCAGTTCAAACGGCAATTGAACACATATATCCACTGGTGTACGAATTTCGCAAAGAAAGATCAGTTGAAGAACAATTTGCTTTAGACACTAGGAAACGACGGTTTGTGTTTACAATACAAGAAGCATTCGGAGAAGATGATGATTTTATTATCGAAGACAACGAAAGTGAAAATAGCAATATTAGCTGGACTTAAACATTTTTATTTGTATTTTTTAATTAGTCATCTAAAACACACAAAATACTCCTTAATCATAGTTTGGTAAAATTGTGTGATCTGGATTTGTTGGTAGAATACCTGTTGAAAAAAGAATAGTTTTTGTGATATCATGACAATTTTAATCAATTAAAATTTTAACCATTATTTTTAAATGTCTTCACAAATCACTCGTTATAGATTAGAAATAAAAATTATAACAATATTTTATAAAATAAGTACGTTATGTCATTACAAGCGCATTGATTTATTCAAGTCCTGGTTGTATATTATTTTAGTTCTTAAATTATTGTTTTGCTTACAAGCACTTGCATTGTATAAACATTATAATTTAGTAGACAACTTAGGTTAAAAAGTGAAAAAAATGAAGATTGTAGATATTGTATAATATAATTGAAAACACTATTTAGTACCGGTACCCGACGATTTTTATTAATTTACAAATTATTTCGTATTTCTACATTTGAAAATTGAATATATTTCACAAACATTGTATGGTTATGAAAAATATATTTACGTTGCCAACATATATCAGTACACCACAGAATAAAAATTATAATTTTTGGGAATATAATCTCTTCATAGTGTATTTAAATTTAATTATTTTTCTTCACTTCCGATAAACAAATTAATTCTCATAATGTTACTTACTTTAAACAAAAATGTAATAAGAATGTTTTAACAAATTGATTTCAATTTTTTTAATTTTTAACCTATGTTGGCTTCCTTAATAATTTTAGTCATTTATGCATACTGCTAAATGCTCTCTTATGTTTTTCTTTTATTTAAATCAATTTATGATAACCGCATAATCAGCTGTATGATTTCTTTAAACATACTGTGCCAAAGATATATTTGAATCAATCATATTATCTATTTTGAAATAAATAATTCATATTTATAGAAAAGCTGAATAATGTACATTGTAATGTTAGCTTAAGAATAATTACTATTAGCTTATTTATAATTCACTACACACAACATGCAAAGCTTACAGTTTAAGTAAAATTTGTAATTCAAGTAATTGTAGTGTATGTTTAAGTATTATTATTCTCAAGATTGAAAGTTTGGATGCAATTATAAATTATTTTATAAATATAATAGCGTAATAAAACTATTTCACTGACAATACACGCAATTAGAAGTGTTTATAATTCAAGATATGTCTATTTATGTAACATCTGGAAATATCAATAAACAAATTAGATTACAAATTTTGTCAGCCTAAATCATAACATTTTTTCTCTTATCTTTTTCTGTCGGTAGATGCGATGTATTAATTATATTATTCGATAGCAGTTACTCGTTTTGGACGCGTTTAGCTAAAGACTTATTGCTATTTGTTGTTAAAACTGGTTCACTCACGGTCTCTTTGAATACTTCGTTTTCAGAGCTCCCCTTACAACCTTGAGTTATAAACATATGGCGCTAACAATTTTTACAATATCGTCATGTACATATCTGCATTTGAGTTAGTGTATATCCTCTACTAAAAAAGTACCAATAATTATGAGGTGATTTATCATTACATATACATTTTTAATTAAAATTACATACAGAATATATCTTAACCTAAATTTGATCTTATCATATGATTTTTTTTTATTATTTTAATGTCGTTTTCTTTATATTCTCAATTTGTTGCAAGTTAATAACGAAAATCATTCGATGTCTTCCTTAAAAAGCATTAGTTGAAAATACATTCCCCGGTGCTGCTTATATCAATCGGCACTGACCGGGATTCGAACCCGGGTTCTTCTTTTTTACTCTCTACCGAACGAGCCACCACTTCATTTGATATTAATTTGCATAAAAGACAAGAGTAGATTTGTACACCCAAGATTTAAACACATAATGTTTGTGCACAAAAATAGTGCACATTACTATTGTGCACGGTGCACAAATATTTTACAAAGTAATTTATATTAATATAAATAATCTTTTTAGCTGTATGAACCCTCCTCGGGTTCTTGGTAAGCTTAAAAATAAAAATAAAAAAATAAATAATCTTTTATTTTACGCACATAAACATTCTGCACATAATTTTTTTTACTTACTTTGATATGCACAAAATAAACGATAAATGCTTTGTATAATATTTGTACACCGTGCATAAAGGTAATGTGCACTATTTTTGTCCACAAACATTATGTGTTTAATTCTTGGTTGTACGAATCTACCCTTGTCGCATAAAGCAATGTCTATATTTAAATTTTAGATGGTTTTGAATTCATTATCATTTATCGACCGGCATAATTGTTGTTAGAATAAACAATTTATCATGCCGAGTATGCAAAATATTTTATATTTTCGACGATAAATTTGAAATATGGTGCGGTCTTACCCGTGAATGATATGTATGCGACTATTTCTATAGATTTAGGAAGTGACTAACAAAATTTTGCGATTTTGCAGAAGTCAGCATAGTAGATTTGTAGGTTTATCAAACTTCTTCTAGTACGTAAGTCCGAGTAACAGAGCAGACATCATGCATCATGCATGTTTACGGATTTGACGTGTTTAAAGATATATGACGAACCTACAAAATTAATGACCTAACTTGACCCAAATAATGATAACTAAATGATAAATAATGACCAAGATGATGATTTAGTAAACTACTTCGCTATTGTATTATTTTTTAAAGTAAGTGTATTGTCGCGTCAGACACAAAATTATATTATTATTTTTCATAAAAATGATTTTACGCAGTAAAAATTAAAAAGAACTGCGTAAAAGCTGTGTGATAACGAAAAAGTAAACTAAAGTAAAGAGAATAGAGATGAATGCAGTAAAAATTCAATTTAATGACATAGAGAATATCAATTTGCGATCACGGTATGCGAAAAGAAGCTTTTAAAGAAATTGCAAATAGACAGCTGTACACATAAACTATAATATTGGACGAAAATCTGTAAGACAACATGAGCAACGCGAGGAATCGTTATGCAAGTGTTTTAAATCGGAATAAGCGCGTATCAAGAAAACGAAATTTACGAGCGGCTGTCACCCGGGACGGAAAAATTGGAGATAAATAGCCCTTGCACGAGTAAGCTCCTTCGATAAGGATGGTGTCAAATAATTCGTTACGCGGTCACGTGATCGCGCACTCAGTGAGAGCGTCGTTTTAACGGATTTTTCTATCCTAGCAAATGGTATGACAAAGATAAAAAAGAAGGTTTTTTTGGTACATAAGGAGCGATCGAAACGGGCACTCTAAATTTTTATCTAAAAGTTTCAGAGGGCGAAACTACGCTGGTCAGATCTTTAATTTTTATTCAGTCTACTCTGACGATGAAGCTTTGTCGTTCAAATTCTAACAAAAATAAAATAGAAAATTCTGCTTTCGAGGACTTTCACGTTTTTCATACACCATCATTTTACGAGCTTCATCAGCACCCTACTTTGTGCACCGATACACAACGGATGGCCGGCTCTACTGTAACCCGACGCCGACGCTTATGAGTCTACTAGAAGCAGTTACACTTGACTCCGACCATAATTATATTATACATAATGTCCCAACTTAACTTGGAAAGCTGAATAACTCAAAACCATGCACTCTAATCGAAAAGTGTTTTAGACGAAACTCCTTCAAATTCAAAAGGTCTACTTATCCATGACCTTGACAATGTCCTTTACCCTTATTGTCCAAATCATTTGGAGTTCAACTCTGTTTTTTAGTAGAAACACTTATTTTTCATTCCGGATTCTGAAGGAGCGCGGAATGTTATGCCTGAATGACCTATCATGGCTATGGTCAAAGTGAACCCCAGAGGTCATTACAAGGACAAGTTCCGAAAACTGGTGAATTATAATTTTCTGAAAGAGTGCTTCAGAAGGAAATTGTTGTGTACCCATGTGTAACCATGATCTTAACAATGTCCTACATCCATATTTTTAAGGTCATTTGTAGGTCGATTAAGAATTTCAAACAAAAACCACTGTTTTTGCTCCCGGATCGAAAAAAAGTGAAAATCTGTACGTTCAATCCACTCAAGGCAAGATTCTTCAGAACCCAGCCACTCTAGCGAAAACTTTCAAAGTTTCAGCCACTTCAGGTAAGATTCGTCAGGACCCAGCCATTTAAATCAAGTGTTCGAAATGTGCTTCTTGATTCTGCAATTCGTGTGGGGATTACCTTTTTGCGCACTTGTATCGTAATGTACTATTTTATTATTTCTAACACTTTTAATATACGAAAATTTTTTATAAACATGACTCTTCAAAAAGTATGTAGCCTGTTGACGTAAATGATATCTTGAGAACGCTTCACCTGAATCAAAAAGATCAAACGGCTTCAGATTTGGTATAACAGTGGCTTGAACTACAGAAATTGATTTTTTTGATAAAAAAAACAACATGGCGGAAAATTTAAAAAAAAAATCATTCTTGTTCATTGTTTTTTTTTTTGTAAAAAATAGTAAAAATTAATATGTTAACACGATTATAGTTCATGCGATAGCTACTGTTACGCGTTCCACGTTCGAAAACTCATGGTAATTGGTATATTTTTTCTCAAATTTTTGAAAACGCGTATTTTTATCCAACAATCAAAGATTTTCAAGGTACTTCTAAAATAAATCCTAACATCTCTATATCGGAGAATAAAACAATCATTTACTTTAAATACTTTTTTTATTCCCCTCTTATTGAAAGAATTATAGATGAGATGAATCGCTATGAAAGTCAGAATCATGAAGATCGGCAATCCCATCAGAAAACTTGGTCTCCTCTTACAAAAGATGAATTTAAATGTTTTCTTGGCCTTTCAATTCTAATGGGTCATATTCGAAAAGGTGACTTGAAAGAGTATTGATCTAAAGAGCCTCTACTTTATACACCAATTTTCGGTCAAATAATGTCTCGTGATAGGTTTCTTGCAATCTTACGCCATTTACATTTTCATGATAATGAAGATACCCCGGAAATCGCTCACCATGCTTTAGTGAAAATAAAACCAATAATAGACTATCTACAAAGTAAATTCTCAGCAGCTCTTATTCCAGGCAAAAATTTGTGCATAAATGAAAGCCTAGTATTATGAAAAGGCAGGCTTCGATTCAAGCAGTATATTCCTATGAAAAGAAATCGGTTTGGCATCAAACTTTTTGAATTAGTAGACTGTGAGACTGGATTCATTTAGGGTTTTATTTTCTACACTAACGCTGATACTGATTATCAGAAGTTTGATTTGGGTGTTACTGGGGATATTGTCGCTCATTTCTTACAACCTTATTTTTACAAGGGTCATGTCATATATATAGATAACTGGTATACATCTCCTATATTGGCAGAATTTTTGCATAATCGCGATACAGGAATGTGTGGCACGGTAAGAACAAATAGAAAAGGAATGCCAAAATTAGAAAATAAATTAGAGCGAGGTGAAGTTCAAGTTGCTCATAATAATTTGTGGATGACAATCAGGTGACAAGATAAGCATAGTGTTCGCATGCTTACAACTGTGCACGAACCTGAGTCCTATACCACTGGCAAAAAACACTATCAAACCAATGAGGATATTATAAAACCACGATGTTTCCATAAATACAACCAAAATATGGGTGGTGTTGACAATGTAGATAGACAATTGTCTATAACCGAAACAGTTAGAAAAACAATGAAGTGGTATCGCAAGTTATTTTTCCATCTTATTGATCTAAGTTTATCTAATGCTCATTCTTTACATAAAATGAAAAATGAAGGACCAATGCCCTTTCCTTCATTCTGAATATCGGTTGTTAGATCATTATTGAAATTGAATAATACTAATGATAGCATTTCTCGTCTTGTTAGCCCTCCTACTCGATTAGTTGGTCGTCATTTTCCAAGGTTTCTTACAAGTTGAAATTTACGTAAAATTACTAGTCGAACAAAATACATGTACTCTGATTGTGATATTGCTTTATGCGTAGCTCCATGTTTTGAAGAATACCACACAAAAGAGAGATTATCATAAAGTCAAATATTTAGAGGTGAAAGGCAAGGGGACTCACGGAAATAAAGCACCCCAAAGGGATCAAATTTTCGCCACATCCACGCTGTTGATTCTGGGTCATGCTAAAAGCGAAAACTAATATAATTTTTCATGATACATCAGTGATTAAAATGCATGTAATGCATATCATTTTTAGATATCATTTTTGGACTAAAATACTACAAGTAATGAAGTTGATCTTGAAATACAATTTTTAAGGTCACGGATGTCTCTTGAACAATTTTTCATATTTTTTTCGTATTCAACGCATCCAAATACGTCTAAAAGCACTCCTAACTCGCCAAATTAAATTTTTAACATTGGACTTTACGTTCCAGACGGGACTGGTCAATATATCGACCACCAATTTTGTCAGGCACTCCACGTAACATATGTTTTCATTTTATGCACAAATATTGTGTAAAAAAAGTCGAATTTCAACGTCAAAATCCCCGTCCTTAAAAGGTTTAGTCGATCTTAAAATCATCGCATATATTATTGTTTGCCACATTTGCAGACACTTGAATAACGCTATTCGTGTAATGATATTAAGTTCATTCGCAATTTATCTGCTGAACTTTCTTTACAACTTGTTCAGAATGGACCGATACATTTTAGTCCTACCTCGAGTACTTGGTTGGATGTCATTTGTGTCGATGATAATGACACAATTGTTGATTTTGGTAACATCTCTGCATCCTTTCCCAATGGTCATAATATTATTTCTGCCACTATACTTTATAAAAGTTTTGCACAAGTCAACACTAATACTAATACTATTAGTTTTCGCGATTTTAAAAACATTCCTGTCAATGATTTCCAATATTAGCTTTCCCGGTGTAATTATCTGTGATAACATATATGCGGGCGTAGACGTACTTGTCTAAATTGCCTTAAATTGCCTTAAATCAGCTGCAGGAGTTCCTTCAGTCACGCTCGCTAATAGACCCATTGCAAACTGGTTTCAGACCATACCACTCAACGAAAATGGTTTTACTTAAGTTGACAGAAGACATACGTACAGGAATTGACAAAAAGCTTGTAACAATACTTCAGTTGTTTGACTATAGCAAAAGTAAATATCTCCAACCCGCTTACTTGACCGCTTGAGATAAATAGGGTTCTCTAGGTCTGCATTATTGTTGCTTAATTGTTACGTTTTATCTCATATGCAGGCTGTAGTTTAATCAGGTAATTTCGCTTCCTGGATAACAACAAACCTGGAAGAGCTACAAGGGTCAGTGCTGGGACCCCTACTCTGTTGCCTATACTCTAATGACTCACATGTCGTATTTATATCTGCAGGTTTACCTGCAACTTCCATATTCTGATCTGGGTGAAAGGATAACAGAGCTTTGGATAGTCGCCATTGCAGTACAGGATTCGGCTGTGCGCGCCTCACTCAAACTTAACGCCTCTAAGACTCCAGCTACTTTGTTTCATGTCGTAAATTTTGTTCTTTATAACCATGAAAATAGTGGTATTCAATTGGACGATGACATATACATCCCGTTTGTGGAGAGGGTATTGAGTCTTGGTGTACTTTTGAATTTACAGCTATCATGGAAGCTGCATGTGGGTAATATTACGAAAAAAGTCAATAGAGTATTATATAATCTACGAGTTTTAATAAATACACCTCTCAGGGTCTTAAAAAGTGGCTTGCCGAGGCGCTGTTGTTTCCCCACATAGACTACTGTTCATTAGTCATGCTGAATGCTTTGCAGGAGATATGAAATCGACTACAGATTTTACAAAATACTTTTGTGCGTTACGTTTGTGGTATTAGGTGGAATGATCATGTGATGCCCCACAGATATTCGGTCGTGTCAGTGTCCCGGCGTGTTCAAGGAGTCTTTCACTCCTCAAGATTATTTAAGCATGCACTTTCGCGTCAGAATAGGAAGAGTCATGTCGAGACGCTTATTTTCCCGCATTTAGACTATGTGCGGTCTTTAACGACCTAGATGCTACTAAGAATTTAAAATTCCAGTTAAATAAATTTTTTTTTTTTTATTACTTTCTTGACTTAGTTTAGTGTTAAGTAGTGTTAGCGCGCGATAAGAAAATTTGGTTTTTCTTAGACCTTCGCTACTGACGCAAGTAGCATAATGATTTTGGCAAATAATAAATTAATTTGTTCATAATAAATCTACGACATTGTTTCTCTCATATAGAAACGCGTGATGAGAAAATTTGATTCTTCTCTTTTTGATAGAATATTGTGAATAATTTGATAGAATAATGTCTAAAGGTTCAATTTATATGAATCATTAAAACGGCTTAAATTTAAAGAACTTAATTGTTAAAGTTCATAAATCACTTCCAAAGTTTAAGATAAGTTTACTCAATTCGTTGTTAGTCGATGGGAAATTGTATTTCTCTACCTTCTACTGTGATCGAGGGAAATTGGGTATACATTAATTACGTAAACTCAATTTCTACTATTTAATGTGACTAATGGGACCGTCACAATCTACTTAATCTTATCTTTGAATATAAGGTATACATAGTATATTTGGTTACCCAGATGTTTTCTTGTTCGTTGAAATCTGAGATCGATAAAAATTGCACTTTCGAGGATTCCGATGTAAATTCTACATTAAATGGCAGCTAAACAACATTTACAAGAAGAAACCAGCCTTGTGGTTCAGGTAAAATATGAAATTAAAATAACTCGTGTTAAGTTTCTTGCTGATGCTTTAGAATCTTCATCTGATTTATCAAAGCATTGGAATATCTTGCGTAAGCACGGCTTGCTACAATCAAAATCGAACTCTACTGCAATCTTTAGACCACAATGAACTAAATAGATATGCAGCAGTCGCCAATCGTCAATCTCTCTGCTTTATGTATGATCTAATTACTTTGTTGAATTCGGCTAATGCAGTAGACGACGCCTTTTTCTCTTTTAGCCATGTATATGAACTGCAAGTGCATGATGCGTTCAAAGTGTATCTACCCAAGTCTAAGAGTCTAAGCAATAATGGACTCTCTCTTCAATACTTTGCAGATGTTTTCAATATTATTGTTCCTTTTTGTAACTGTATTGAATGGATCAATCAATCAGGGCGTATATCCCGATATTTGGAAAAAATCAACCATTTACCACTCAGCAAGATCAGTATTCCGAAACTACCGGCTGATATGCGTCCTATTGCTCTTCTAACCCACCTTGCTAAAGTTTTTGATTCTATTATTGCCAAATAGTTGGTCAGTTATCTTGACTCTACGTATGAACTGTCACCGTTTCAGTCTGCATATCATTCAGGTTTTAGTAAACAGATTTATTGAAAGTAACTGATGACATCAAATGTAGTTTCAATGATGGCATGTCCACGGTAATGGTTCTTTTTTATGTATCGCGCTTTTAACTCCATGAATCACACGATTCTATCTATACTTATACAGATATACAGATGAATTTTTCTGCGATAGCTGTTAAATGGATACATTCATATTTATCATGTCGTACGCAATCTATATTAGGCCATGAATGATATTCCGCATGGACCTACGCCTGGTTTTATTCCTTATTTATATAAATTGAATAACAAAAGTTTTGAAATATACTAAAGCCATGATCTTTGCAGATAATCTCAAGATTTACATACAGTTTAAAATACGTGATATGGTGCCTGCGTTTACCAATCTCAATAAAGATATTCAGACTGTAGAGAAGTGGGTTGTAGAAAATGGATTGAGTTTCAGCGCTGATAAAATTGAAGTGATTCTTCAAAAGAAAATGTTATTTATCGAGTTTTGGTGAATAACCCGAGTAATTATTTAATTGGCGACGTTTCGATGAAAGCCCTATATCCTCATCAGGCTATACCTCTATTAAATCAATCGTTTATTAACATTCTACGCTTTTCTATTTAAATACATATAGAATTACTTACTATTTTATCAATTATTGTACATATTGTGCATTCGGTATGATTTCTATAGTATCTCTAATGTGTCGCTCTATAATTAAAAATAAAAGCAGTAGTAAAACAAATATTGTTATTTCAATTTGCACAGAGATTGAGGTTATGTTAATTACTGTACCTTTCTTCTCTAAATCCTCCATATATAACATGTAGGAAAAAAAGAGAGAGAGAGGTTATATCTTGTATTCTTTTAAATCAAAAATAAAATAATATTATATTTCACGGAATAATAAAATAACCGTTGAGCGCCTCTCCGTACTCAACAGTTACGGAGTATCACCCCACGATGCGGGCATGGAGGGATTCGGCGATTGGCCCACGGTACGTCCGTTCTCGTGCATTATTGGTCGAACGGACCCGTTCCGCGCTCGACGCTCGCGCGACTCGGTAGAGTCGGCAGAACCACGCGGGCGCCCGAAGTACCCCGGGTAGCATGTCGCTCCTGAACAGACGTTATACAGCCGGTAATAGCTGCCCTTCATAATTTGTGTGTCATCTTCCCGATATCATCGGCTTCTGATACAATAAATATTATATAACCCTGCGTTAGTGTTTTTTTAGTAATTATTTATTAAACTCTCCTAGTCCTTTTACAAACATTATATTTTTTAACTGAATAATATAGAAATAAATAAATAACTTAATATATCACATATAACGCTAATTAAGCGACAATCAGTCAATGATAAAAATCTTTAATAAAAACAAAATTTACTAGTCATATCACAGATGGTTTTGTAAAGCTATATAAATCTTATTGTCGAGAGACGTCATTGTACGTCTGTATCATACGTGACCTTGACGGTATAGGTGACAGACATATCAAGAAGATTTGAATATTTATCCCCGTATTTTATTTACAACCAATAAATAAAATTTTAAATTCAGTCAAAAAATTTTTTAAAAATTAATAATGTTTGTCAGTAATAAACTTTGATAAAATCTAGAATTTATATTTGTCTTTTATAAATTTGTAACTCCCCGTGAATTTTTGTTAAAAATTCTTAAAAATTAATAAAACTTCAGTCGATATTCATTGTAATTTTTTTCATTATATTTATCATTTAGACATTAAGATTCTTAGTTTAATCAAATTTAAATTTTTGCACGATGTTTACCATTGAATTAAGTTTGTAGCAAGATAACTGTGGGGAATGGCTACTCGAGGTGTAATCAGGTTTTATAGCCCACGCCTATGGTCAAGGAGTTGTAGTTCAAGGTGCTGTTTGGCTATCGCTCGCTATGCGAGCTCATGTGTCGATAGCTAAGACACAACTGACTCTCGCTTCTTCGCTTATAATCTTAATGCCGGTTATCCTTACGCTCTCATGCTAATGACAGGCATGAATCTTCTGTGCGATACGCCCGCATAACCATCTATAGATAATTAACTAAGATTTTTAAATTATATTCAAAGAAGAAAAGAACTATTATAATTCGACCACAATTTGACTTGGTTAATAGTACCATTGTAAAATTGGCTAAGGTTTTTTGTGTCATCTTTAACATTAATTGCATTTTTTTTTCAATTTTATGTGGGTCATTACTGATATCAGTCTTTTTCCCCAAATATTTTCTCGATCTAGTATTTCTACATTATTAACATTAAAGGTATGATCATATTTTGTTATGTGATCGTTAATAACACACAGTACACCAGACTTTCTACTATTATTTTTGTGTTCTTTTATTCTACATTGTTGTTGTATTTTCGTCTCTCTTACGTATGTCGCGTCACAATCGTTACCTTTAATTTTATATAGTACGTTCGATTCACGAAGTTTATCAGATTTTTCCTTGCCTCTCACAACAACATTACCCAAGCCATTAGAAATTTTGGGAACTTTTTTAATATCCTTCTGTTTCATAAAACCAGATATATTATCATAAAATTTCGGAATACAAGGGACTCTTAAGGTTGCTAAATATTCATTTTGTTTATTTTGTTGAATATTATTATTATTAGATTTGTATTAAATTTTTTCCATTATTTTTCTTACATTATAGTTAATAAATTTAATTGGATACTAATAATCTAATAAAAAGTCTTTCACTATTTTAATGTTGATTTTATGAACCTCCTGGTTTGACAATATTATTACTTTATCCACCAAAGTATAAATATTTGCTCTTTTTTGTTCTATACTATGACTAGATAAAAATATATAATTCTGCCTGCAAATGTATCTTTTCTATACAAGTTAGTGATTATATTTTTACTATAATTGTTTTTAATTAAAGATATCTTTAAAAAATTTATAGCGCCATTTCTTTCTTTTTCATAATTGATATGAAGTCGTGTATTATAATTACTAAACGTATCTAATACTTTATCAATCTTATTTTCAGGGATGCACATTATTGTGCCATCTACGTACCTATATTAAAAAACAGGTGCTAATTTTAGTTATTTAAACATTCTTGTTTTAAATCAATCATTACTAGATCTGTAAATGGTGGACTTATTGGACTTCCCATAGGGGATCCAAAAATATGTCGGTAGTAATTTTTGTGGCAAAAAAAATAAGTATTGTGTAGTAAACATTGTATGCTTTCAATTAAATCATTTAATGATATATCGTATACCTTCTTTGTAAGGTAATATCTTTTTACTATACTATTAATTCCTAAGTTTTCAAATACATTGGTGAATAAGAACACTATACCTAATGAAATTAAAATATAATTTTCAGCAATATCACAGTTGCTAATTGTATTAATTAAATCTGCACTGTTTTTAACATAAAATTTAGATTTTTTATGCGTTTTGAAAGCATTTTGTCTATTATCTTGCATAACACATATGTCCAATACAAGAAACAATAGGTCTGAGTAGAAATTCTTTCTTATGTAGTTAAGGTAATCCGTGTATATTTGGCAGAACTGTATTAGTTTGTGTGAGTTTATTATTGTGAAATTTTTTTGCCTAAAAATACTAAATTGTTCCACTTTTGCACAAATTATGTGTATCTTTTTGTAATTTAGTTAATAAATTTTTAATATAAGATTACTCATTTTAAGCTCATGAACATCTTTTTCAATAGCAACTGTAAAATTACCCTTGTCAGCTGAGGTAAAAAATAAATTGTTATTATTTTTCAAGAACAATTTAGTTGGTTTCAATTTTTGTGCAAATCTATCTTCAATATTTATATGATTAGTTTTTTTAATACTTTTTCTATATGCAAAGATCATAGATTCTGTTGTAATTTCAGTATTTTTAAACAACTTCCATATTTTTATCGTCTCTATTATACTATTTTTATCTAAAATATAATTAGAACTAAATTTTTGGCCTAAGGATACTGCATCTTTAACTTCGTCCGGCATATTTAAATTGACAAACCATTTCTTGTTAAAACTATTAGCATTTGTGGAACAATTATTGAACAAATCTGCATTACCACTACTTCTGCTTCTAATTTTACAATTAGTTAATTTATTAAATTTTCTTTTGCATACATTATCTAATATTATTTTAACCTTTAGACTGCGGCTCATATATGAACCATGCCGTCAGTCTGAAGGTTAATATATCTGCAACGCTACTTTTCGTCGGCCCGAAGAATTAGATAAATTAACGATCCGACGGAGGTTCCGTCGCAGCAACGTTCGAAATGGCTATATCGCCAATTTATATTTAATTGGGCACCTGGCGATATTATCAACAATATTATAATAAATACCACACAATAACCCGGCATACTCTTATACAATTTATGTATAAGAGTATACCGATATATACTCTTATAAAATTTCCGGCACCGAATTACAAATTCTCAACACGATCGCGGCCGACACTCACACGTGCACGCGATCTTTCACACCTTAGATCCGTCCGGCGGTTATTATTAAAGAATTGCAATATTATAATGAATTCGGCCGCCCGTCGGGCTAACCGTAATTAATACTCGCGGAAATAAATAATTCTCCGCCTCAACTGTACTCGACAACCTGCTCTAATCTACTCTAATCTACTCTACACAATGGCGACTTCGCCTAATAAAATTAAATGAGATGACTTCTCTCTATGACGGTCAGGTAGCGAATGAACGATACCGTCTTCATCATCCGGCACGCGGCGTGGTTTGATCCTCCCAAAAATAAGGATTTTCCTCCCTACTCTATCGCCATCTTTATCTACCCTATATCTCCCGGCGTTGATTAAGGTAGTTGATTGTGTAATCGATACGCCTAGTTGGCCTTGATCTTATTTCCGTCAAGGCCAATTAAGGGGGTATCCTGCTTTGGAAGGCCTAAAAAAACCGTTTTTTAGGGAATTTTTCTAAGATCGAAAAAAAAACCAACTCCAGAGAACTTTCAGGAATATTTTATTATATAATTGAACATTATACAAAATTTTTTTAAAGAAAAATATCAAAATACAGCCGATTATTAGGCACATTTGTTGGGCAATCCGTAATCCGAGTCTACTATTGGCGGGAGTGATAGAGCTCTTAATCTTGATCTGAAACAGAAAGCCAAAAAAAAATTTCATTTTCATACATGTATTTTCTATTTGAACCAAGAAAAATCCGAAGAAATTGTGAAATTTGAAATTTTTTCCGAATTTGAACCAATAAGTGCTTTTTACGAGAAATAAAAATCTCTTCAATGTGCTGAAAAAGTCTTTTAGAAATTTATTTCCAAAAACCTTTTCGGTTCATATTGAAGAGTAGATAAAACTGAAGCTAAAAAACTTCGGATCGTTACGATAGCTTATGTATTTTTTTTGCAAACACGCCCGCCAGTTTAGAAAAAGTGGAAAAACCAAAACTCGAGAAAAAGCGCTTTAAAGTTTATGATCTGGAAAAATGTTAATTTTCGACTACTTACGGCAATAATTCGCTAATCAGCTATTCCTGCGCCATATAATAGACCTTCAACTTCCTCATGGAACTCATTTTGTTGAAGTTGTTCAAGTCTACGGGCCGTACGAGCTTCCTTACTGGAAAGAGACGAACGTCGTCTTTCTCGTTCAATCCGTTGTATGTCGACATTATCCGCAAACATTTTACTTTGCTGGCCTATTTTCAAATTGAGTAATTTCATGGTATGCAGAACTGCTGAATATCCTTCATTGAACATTTTTGCAGCCATATACGCAGCAATTTCTACGATTATTTTACCAGAATTGAGATGTTTCGGAGCTATGCGCCAGACAGTGGAGTTGAACGATTCGTTCGAATTTTTTCTCCACTCCATCGCTACAATATACCCGATCGCGAGCTACGTGTTTAAATTATGCATGCACATGACTTGTATTTACAAGTCATGTGCATTTAACGTGTGTTGTACATTTTTCCGTCACAAACAGTCCCCTCCTAAACCGAAACACCCCAGTGTCTTTCGGTTTACTACAACTTTTACATCAACTACTTCTACTCATCAAAACAGAATTCACCTCAATATTCTCTATACTTCAAAGTGATCGCGACAACTGCTACTATTCTCCTAAAAACTATTCGTTCGCGTAACTACTTCTTTCCCTCGCACGGGCGTTGGACTGAATTGCACACTTCAAATCTTATTTATTTACTAATATAAAATTTTAATTGGGATTTTGCGAACACGAGAGATAGGCATTTAATACTCCTGGTCCACTTTAGTCGGTGAAAGTCCCAGAATAAGCCTATACAAAACCAAAATTAATAAAAATATTAAGGCGTTTCGACCAGGGCTCCCTAGCTTACTTAAAACTCTGCGACTTCGGGTGCAAATTGTGTCGCACTCTGGTTGGTTGGAGTTCCTACCACCAGGGAAGTACGCCTGTTTCTTTATTCGCTAGAGAAACAGTCGACTATAAGGCTTAAGTCTAGCCGTTTAACATCGTCTAAGGAAGGCCTCCAGCTTCTTATTGAAGAGACCAAGCTAGAGAGCCCTGGTCGACACGCCTTAATATTTTTATTAACCCATTCACACCCACAGGACACATTTTTCATAATTTATTTCAGAGCTCTCTAAAAAGTGTCAATCCCGTCCTAAAAAATTTTTTAGTACATGAATTTTGAAGATTTCTTATCGATCTTTCGAATGATCATTACTAAAATAAGGAAAAGAAATTTATAACCTGCAAAAATGATATTAAAGCAAAAAAAGCACGAAAAATAAAAAAGATTTTCCTTTAACTCCATTTTTCTACTACTTATCACTGTGCAGTTACCTCATAAGTGCAAAATAAAGTGTCCTCGGTTTCTCAGCATTAAAAATACCCCTGTTTAAGTCCAAAAATCTCTTCTGGATGATCCAATATAATCGCTATTATTACAGAACTAAGAGGTTTAACAAAAAAAGTTACAAGAATAAAAAGTTCTTAAAATTCAACAAAGAATACACTGGAGTCGTTTCAAATGTTGTAGTTAACATATTGGCAAATTTGTTTATGCCAAATTATGAAAAATTCAAAAAATAATTTTTTTAATTCTGTAAAAATTCCTTCGTATTCTTTGATATATTTCAAACACTTTTTATTCTTTACAATTTTTTCGAAACAAAAATCTAAAATTATTTTTTGAAACTAGAACTTTGAAGCTGCAAAACTCTATAAAAATAAAGTATATCGCAAATTTACTTTATTCGTCCTTTTATTTACTTATTTTATATTTATACATGAATCTTTATTTCTTTATTTCTTTATTTAACCCATTAATAATTACAGATTTATTACATCTGCAAACCCTATAGAGATAAATAAATTACCTGTACATAGGCTAATATTCCACTTATATACTAACTTAAACTAATTAGTTAATGATCAGCTGCATTTCTGCAGCCTATAACTAATTTATTCTTAAATCTAATATATATTATTTTGTTTAATATTTCAATAATAAACAATGCATCACAGCAGTGTGCCATAAGTAACAGTGTTATAACAAAAAAATATATATATACACATTAATGTATATATATTTTATATTTTACAACTCATTATATTCTTGCTTGCTCTACCAGATATATGAACCTAGGTACATAAATATGCATGATTGATATTTTTATTCTACATAATTCATATATTATTTTTTATCCACGCTTTAATTTTTCTTTTTAAAGTCTTTTTATTTATTGACAAATTTTTGAGATCATGAGTTAAATTATTAAATAATTTAATTGCTACTATATAACTGTTTTTATTACTTATTGTTTTGTTAATTTTTGGTATTATTATACTTTTGTTCCTAGTTTTACTATTTGATTTTGTGTACATATCGTTAAGTGTTTTATAGTGATAACATATTGATTCCAATGCAAAAATTTGTTCCAGATTCAGAGGATAGTTATGCGTTATATATCTGTTTTTATTGATTATTTTTAATAATTTATTCTGTAAATTTTGTAGTAATATTAAACTATTTTTATACGCTCCTCCCCATGTAATTATTCCATAATTAATTATGCTGTTAAAAAATGCATTATATATTAGCATTAATGTTTTTGTCTGCATAATTTTTGATAACTTATAAAAAATAAAAATTAAGTATTTAGTTTTATTAATTATATAATTTATATGTTGGTCCCATTTAATATTATAATCAAAAAGTATTCCTAGGTATCTACAACTTTCGACTCTTGTAATATTTTTTTCTTTAATTTTTATGTCTAATTTATATGAAACACTATCACAGTAATTTCCGAAAGTTATATATACCGTTTTGTCAACATTTAATGATAGTTTATTTAATTCAAACCAAATGGCGACTTCTTTTAATTGATTGTTCATTCTTTCTTGTGCTTCAATCCACGAAGTTCCTTTTGCTATTATAGCCATATCATCAGCAGATGATAACATATTATCATTTGATCCATTAGTCATAATGTCATTTATATATAGTAAAAATAAAAGTGGGCCTAATATGGTTCCTTGTGGGACTCCTGTTTTTATTTTTTTGTAATCACTGTATATATTATTTATTCTAACTCTTTATTTTCTCATAAAAAGGTAATTTTTAATTAACTTATACGCATTACCTCTAATTCCATAACAGTATAATTTTTCTAGTAAAATTTTATGATTAACAGTATCAAAGGCTTTCGCCAAGTCTAAATAAGATATGATAATTGGCTTACTTTTGTCCAGACTGTTACATATAGAACTGTTAATAAAATTTAATGCGTCTGTAGTTCCTTTATTTTTCATAAAGCCATATTGTTGTTCAGCAATTATTTTATTTTTATTTATGAAATTATATAATCTACTGTAAATTATTTTTTCAAAGATTTTTGCTATATTAGATATTAGTGAGATTGGCCTATAGTTAATAGCCCTGTGTCTATCATTTGCTTTAAAAATAGGAACCACTTCTGCTTTTTTAAGTGCATCGGGCCACACTGAGTGTTTGATGCATAAGTTAAAAGTATTAGCTAAAGGTTCTTTAATAAAATTTATAATTGTTTTTAATACTTTAGTATTGATTTTGTCTACGCCACCCATTTTTTCTTTCATATTCAATACTATATTTGTAATTTCTTCACTCGATGTTGGGTTAATAAAGATCGTTTTCATATTGTTATTAGGTAGCTTAATTTTTCTATTATTAAGCTCGATAATTTTTTCACTTAGTTTTTCTCCTATCTCACAGAAGTAAATGTTCATATTATTTGCTATTTTTTCAGGATCAGAAATCCTATTATTGAATTCATCATAAATATAATTTATAGTACTTTCTGCTGTTTGTTTTTTACCTAATTTGGTATTTATAATTTTCCATAAATTTCTTGGGTTATTACAATTTTTTTCAATTAAGTTTTATTCATATTTTATTGTAGCGTCTATAATTACTTTATTTAATATTTTTTCATATGTCTTATATTCAGTTTTTAATACAGTATTATTTTTGTCTAACTTCCATTCCTTTAGTTATCCAAGATTTTCTTGGTTTTGTTTTTGAATGCTTTGTGTTATAACAATTGTTCATTTTTGATCTTTCAATGCATGTTTTTATATTATTTATTATTAAGTCTATATTTATATTAGGATCTTGCATAAACAATGTTCTCCAATTTATCTTACTTTCCTCTCTTTGTAATTTCTTATAACTAATATAGTTATTTTTGGTATTATCATTTTCTTGAAATTTACTTTTCTCTATGCTTACTAATAGAGGATAGTGATCAGTAAACGGATTAGTTATTTTAAATGATTTATAGTGTATATATTCTGTTTTAAAAAAAATATTGTCGATGCAAGTTCCTTTACAATTATCTAAAGCCGGTCTTGTTACATCCTGAAAACAGGGAATGTATCCCTTTTCTAGGAAGTTATTTAAAAATTCTTGATTAATAATATTTAGTTCTAATAGATTCTTTTCCACTCCGAGCATTGGCGACCGAGTAACATGCGCAGAATACTCTCGTGCAAATCTACGGGCAGATGTCGGGTGCCTTCGATGGCTTGCACGAGCTCCGCGGGGAATACGCTGCCGGCGGTTTGGGGTTAGCTCCAGCAACAAACGCTCGGTTGCAGAGTATAATCCCTGGCCCTTCAGCTTCCTCGACTACAGGGCTCCTTAACGGTTCTTGCGCCGTAGGGTTTACCCTGTCCTCGTTTTCTGCCGACGGGATAGGGGAAGATGATAGTGCATAGTTCTTGCAGTGTAATTGCTCCGGGCGACTCCACCAATGTAGTTTTCAACAACTTATTGTCGAATTCGCGGCCATTGTACGAGAGCAAGTAATCTAGTGTCTCCCAACAAAATAGAGCTGATTCTTCAAACGCCTTCGCTACCTACTTCCTGTCTGCTAATCTCAAAGGTTTCACCTCTATCCACCTTGTGAAGAGGTCTAGGAATGTCAGCAAGTATTGACACTGACTCTTACTCGGTGGAAATTCCATGAGATCAGCGGCCACCACTGTCCACGGTCTCTCTACGATCCGGCTCCCCATTAATCTGACGTATTCTATCTGCGATACCTTGTAATGCTAACAGGTCTGACAGCTACGTATAAAGTCATGGGTATCGTACCACATACCCTTCCGATAGTACTTTCTGGCCAGTTTGTCGTACGTCTTCTTGATCCCTAAGTTTCTAGCATACGTAACGCAATGCGACTCTTGTAGCACTTGCTGGCGATGGTCCGCTGGCACAACTAACCTCCAACCTTCTTTCGGTGTAGTTATTGGATCGAGTGATGGATCGTATCTATAGCGGTTCAATAATCCGTTCTCTACCGTACTCTGTACTACTGGTACTCTTAAGATACCATTGGTCCGCTATCTCTTCAAAGGCTGCGACATTTTCTTCTTCCGAGGGGAACATCCTCGACAAGACGTCTGGGACGTGATTCATAGCTCCCTTACTATGTACCACGTTGAAGTCCCACTGCTGCATCTCCAAGGCTCACCTGGCAAAGCGGCCGGTTGGATTCTTGAGATTTTGCAGTCATCGAAGGGCACTATGGTCAGTAATAACTGTAAAAGTGTAGCCTTCGATGTATTGACGCAACTTCTTAATCGCCCACAACATGGCGAGATACGCCTTCTTCGACGTTGTGTAGTTTTTCTCAGCCCGCGTTAGCAGTCAGCTGATATATAATATTGGATGTTCTCTGCCTTCCATCTTCTGCGTGAGAACGGCTCCCAAGGCAAAATTACAGGCGTCACACTGGATACTAAAAGGTTTCCTAAAATCCGGTCTGGCAAGTACTGGCACTTGGGTAAGGACTTTCTTGAGAGCGTCGGAAGCCTCTTGCTATTCTTCTCCCAACGTCCACTCTTGGCTTTTGCGGAGAAGTTTCCCTAACGGCACTTTCGGTTCAGAATCCTTCCTAATGAACCTGGCGTACCACCCAACCATTTCTAGGAACTGGCGTAATTCTCTATCATTACAGGGCTTTGTGAATTTTACAATCGGCGAAAATCTGGGCGACTTCGTCAAGGGAGACTCTACCTAGGGATGAAGGGACGGCCGCTAAATCAAAGTAGATACCTTTCGGGGTGTACTACGTGTAGCGTCAAAATGCTGAGGCGGGCCTCTCGAGGTCCGTCTTGGGGCACATCCGGACCGAAGTAGTTTCTCATCCAGACGATAAAAGTTGCTGGGATGTCTCACAAAAGGGTGTCCCTTTCATCAAAAGAGATCCTTATGTATAAAGTTAGTAAGTTGAGTTGTGGTATACTTCCGAACTGAAGACTTTGCATAGGCAGAGATGTTAAACACCATAGCGTGCAAACCTTTTGTTTTGTACGCTTTTTTCTCTTTCAAGGGATTTTTCGAATGGTATCCCTTGGAAGGCTTGTGGAAGGATTGTCGAATGTTTTATTCTTCAGAAGCTATAGCGTGCAAGCCTTTCGGCTTGTACGCTTTTTTCTCTTTCAGGGGGTTTTTCGAACGGTATCCCTTAGAGAGTTTGTGAAGGGAGTGACGAATGCTTTACCCTTCACGAACATTCGAACGCTAGGCCACCTACCGCAAAACCTCCCCAGGGATCCGGGGAGTAATAGGAAGATGTGCTTCGGCATGTCGACAGTTGGACCAGGATGACTACACTGGTACGCAGGGACTGGGAACCGAGCCCCACGTTGGCGTACCTCTGAGTGAAAGTGAAACGCCAGCGTGTCCCCAGTATTGGGTTAGACTCTGCTGGGTATGTGGTTGCAAGCAGGCTTGACGGGTGAAGCGAAGTTGACCCGGATGCCGCTTATGTTCGAAAGCGGACGACGG
Source organism: Theocolax elegans (assembly GCA_026168455.1). Lineage (NCBI taxonomy): Eukaryota > Metazoa > Arthropoda > Insecta > Hymenoptera > Cerocephalidae > Theocolax > Theocolax elegans. The sequence goes on from CM047429.1 coordinate 24,650,816, forward strand.
CGGTGAGCTAAACACCGCCACATTCACACCAAGAATTACGACTCTAGGCTAGCCGTCGCAAGGCGGTGGGCCCCAGTAACGAGTTTCGGTACACTGTTTTAAGTGGCCTCAAATCGCGGTTAACCGATCCCAAAGGCGACTCTTGACGACTTTCGTAACTCAAAAAAGTTATCGAATTGTCGAATCGAATTCGGAGCGCTTGGAACCATTTAGAACAAAGCTACTTGGATCCTGACGGATTGCCAAAGTCGAATGACGGAGGAACCAGGGCGATCAAATACTGTTAGCTAGACGGTGCAATGTTGCCCTATCGAAAGACTCTAAAACAGTCATAGAATACATGTCCCGGTTTACTATCATACCGGCATCCATGAGCCTTCTCAACATTAGCTCCAACCACTTAAGATGTTCTTCATAGTTTCCTGTTACGATGATTATATCATGTAGGTAACAAAGAATGTACTGGTAAATGGTTAGTACTCCGGCCCGAACAACGCGTTCACTAAGCGCTATTGTCCCGATTGGCGGCATACTTCCGGCTATTTGCTGCATCATTATCTAAAAATACGCCTGCTTCAGGTTGATTTTCGTAATGCACTTAAGCCGTCGCATTTTATCAAGGATGGAATCCATAGTAGCCATCGGATATCCATCCTTCCACGTCACCTTGTTTTGATCTCGGTAATCTATACAAAACCGTATCGATCCGTCAGACTTCTTTACCATCACCGGCACACTGCTCCAATCACTGGCGGACCTCTTAATAATGTCATTACGCAGCATCTTATTGACTTCATCTCGTGCAATCTCCAACATCCTATATCCTGCCACAAGGATTCTCGACTTCTCAACCAGCGGTGGCGGGGTATACCGGCTGTTTAATTCTTGCTGGCGTTTCTACTTCCGCCCGTAATGCTCGAGATCGTTGAAATCTTCGACAGGCTTTCTTGCGCTGTCCTGTACTCCGGACGGTGGTTTCTTGAAGTGTCCGACGATTATTTGCAAGTTGGGGAGATAACGCGTAATCTTCTCTTCTTTACCTTACGTTTAGTGGCGTAACTCGTCAAGCAAATCCTTGTGGTTTGATTTATTTATGAATTGATGTCGGAATTGACGCCGAAAATCGCGCCACGATGAGATTTGCGTCTTCGTTGACCTATACCATCGACTGGCGTCCTTGTTGAGGATGCACGGCAATGCTCCCAGCAATTCTACATTAGTCATGCAAGCGCTCTTTCTACAGTCGTTCAACTGACTGAGAAACTCATCTGGCATCTCTCTCTCATCACCGGAGAACTTCATTCCCCAACTCTTTAGCACCTTCCTGCTACGGAGACTTTCATCTGGTTTGAGACTGATCGGACAGGACGACTTCTTTTTCCGAGACTGCACGCGCGTGAATCTTCCGTCAGAATCACTCTCCGAGTCGCTGGAATTAATCCGCGCGGATTCTCGTCTCTGAGCCATTGCTCACTACATTACCGGCGAAAGCGGTCTGTTTTCAGCTATCTTGCTCTACCTCTTCCTCCGGCATGTCAACTTGATTCAACGCTGACTCCACGTCTTTCAAATCAATCGAATTTATGGACTCCCTCCACCTCGTTGACTTTGCCATACTCAACGGCTTCTTACTAATTAGTTTCTCTGCCTACTTTGAAGGAGTAAGACTCTTCCTCCTCTTATGATTCGCTCCCTCCGCATTGGATTTTACACCCCTCTTTCTTCCTATTAATTTACAAGAAATTGTCAAATTATTACTACTCTTGTATGAGGTTAGATTTCTTTCGCTGTATTTTCATTTGTCAGGTGCCACTTGACTCGGGTTTGGATTCCCGTTTATTTGGTTGATTTGGTCTGGTTTGATATTGAATGCTATCTCTAACTTCCTTGCAGTACTGTATGTGTCCTAAGAAGTTTTTACCTCTAACTTGTCTACCACATTAGTAATGTATCTTTTTCAAGGGCCCCTCATATCTTGTCAATGCCTGAGGATTGACATGGTTAGGTCTGAAGCGTCTTTCTTGCTTGACAGCATAGTTTGCTGCTTCGGTTGCAAAAAAACAGATAAAGGCCATCCTTCCATTATTTGTATTTTCCAGGAAATGAAGGTACTTTGTGCCTCAATAATTCGAGAAAATATCATATACCTCATTTGACGTGATACATGGTTAGGCACTAGTACATGTATGCGTCTTCCGGCTTCATCAACTACTTGTCGCGCTTGGTTCTCTGGTTCCTCGGTTTCTCGTCCTACCGATATCACGTAGTCTTGTTGGTCGTTTCTATTGGTCTTATTCATGCGTGTTATTTTTAATTTAACGTATTCCTCGGCATTTCTTTCACCTTCTTCATCTTTGAAGATTATGTAACGGACGAATATCTCGAAGATTGCACCGATATTTAGATAGATATTCAGTATAATTATTAGCTGGTTCGGTGCTCCCGCTGATCGGAATGTAGCTTTGATAAATTCCATCTTTGATATCTTTTCGGGTATCTGTACAACAACAAAAAAACAAAACCATATATTAATTAATATATGCCTAGAACTTTATCATAATTAATTTAAGTTTGCATGAATGATTATTTAATTAATAAGATATAGAATAAGAAGAATAATAGATGAGTAGAAAAGGAAAGTACCATTGGTGTTAGGAGGCGCGGAAGCTTTTTGGTCCTTTTGGTCAAACTTAGTTATTTTGGTCATTTTGCTCGATTTCTATTAGATTTTTTGCGTTAGTATCTATTGACTCGGATTCCATTTGCATGAGCAGTAGATGTTCTAATACTGCATTAATTTCCTCATCAGTTGTATCTAATTGGACCATTCGTCTTTTTGGTTTTTCGACGTCTATAAGGTTTGCATTTTCCCATAACGCTCCTCCAAACGGATCTGGCCATGTTCCATTAAATTTCTGGATATTATACGTTTTCCTGCCTTCCAGGGTATGGGTGATCCTGAGACTTCAGGTTCCCAATATGAATAACCAACGACTTCCGTTTCCTCTTTAGTTTCATTTGTTAGGCGCCATGTTTCTGGATCCCTCCTTTTGTTCATCAATCTGGTTTGTTCTTGGCATACGGCTTCGTGCTGATGGTAGGTACTGCTACTTACTAGGCGTTTGCAGAGTGGATGTATTCTCTATTCCAATCTGGGTGGGTTCTGCCACTTATCTTTACTCAGTTTCCTTGGTTCTGATAGTATGGCTCCGAAATTGGGATAATTTTTTTTTCTCTAGTGCTTTCTTGGTATCTTTCGGGTCTAGATATTTTACGTATTAATAGCGCCTTCGTCCCTTTTGGTCGGTGGTTATGTATAGGTAATCTAAAGTCCCGTATTTCTCGAATTCAAGGAAGAATGTTTCCTCGCTGACTGAGTACGGTAAATTGCAAAATAGTCGTGTTTGGTCGTCTTTTTCGGTAATATAGTCTCTTGACTTGGGTGTATCTTGGGCAAGTGATTCGAGTAATTTTCTTCCTTCCTCGTCACCCATAAGAGTGATCTTAAACATTCTATTCGAGAGGATCTGTTGGCCCTGCCGTATGACTTTGATCACTTTGCAAGGTCCGTAATTCTCAGCTTCCCATTTGGCGGTTTCGAAGATGGGTGCTGGCTTTTCCGAAGAAATTACTAAATTTCCACTTGGTAGCTGCGCTATAAAAGCAAATCCGTAGTTTAATTTTGAATTTGGTCCAGTTGCCATTATCAGTCTGGTCTTCTTTTTGTTTTTAATTTTATTCTGGTCGAGCATCTGGAATCATAAAGCTCCGATTAAATTCTGTATTTGTGTTGGGATGAGATGATATTGATGATAACCAAATATGTTGTGATTATTATGTTTCTTCCGTGCTTAATGCTAGTGGTCAGTCCAATTCTGCTGATTGTTTGGGTAGTGTGTTAGATTGAGAGTGGTGTAGGTTAGTCGGGATAGAAGCGTAATGAGAGTTTTCAGGAATGATGAAAATAGTGTCAGTAGTGTGGTCACGTCTTTGGTCATCTGTCTGTGGTTCTACCTTTGAGGGTGATATGGTATTAAATTTCTTCAAAGTTTTTCTAGATTTGTTCTTAATGTTAACCCAATAACCGATTAATGAGGCAAGGGTTAGAATAAGTAATGTGTGCAGTGAAACCCTTTAAAATGTCCAATAACTATAATATTTTTGACTTCTCTTATGCTGTTTGATTTGATCCAACTTTGTTGATATGCCAATTAATTTTTCCTCCTTATCTTTCCAGAGTGGGTGGTCAAAATTATGTTCGTTGATTATGTCCAGTTTGTCAATTTGGTCGTCATGATGTTTAAAAATAGGTTATAGATTTACAATTTGTAGATTAATTTCTGGTTTGTAAATGTATCTATTTGGATTTTTTGATTTTCCAATAACAACTAAAGTGACTCGGTCTGTGTGTTCGGTGCATTCTGGTGCAATTCTTAATATCGGAACTCCTTTTTAGGTTGTAATTATGTCTGGGTTTTTTGGACATGTGATTCTTAACATTTCTGGTTTGGCTGCAAAAAATGGATTTTGACATTCGTTGAGTATGTCGTAATTCATCTTTAGATACTGCTTATGGTCTTCGCTTACTATGATGTAGGAATGGCTTGTTTTAACGCAGGCGAATCCAGTAGTTTTATTATCTATTTCCTGGGGTACAGCTAAAGAGTATATTTTGTACAAATTGAATGAATTTTGATCTACTAACGATGGATGTAAGGTGGCTAGTACTTGTCCATTTTGGTAGCTTGTATTTATGTCAGCTATACTTGAGATTTCTTCTGCCTGTAGATGTTGGTAAGGGATGGGTAATTTTAAATGATTCATTTCTCGATGAATATCGTCTACTATTTGTTGAATTAAATCAGTCTTCAGCAGTCTGGGATGTATCTCTTTTCGTCTCGAGAATTTCTAGAAATTCTTTGTTGCTATTTATTAAGTGGTAAAAAATGGCTTCAATTTTTCTCGCGTAGTTCATAAATTCTAAAATATAATCCTCGTGTTCTTCTTTTGTGGGTAATCCACCCATTCTATTTTTAATAATTTCTACTAAAATTTGTAAAGTTTTTGAGTGCTAGTTGGTAACATTATATAGATGGTCTAATGAAATAACGCTATAATGGATTGCTTGCTTCACAATCTCGTTTATACATTAGGCACTATCGAGTTGTAATTAAGTTATTTTTCATGATTATTGGCTGGTCTGATAATGGTTCCGATTGACTGATAACTTTTCACTAAGCGGTTTATATTGATTAATAGGTCCTTGTGGTGGGGGAATCGGGTAAAATATTGGGAAATCAATTTTGAGTGGATCGGTAAAGTTTAATTCAATTGGATCTATAAATTTCTCACCTTCCTAGATGCAATCTAAAGGATTAAATAGGGGTATCTTATTGGTATTATTCTCAACAGGTGGTATACTTCGAGCTTGTGAAATTCCTGTTTTCACTGTTGGTGTTATAGATATCGCTCGCGGGGATGGTCTAATGTCAATTGTTGTATCACCTTGATCGGATTCAATCTCAGCTAGATTGCTTTCTTCCCCTTCACTTGGGTCTACGTGTTCCGTAGCTGACTGCCGCGTAATTTGTTCAGCTTTATGAACGAGCTGTTCTATCCTGCTTTCCATGATACAGTCGTTGTTATTGTCCGGGTCATACGGATCCATTTATAACAATTCGTCTTAGACTTCAGGAGGTATTGCGTCTCCATCAGAAAAATTTGTCACTGTTACCGTTTTTTTAGTTCTTCATCCTCTTTTATTGGTCTACATAGTCTATGCATAAAATTATTATTAAATTCCTCAATAGATTGTTGAAGTTCGTAATAATTAACGGTTGAATCACCTTCTTTGGATTCATCAAATACGTCATCGTTATTACTTTGAGGTTCTGTTGCCTTTTCAGCTTCACTCGACGGTGCCGAAGTAACTAAAATTACCATTGGGTCTTGTTCTTGGTCAATTGTAGTATCAGTATCTGAACTGCTGATTGTTTCATCTCTTAAACAACTTCGTCTGGGCTCCAACATAGGTGGTCTCTCTTTGCTACTACTGGATAATTCAGAATCGTATACCTGATGAGGTATTCTCTTATTACTCCGAAAACTTGTGGTACTATTGCTATTTTCTCCTGAGGTTGTAGGTTCATTAGTATTGTTCATCGGAGCTGTTCCTATGTTTATTCCTTTTGAACGTGTTCTTCGTGCTATAATACTATAGTCTAATTTTGGTGCCATTTTATATGTTTTGAACCCAATTGGTCTTCCTCGAGTTACTTTACTTATTGCATCTCCCAGGGTTTTTGCTCTTGATCTCGTTGTATTCCTCTCTGTTCTCGGTTCTTGATCCTCGCTTTTAAGCACGAGAACTTTTAAAGTAGGTAATTTCTCATTTATCTTTTGCTCTGTGCGTCATCGTTTAATCTGCCTGGTTTATATTCGAAAACATAGTGATAATCTGTAAATTTAAACATTCATCTCATTAATCTTTGGCCTGGATCGTTACGATTGTGCATCCAGTTTAGAGGCTCATAATCATTTCTTAATATAAATTTATGACACAGTAAATATGGTCGAAATTGACGCATTGCGTAGAGTACTGCTAAACACTCATTTTCGGTCGTAGCATAATTTCGTTCAGCTTGTAACGGGCCTAATTAAATCCCGAAATATAAAAATTCATTTATTTTTGCCTAATCCGAAATCAATGTATTAAGTGGACGAACAAGGGCAGCTAAAGAATCAAACAAATAATTCTTTCTCATCCAAATTTAACTTCAGAATTATATATATGTATAATTTGATAAATTAGGATTAATTACAAAATCTTGGGTAGACTTAGAATTAACCAAATAATTCTATAATATACAATTTAATTGTATTAGAATGTCGGTATTAACGACCTAATTTGTGTTAATAAATATTTTTTAAATATTGCACAAAACCCTCTTTATTAGCAAAATACCGATTCAAATTCATATAATACTTCGTAATAAATACATGCACGAGCGATTTAGAGTCAAAAGTTAAAATAGAGTGCTAAGATTGCAATCTGATAAGCGGGGAGGGGGGATGTCTGAAGGAAATATGGAGAAATAACGACTTCAAGGCACAAGGTGCGCGGAATCGTCGGATTCCCGGTAGCCAAGTGGTAAGGCAACTGCCCGGTTAGCAGGAAACCGCCGGTTCGATCAGGCCCTGGGGACGTTGAATATTTTCTTTCTCGATCTTTCCGTAATTAATTTTCTAATACCGCAAGAAAGTTGCTAATAAAGACGGTTTTGTGCAATTTTCGAAAAAATATTAAGCAACACAAGTTAGCTCGTAAATACCGGTACAAATTAATATAATACTTTGTAATAAATGCATGCACGTGCGTTTTAGAGTCATAAGTTAACATAAAGTGCTAAGATTGAAATTAAATATGCGGGGAGGGGGAAGTCTAAAGGAAATATTCAGATATAAAGACTTCAATGTACAAGATGCATGAAATCTTGGGGTTCCCGGTAGCTAAATGGGAAGGCAACTGCCCGGTAAGCAGGAGACTCTCGGTTCGATCAGGAAACGGGGACGTTGTCATTTTTGTTTCTCGTTCTTTCGTTATTTAATTTTCTAATACCGCGGAAACATTTAAAACTTAGTAATAGGCAGGAAAATTGCTAAAAAAGAGGGCTTTGTGCAACATTTCAAAAAAATAATAAGCAACACTAATTAGCTCGTATATACCGATTCCAATTAATACACAACATAAAATAGAATGTTTAGGTTGAAATTTAATAAGCGACGAAGGTGGTTGTCTAAAGGAAATATGGAAAAATAAAGACTTCAAGGTACAACGTGCGTGGATTCGTCGGGTTCCCGGTAGCCAAGTGGTATGTCAACTGCCCGGTACGTAGAAGACCGTCGGATCAATCAGGACCTGTGGACGTTGAATATTTTCTTTCTCGATCTTTCCTTAAATAATTTTCTAATGTCGCAGAAACATTTAGAACTTAGCTATATGCAAGGAAGTTGCTAACAAAGAGACATTTGTGCAATATTTGAAAAAATATTAAGCAACGTAAATTGGCTCGAAAATACCGATTCAAATTAATATAATACTTTGTAATAAATAAATGCACGAGCGATTTACAGTCAAAAGTTAAAATAGAGTGCTAATGTTGAAATTTGATTAGCGGGGAGGGTGATGTCTAAAGGAAATATGGAGAAATGACGACTTTAATGCACAAGGTGCGTGGAATCGTCGGGTTTGCGGTAGCCAAGTGGGAAGTTAACTGCCCCGTAAGCAGGAGACCGTCGGTACGATCAGGACCTGGGGACGTTGAATATTTTCTTTCTCGATGTTTCCTTAAGGGGTCAAGCCTGGGTTAAATGTTTTCAATAAATAAATAATTATTATTAGAATAATTTTTTTTTTTTTAATTCTTCTCACATATTAATTTTTTTTACATAATATATATGTATTATACATTATATTTATCAATATAAAAAATGTTTATAATGCATTTTTAATCCTGGTTATTAAACTTATAATGATATTAAAAAATTGATTAATTTTTGCAGTTGCCGTAGGATATTGAAGCATTGAATGCTTCTTTTAATGTCTAATAAGGCTTAAAATGTTCATGGAATATATGTTTACAGACTTATGTTTTTCCTTTTCTGAAAAAAAATTAATAACAATGCATTAAATATAAAAGTTGATAATAACAAGAAAAATAGTGAATGTTATGTACGTATACGTACATAACATTCACCTAAAACTTATCTTTTTGAAAATTGGGCAACATAAGTCCGTAGAAATATATATTTTAAATGTTTCCCCAAAATTTCAAAGTGATTCATCAACCTGGCTCTGAAATATTCTGCGGCAAGTAAGCTAAAATAATTAAAAAACCATTAATGAGATAAATGCATTTAAAGTTTCACTTATTAGATTTAAAGTTTTACTTATTTTATAATTCTAATACCATATTCTTCAGGTATCGTACAATTTGTATGTGTAATCTTAATAATATGTATATTTAATAGGTTTATAGTGACTTTTTTCTGGTTTTATTAATATAATACTCAGTATATTTTTTTAATATACATGTATTATCTAAAATAACAGAAAGTCAACTTCAAGAATCAGTTTCTTTATAAAAAGAGGAATAAAATTTTTAAAACTAAAAGAATACTTAGCTATTATTGAATATTAATACATGATTATTTTATATATAGTTTATGACTATTTTATATAATAATATTTATACTATGATTATTATATTATATTATATGATTATAATTTTTATTATAAGCATTAAATTTAATTAGAAGTATGTAAAGAATGCAGTAAAAACAAATACTGTTTGACAGTTGTGTACAATATCTCTTTCTCTCTCTCTCACATGACAAGTCTTCCATAAAATTATTGATTTTTCGGATAGCCTTGTCACGTGATAGAGAAAGAGAGAGGCATATATAGTGTTACAGCTGCTAATGGAAGTGTGCACCAGTATATATTTAAATGTTTCCCCAAATTTCAAAGTGATTCATCAACCTGGCTCTGAAATATTCTGCGGCAAGTAAGCTAAAATAATTAAAAAACCATTAATGAGATAAATGCATTTAAAGTTTCACTTATTAGATTTAAAGTTTTACTTATTTTATAATTCTAATACCATATTCTTCAGGTATCGTACAATTTGTATGTGTAATCTTAATAATATGTATATTTAATAGGTTTATAGTGACTTTTTTCTGGTTTTATTAATATAATACTCAGTATATTTTTTTAATATACATGTATTATCTAAAATAACAGAAAGTCAACTTCAAGAATCAGTTTCTTTATAAAAAGAGGAATAAAATTTTTAAAACTAAAAGAATACTTAGCTATTATTGAATATTAATACATGATTATTTTATATATAGTTTATGACTATTTTATATAATAATATTTATACTATGATTATTATATTATATTATATGATTATAATTTTTATTATAAGCATTAAATTTAATTAGAAGTATGTAAAGAATGCAGTAAAAACAAATACTGTTTGACAGTTGTGTACAATATCTCTTTCTCTCTCTCTCACATGACAAGTCTTCCATAAAATTATTGATTTTTCGGATAGCCTTGTCACGTGATAGAGAAAGAGAGAGGCATATATAGTGTTACAGCTGCTAATGGAAGTGTGCACCAGCCACACGTTTGTAGTTCAGTTTTAAGCATTATAATATCAAGTAGAATTATATATTATATATATTATATTATATAATATCTAAATAAAATAAGTAAAAAAAACTAGTGGTTTATAAAACTGCATGAACAAATTATATCAGATAAGTATTTGCATAACCTTAAATTTATATTTTGTTTATGTCAAGAAATTGATTCTTTGTTTCTTCATTTCAGCATAACCAATGTGTCAACACTTAGATATACAATATTTGCAGAATACAGATATTATAGTAGTGTTTTGTTATGCTCAGTGTATTTGTGCTTAGTGCGATATTATGTGGTTGAAGTTATTTTATGTGTACTTATTTGTGAAAGTGTTTCAAACCTACAATATAATTAGTATATTTCATGCCGTAAAGTACCACTCTCTATATTCTTTTGTTTCTTCTTCTGGTCGCAATTCACATGCTCTGCAAAAATATTGCTTTGGAGAAACGTCAATTACTTTTTCATTCTCATGCAGTATCAACACCTTGAAGAGAATTGAATCCTCGCTTCCTCCAAGAACCATCACCTGATACACTTATATGGCAATTCTGACTTGTTGAATCATATACTTGCTCGACAGTTGCTTTCATAGACTGTTTACCAACTTCTTTACAAACATTTTTTATCTCTGTATTAATAATGTCATAATTACTGTGAGAAACTCGACTCGGTAAATCCATATTTCCACAAAAAGTAACTAAACCAGCATGCCCATGACCAAGAGTTCTCATTGTGTACACTAACGTCTATTTATTTCATGAGCGTTACTTTTTTTCCAACTTTTCTAATTGAATCAATAACAAATACCTTAAAACAGTTTGTACATGTTATTGTTATTTTACTTCCCAAACCTCTCACATCAACTTCAGAAAATTTAACTGTACCATGACAATTCTGACAAACTAAAAATTCTTCTAATGTTGGGAAAAGTAGTGATATATCAATAATTCTATTTTCTGTGCTACTTTCTTCAATGGTATCAGTTTTTAACTTTTTACTTGATCTGGATCAATGTTAATGGAAGTGCATCGTAGTTGGTTCTTACTGATGTTGATAATTTTTTTATGAGCAGATGTACCAGGTATTCTGTTACTTGAGTCTGGCATTTTTTTTACTGCTCTTTTTTTGTATAAACTTATAATTAATTTCTTAAAACTAATAAAATTTAAGTTAAAAATATACTTTTAATTTAAAATCCACTGAGTATTTACTAAAATAATGTAAATACTTTATCAATGCAGACAATATTTACTTCAAATAGAACTGTACGTATTTGTGCAGTATATAAAAGTAAAAGGAATCATTTATTTATCAACTATTACATTTGAATCGTATGGTAAAGTAGATTTCTACTTTACCAAACTCTACGCTTGATAGTTGCTTCGTTTAATATACTTGTATGTAAACGTCGAAAACCTCGCAATTATTATTTTAGTTAAATTAAAATAAAATGTCTTTTTTTGCAAAAATAATTTTAGAGAAATAATGTCTATTGATGCTTACTTTATTTCAATTATAACTTGCGAAAAAATTTTTTGTTTTTTTTCAAATTTTGGGATAATGTTTTATGTAAGAAATACTTTAAAAAAAGTTAATAAAAAAAAAATCGATTTTTTGAGCAGTTAACCCAGGCTTGACCCCTTAAATAATTTTCTTATACCGCCGGAGACATTTAAAACATAGCTATATGCAAGGAAGTTGCTAATAAAGAGGGATTTGTGCAATATTTGATAAAATATTAAGCAACGTAAATTGGCTCGTAAATACCGATTCAAATTAATATAATACTTTGTAATAAATACATGCACGAGCGATTTAAGGTCAAAAGATAAAATAGTCTGCTAATGTTGAATTTTGATTAGCGGAGAGGGGGGATGTCTAAAGGAAATATGAAGAAATAACAGCTTCATCACACAAGGTGCGTGGAATCGCCGGGTTCCCGGTAGCAAAGTGGTAAGGCCTCTGCCCGTTAAGCAGGAGACCTTCGGATCGATTCCGACCTGGGGACGTTGATTTTTTTTTCATTCGCGATCTTTTCTTAATTAATTTTCTAATATCTGGCGACATTTAAAACTTAGCTATTTGCAAGTAAGCTGCTAATAAAGAGGGATTTGTGCAATATTTGATAAAATATTAAGCAACGTAAATTGGCTCGTAAATACCGATTCAAATTAATATAATACTTTGTAATAAATACATGCACGAGCGATTTAAGGTCAAAAGATAAAATAGTCTGCTAATGTTGAATTTTGATTAGCGGAGAGGGTGGTTGTCTAAAGGAAATATGGAAAAATAAAGACTTCAAGGTACAACGTGCGTGGATTCGTCGGGTTCCCGGTAGCCAAGTGGTATGTCAACTGCCCGGTACGCAGGAGACCGTCGGATCAATCAGGACCTGTGGACGTTGAATATTTTCTTTCTCGATCTTTCCTTAAATAATTTTCTAATGCCGCAGAAACATTTAGAACTTAGCTATATGCAAGGAAGTTGCTAACAAAGAGGCTTATGTGCAATATTTGAAAAAATATTAAGCAACGTAAATTGGCTCGTAAATACCGATTCAAATTAATATAATACTTTGTAATAAATACATGCACGAGCGATTTAAGGTCAAAAGATAAAATAGTGTGCTAATGTTGAATTTTGATTAGCGGGGAGGGTGATGTCTAAAGGAAATATGGAGAAATGACGACTTTAATGCACAAGGTGCGTGGAATCGTCGGGTTTCCGGTAGCCAAGTGGGAAGGCCTCTGCCCGTTAAGCAGGAAACCGCCGGTTCGATCAGGCCCTGGGGACGTTAAATATTTTCTTTCTCGATCTTTCCGTAATTAATTTTCTAATACCGCCGGAAACATTTAAAACATAGCTATATGCAAGAAAGTTGCTAATAAAGACGGTTTTGTGCAATTTTCGTAAAAATATTAAGCAATACAATTTAGCTCGTAAATACCGGTTCAAATTAATATAATACTTTGTAATAAAAGCATGCACGTGCATTTTAGAGTCAAAAGTTAACATAAAGTGCTAAGATTGAAATTAAATATGCGGGGAGGGGGGATATCTAATGGAAATATGGAGAAATAACTACTTCAAGGCATAAGGTGCGTGGAATCGTCGGGTTCCCGGTGGCAAAGTGGTAAGGCAACTGCCCGGTTAGCTGGAGACCTTTGGTTCGATTCCGTCCTGGGGACGTTGATTTTTTTTCATTCGCGATCTTTTCTTAATTAATTTTCTAATACATCTGGCGCCGTTTAAAACTTAGCTATATACAAGGAAGTTGCTAATAAAGAGGGCTTTGTGCAATATTTGAATAAATATTGATCAACACAAATTAGCTCGTAAATATCGATTCAAATGTATATAATACTTTGTAATAAATAAATGCTGGAGCTAATTAGAGCCACAACATAAAATAGAACGTTTAGGTTGAAATTTAATAAGCGGCGAACGGGGTTGCCTGAAGAAATATGGAGAAATAACTACTTCAAGGCATAAGGTGCGTGGAATCGTCGGGTTCCCGGTGGCAAAGTGGTAAGGCAACTGCCCGGTTAGCTGGAGACCTTTGGTTCGATTCCGTCCTGGGGACGTTGATTTTTTTTTCATTCGCGATCTTTTCTTAATTAATTTTCTAATACATCTGGCGCCGTTTAAAACTTAGCTATATACAAGGAAGTTGCTAATAAAGAGGGCTTTGTGCAATATTTGAATAAATATTGATCAACACAAATTAGCTCGTAAATATCGATTCAAATGTATATAATACTTTGTAATAAATAAATGCTGGAGCTAATTAGAGCCACAACATAAAATAGAACGTTTAGGTTGAAATTTAATAAGCGGCGAACGGGGTTGCCTGAAGAAATATGGAAAAATAAAGACTTCAAGGTACAAGGGGCGTGGAATCTTGGGGTTCCCGGTAGCTAAGTGGGAAGGCAACTGCCTGGTAAGCAGGAAACCGCCGGTTCGATCAGACCCTGGGGACGTTGAATATTTTGTTTCTCGATGTTTCCGTAATTAATTTTCTAATACCGCCGGAAACATTTAAAACTTAGTTATATGCAAGAAAGTTGCTAATAAAGACGGTTTTGTGCAATATTTGAAAAAATATTAAGCAACACAATTTAGTTCGTAAATACCGATTCAAATTAATATTTTTTTTTTTTTTTTTTTATTTTTGATTTTGTGCTCTCTTTTTCCTGGCACTTCCTACCGTTTATCCCCTGGGGGACTTTAACGGTGTTCACCTACCACCTATGTGTGGGTGCTTTATCCCTCCCTTAAAAACCCCACCATCTCGCATTCGCCCGGGGTTATGCCCGTGGATGAGGGAAACCTGTGAAGCAGGGAAAACCTCATCCGAGATGGCCGGTGTATTCGAAACATTCTTTTTGGGTGTCAAAGTCACATTGCGTAGGCCTTCACACCGAAACCGAATGTTTCACACCTCCCGCTCACGTTGTGAAGTGTGCAAAAACACCTAACCCGCCACGAAAGCCAAACCCATCCAAGTGCGAACCGCACTCAGTGCTGCTTAACTTCCGTGACCGGCCGAGGTGCGTCTCCGCCACTCCGCCACCGTGTCGGTTGATTCAAATTAATATAATACTTTATAATAAATAAATGCACGAGCGATTTACAGTCAAAAGTTAAAATAGAGTGCTAAGATTGAAATTTGATAAGCGGTGAATGGGATTGTCTAAAGGAAATATGCAGAAATAACTGCTTCATCGCGCAAGGTGCGTGGAATTGTCGGGTTCGCGGTAGCAAAGTGGTGTTACGTCCTAGGGTAGACGTAACGTAGAAAAATTAAATGGACTGAATTTAAATTAAAAATAGAAGTTCCCCGTTTTAGTACGCGTATAGCGTCAAGGATGG
Source organism: Theocolax elegans (assembly GCA_026168455.1). NCBI lineage: Eukaryota > Metazoa > Arthropoda > Insecta > Hymenoptera > Cerocephalidae > Theocolax > Theocolax elegans. Next base: position 24,665,907 of record CM047429.1, read on the forward strand.
GTGGCAATTCTCCTCGGTATAGCACAGGTCATAGACCCTTCCGAAATTTACGTGCATGGGTAAGCCCGAGGTGCAACAATGAGTGAAGGCGTGGAAAGGAAAACAACCAACCTTATCGGGCAGGAGATCTACGGTTGACCGGTGGCTGCAACTGCTAGGCTGTCTTTCTCGCTCTCGTTGATCCTCGATGCAAAGATTCCCTTACAATAGAAATGCGGTATAGACTAATTGGGATTTTAAAGGGAATAGGAAAATGACTGGTGTTTGAAGGTTTAAAGATACTGAACAATGACTTTCGATTTTCTTGCTTTATTTCGCGTTAAGTTTTGGATACAAGATTTTACCTTACTTGAGGAAGGACTAAAAAGCAAGAGTGCACACCCCGGTGCGACATCCCTATTTATATCAAGGGTTTGGGGTGAAGTTTTGGTTCCTCTTGACCAATCAAATATTGTACATTTACTTAATTAATTTATTCTTTGTCATGCGTGACCTAATTAAGTTATTGGCTAGAATTTTTCAAGACGGTTCCTGTCTTTGACGAGGACATCCTACTTTACGTATTAAATCTGTGCGCACGAGTGTGCGTATGTGTGTGTGCATATGTGTGTGTATGTGTACGCGCATGTGTGTACGTTGCGTCTATCATGACGCGACAGTGGTAAGTCAACTGCCCGGAAAGCAGGAGACCACCTGTTCGATCAGGACCTGGAGACATTGAATATTTTCTTTCTCGATCTTTCCTGATTAATTTTCTAATACATCTGGCGACGTTTAATACTTAACGATATGCAATAAAGTTGCTAATAAACAGGGTTTTGTGCAATATTTGTAAAAGTATTGAGCAACACAAGTTAGCTCGTATATCGATACAGATTAATATAATACTTTGTAATAAATACATGCACGAGCAATTTAGAGTCAAATTTAAAATAGAGTGCTACGGTTCAAATTTCTCAAGCGGGGAGGGGGTATCTAAAGAAAATATGGAGAAATAAAAACTTCAAGGCACAAGGTGCGTGGAATCGTCGGGTTCCCGGTAGCCTAGTGGTAAGTAAACTGCCCTCTAAGCAGGAGACCGACAGTTCGATCAGGACATGGGGACGTTGACATTTTTCCTTCTCGTTCTTTTCTTATTGAATTTTCTAATACCGCGGGAACATTTAAAACTTAGCTATTTGCAGTTATGCTGCTAATAATGAGTGTTTCATGCAATATTTGAAAAAATATTGAGCAACACAAAATAGTTGGCAATTATCGATTAAATTTCATGTAATACTTTGTAATAAATACGTGCACGAGCGATTTAGAGTCAAAAGTTAAAATAGAGTGCTAAGGTTGAAATGTAATAAATGGGCTGGCGGGACGTCTTAAGGAAATATGGAGAAAAAGAGTTACAAGGTGCGAGGAATGGTCGGCATCCCGGTAGCCAAGTGGTTAGGCTTCTGCCCGGTAAGTAGGAGATCGTCGTTTCGATTGCGACCTTGGGACGTCGATGCTTTCTTTTTCGATATTTCCTTAATTAATTATCTAATAACTACGGCAACATTTCAAACTTACAAGGGAAGTACATGACCTCCGGGAAACGGATCTCATTCTAACTTTGGTATGTCTTTTATAATATAAAAATATGAAAAAAGCCAAGTTATCTCTTGCCAATGGCCACTTTTACGGGAGTTATTCGACATTCAATAATAATAGCAGTAAAAATTACTTCCAATTCGATCGCTTATAACTCGGAAACAAATAAAGATAAACAATCGAACCAAAAACCAGAAGAAAGTTGAGTTCAAGTAGATATGGTTTGAAAAAAAAGAAGCTCAAATTGCTTAATTTGAAGCAAAGTTATGAAGAAAATAAGAAATTGAAGATTATTAGGCCAAAAGAAACAATAAATTTTTCATATTAAATTTTGGTTAAAATTTCTTCAATTTCTTATTTTCTTCATAACTTTGCTTCAAATTAAGCAATTTGAGCTTCTTTTTTTTCAAACCATATCTACTTGAACTCAACTTTCTTCTGGTTTTTGGTTCGATTGTTTATCTTTATTTGTTTCCGAGTTATAAGCGATCGAATTGGAAGTAATTTTTACTGCTATTATTATTGAATGTCGAATAACTCCCGTAAAAGTGGCCATTGGCAAGAGATAACTTGGCTTTCTTCATAGTTTTATATTATAAAAAACATACCAAAGTTAGGATGAAATCCGTTTCCCGGAGGTCATGTACTTCCCTTGTTAGCTCTATGCAAGTAAATTGCTAATAAAGAGGGATTTGTGCAATATTTAATAATATATTGAGCAACACAAATAGCACGTAAATACCGCTTCAAATTCATATATTACTTTATAATAAATACATACACGAGCGATTTAGAGTCAGTAGATAAAATAGAGTGCTAAAGCTAAAACTTTATAAGCGGGGAGGCGCGACGCCTAAAGGAAATATTGAAAAATAAAGACTTGAAGGTACAAGGTGCTTGTAATCGTCGGGTTCGCGGTAGCTAAGTGGGAAGGCAACTGCCCGGTAAGTAGGTGACCGCCGGTTCGATCATGACCTGGAGACGTTGAATAATTTATTTCTCGATCTTTCCTTAATTAATTTTCTAATACCTCTTGCAATATTTAAAACTTAGCTATATTCAAGTAGGTTGCTAATAAAGAGGGTTTTGTGAAATATTTGAAAAGATATAGACATACAAATTAGCTCGTAAATACCGATTCAAATTCATATATTACTTTGTAATAAATACATACACGAGCGATTTAGAGTCAATAGATTAAATTGAGTGCTATGGTTGAAAGTTGACAAGCGGGGAGGGGGATGTCTAAAGGAAACATGGAAAAATAAAGACTTCAAGGTACAAGGTGCGTGGAATGGTCGACATCCCGGTAGTCAAGTGTTAAGACAACTGCCCGGTAAGCAGGAGACCGTCGGTTCGATCCCGACCTGAGGACGTTGATTTTATTCTTCTCAATCTTTCATATATTAATTTTCGACCACCTGAGGGGCGTTGTTTTTTTCCTTTCTCCATCTTTCATTAATTAATTTTCTAACACCGCTGCAAACATTTCAAAATTAGCGATATGTAAGAAAGTTGGTATTAAAGAGGGTAGTTTATTATTTGAAAAAATATTGAGCAAAACAAAATTGCTCGCAGTTATCGATTAAAATTCTTGTATTACTTTGTAATAAATACGTGTACGAGCGATTTAGTCAAAAGTTAACATAGAGTGGTAAGGTTGAAATTGAATACGCGGGGAGGGGGGATGTCTGAAGGAAATATGGAGAAATAAAGCAGGAGACCATCGGTTCGATCTCGACTTGGGACGTTTACTTTTTTCTTTCTCGATCTTTCCTTATTTAATTTTCAAATACCTCCTGCAACATTTAAAACTTAGCTATATGCAAGCAAGTTGCTAATAAATAGTGTTTTGTGCAATATTTGATAATATATTGAGCAACACAAATTAGCTCGTAAATACCGTTTGAAATTCATATATTACTTTGTAATAAATACATGCACGAGCGATTCAGAGACAAAATTTAAAATAGTATTCTAATATTGAAATTTGATAAACGGTGAGGTGGGGGTGTCTAAGGGAAATATAGAGAAATAAAGACTTCAAGGTACCAGGTGCATGAAATCGTCGGGTTCGCGGTAGCCAAGTGGTAAGGCAACTGCACGGTAAGCAGGAGACCAGCGGTTCGATCCCTACCTGGGCACGTTGAATATTTTATTTCTCGATCTTTCCATAATTAATTTTCTAATACCGCTGGAAACATTTCAAACTTAGCGATATGCAAGTAAATTACTTATAAAGAGGGTTTTGTGCAATATTTGATAATATATTGAGCAACACAAATTATCTCGTAAATACCGAATTAAATTCATATAATACTTTGTACTTAATACATACACGAGCGATTTAGCGTTAAAAGTTAATGTAAAGTGCTAAGGTCAAAATTTAATAAATGGTGACGGGGTTGTCTAAACGAAATGTGGAGAAATAAAGACTTCAAGGTCCAAGGTGCGTGAAATCGTCGGCATTCCGGTTGCCAAGTGGTAAAACACCTTCCCGGTAAGCAGGAGACCGTCCGTTCGATACCGACCTGGGGACGTTGATTTTTTCTTTCTCGATCTTTCCTTAGTTAATTTTCTAATACCACCGGCAACATTTAAAACTTAGCTGTTTGCAAGGATATTGCTAATGAAGAGGGTTTTCTGCAACATTTGAAAAACTACTGACGACACATATCAACTCGTAAATACCGATTCAATTTCATATAATTCTTTGTAATTAATACATGCACGAGCTATTTAGAGTCATAAGTTAATATAGAGTGCTAAGGTAGAAATTTGATAAACGGGGAGGTGGGATGTCTAAAAGAAATATGGAGAAATAAAGACTTCAAGGTACAAGGTGCTTGGAATCGTCGGGTTCTCGGAAGACAAGTGGTAAGGCAACTGTCCGGTAAGCAGGAGACCTTCACTTTTGGTTATATAAACTTCTATCAAAATATTCTCCGAAATTAATAACGTAAAATTTCTTTAATGACAGGAACAACAAAATTCGATAGTTGCTAGAGAGCAAGCCTTCGGAGCTGAAGATCCGAGGTTGAATTCCCGCGGGTTGAAACTTTTTTTTTATTTTTTTTATTAGTTAATATTTTGTGCAGTTAGAAATGTATTTTTTTGTTTGCCCAGGACATTTTTCAAATTTTTCTATAAGATACATTTTTTAAATGCATTTTCAACGTTGCTCAAACGTTATCACAACGTTATTTCCATCTATCGCGGCAACTTACATAAATCTTAGCGGTCATGTCCTACGTTGTAGCAACGTTGCTCCAACGTTTTGACAACTTTTATAATAACGTTGTCACGTTGTCAAAACAACTTTGCCACAACGTTGCTATAACATTGTGTGCTAGTAGGGACAATATTATATTACTCGAGTAACTGAGAAGTCCATTCAGATTATTCGCAAGCTATCATACGTGATGAATTGTTATCAATTGGTTTGTCTTAGTTTTATTTATTTGTCAGAAAGTCTCTTGAGAGCATATTTTCATGTAGTAAAATAGAAACTTTGGTGGGACTTAAATGGATAAGTCCCTGTTGTGCGACAACTTAATATTGCACAACTCGGTTAAATAAAATAAACAAATTGGTGGACAGTGTTCTTAAAACAACACTTATTTATTTACAATAAGTTACAGTTTACTTTTAAGACTAAATCGACACATAAAGGGTGTGTTTGTCTGAATCTGAATTTGAAGAATCTGAATTTGATGTGTAAACGAGACGAAGTTGTTAGTTAGGATGTGTAAGGGAAAGGGAAAAAGGGAGGTGTTGTAGGTGGGTTTAAACTGAAAATTTTAACTATGATTGGACAAGGAAAATTTCTTTGTCTTTGCTTTTTTGCACACATGTGCAGTACGGATGGTTCGAAGACACAATGGTCGAATTGTGAGGAAAAATTAAAAAAAAAAAGGTCGCGTGGACCGCTCGGGCCTACTCTGGGATTTTCTATACGTGACATTGTACATATTGTCGTAAATAAGCTAAACTTATTTTTTTACATAGTTTTTTAGAATATAACATGAGTAGATGGATTTATGAGCGCAGATGTGTTGCAATAAACAAATATTCGAAAATATCGGTACATTCTTTCCTGCTGTAATTTTACTTATAATATATGACTCGACATTTGCTGTGAATAAGAAAATAATAATGTGAATACTAATGTAGTATGCAGAATTATCGTGTAAATTCAAGATATATTTTAGAATAGCGGAGAATAAAAATATTTTGATTAAATACTAAATTGATTAATATAGGTCTGTAAATTAAAATTAAATAAATGTATGTGTGTACAAGCGTCAAAAAGTATAAAGTCTATAATTAAATATTACAACGTAACATACCGCCCGCCATTGATCGCTCGCGATTAATTAAACAAGAAATGAATATTTTTAGTTATCTATCGGTAAGATTACAACTTTTTTAATCGATCTTTTATAGATGGCCTTTTACACTAACAACGCGAATAACATTATCATCACCGGGGTGAATTTCAGTTATTCTGCCAATGGACCAGTTTAACGGCGGTAAATTATCTTCTTTTAAGAGCACGATTGCTCCTACAGGAATATTTTGCTTCTCTTGAGTCTGCCATTTGTTCCTTGTATTTAATTCATTTAAAATGTTGCTTTAATTGTTGCAAATGTTGCTAGTTTGACAATCTATTGGTTGGAATTTTTGAAAAATCTACATCTGGTATGTTCATGTCCATGATGACAATGGAGTTAAAGGACGTGATTTAAGTATTGCTTCTATTTCGATTACATGAGTATTAAATTCTTCAAATGTTAATAAGGTAATGCCAACGGTTCGTAAGAAATGATTTTTAAAAGATTTTACGGCTGATTCCCAAAGACCCCCGAAGTGAGGCGACCTTGGTAGAATAAAATGCCAAGTTATTCCTTCGTTTGCTAAATGAGTATTAACCGAATTATTAAAGTCTGTTGATTGCGTAAGAAAATACAGTTTTTTCAGTTCGTTATTGGCTCCAGTAAAATTTGTGCCATGATCGGAGTAAATGTGTTTGCTTTTGCCTCTACGAGAAAAGAATCTCTTTAGGCTTGCCAAAAAAGCTTCAGTAGTTAAATCACTGACAACTTCCAAATGAATTGCCTTGGTGGCAAAACATATAAATACAGCTACGTATACCTTAACTTTATTTCGATTTCTAAACTTTTTCTCCTTTATATAAAAGAGACCACAATAATCAATACCGACGTTTAAAAAAGGTCTAGCCTGCGTCAATCTATTCTTTGGCAAATTACCCATTATGTTCTTGTTTTTTATTTTAGTGAATCTATGACATTTGATATACGAGTGAATGATTTTTTTTACAGTGTTCTTGCCATCTAAAGGCGAATATCGCGATCGAGTTTGGTACAGAGTATTTTGTACTCCTGCATGTAATGATTTCTCATGCTCATTTTTAATAATTAAATTCGTAATGTGATTATTTTTGGGTAATAATATCGGATGTTTTATATCGTGTGAAATATTTGCATGTTTTAATCTTCCTCCCACTCTGAGGACATTGTTCTCGTCTAAAAACGGATTTAGTGATTTCAGTTGGCTTTTGTTGCTGATAGGTTCATTTTTACTTAGGTGATGAATTTCACGCGAAAAATGTTGATTTTGAATAAGATTGATTACACGATTGTGTACATTTTCTATCTCGTTAACAGATAAAAAACTTGCTTCTTTGTCATTTCTTTTTAATGAATTATTTGCGAATCTCAAACAATAAGCTAATACACGTATAAGTCTAGATATTGATGAAAATCTGTCTAAAATTGAATTATCATTTACAACTACTTTAAGTACAATAGGTTTGCGCAGTTCTGGTATTGGTTCTTTACGAAACGGTAAGTATGGCCAATTTTCTTCACTTTTTACTAACCACTCGGGACCTTTTTTCCATACATCATTATTTATAAAATCTACAATTACTTGTCCTCGAAAAATTATATCTGCAGGGTTGTCCTTTGTAGGGACATGCTTCCATTGAATAGGATTAGTTATTAATCTGATTTCAGAAACGCGATTTGCAACAAATGTTTTTAATATGCTAGGTTGTGTGTTAATCCAATTTAACGTTATAGTTGAATCTGACCAAAAATAAGTATCGTGAAATTCGATTGGTAACAATGAAATTAATGATTTTGAACAAATAAGTTGAGTATAGCATTTTTCATTTTTGTCTACTGACCGTATGTATATGCAAGCTCAATACGCTCGTTCGCTAGCGTCACAAAAACCATGAATTTGAATATTTTTTGGCTCATCGACAATAATGCGCCTACTAAATGAAATTTGATTTAATAAGTGTAATTGACTCTTGTAATTAATCCATTCAGTATGAATGTCTTGCGGGACAGATTCATCCCAATCAATGTTCATTTTCCACAAACCTTGCATGATTAATTTTGCTACAACTATTATTGGACTCAATAACCCGATTGGATCATATAATTGTGCAATTTGAGAAAAAATTGTTCTTTTTGTCTCTTGTTTGTCAGTATCACTTGTAATTATTGAATACAATATTGTATCGTCTTGTGGGTCCCATTGAACTCCTAGAGCCTTTGTAGACATAGATGGGTTTTGAAATTAATCTAAATTTTTAAGTTCTTTGGCAATGATTTTACTAATTTTGGTTTGTTTGAAGCCCATTTACGTAATTCAAAACCGCCTAGATTCAATAAAGTATTCAACTCGTCTGTTAATTTCAATGCATTTTCATACGTGTTTGCACCGGTAAAAAGGTCGTCTACATAAAAATCGCGTAAAACGATTTGGACGCTAATGGATATTTGTCTTTTTCGTCTTCTGCTAATTTTCGTAAGCTTCGAATTGCTAAATATGATGCCGGACCTGTACCGTAGGTAACCGTGTTCCATTCGAATTCTTGTAAATCATCGTAAGTGTTTTCACGCCACAAAATTTTTTGAAATTTTCGATCATGTTTATCAATGTTTATTTGACGGTACATTTTTGTAATATCGGCTACAATAACATATTTATGTACACGTCCGCAAATGATAATAGAAAAAATATCGTCTTGGATCGATGGATCAATGTGTAAAATGTCATTCAGTGAAAGGTAGTGCTTAATTTGGCTGATCCATCGAAAACTACGCGTAACTTCGTAGTCGTACTAGATTCTTTAACAACCGCATGATGCGGTAAAAAATAATCAGTATTATCATGAGTACCAATAGGTACCTTAGTCATATGATTCAGTTGTTCATATTCTTGCATGAAATCAATGTATTGTTGCTTTAATTCTGGATTTTTGTCCAATTTTCTTTCTATTGAATAAAAACGTTTAACAGCAATAGGATATGATTCACCTAGTTTATTTTTGTTTTCATTAAAAGGCAATTTTACAGTATATCGTCCAGTCTCGTCTCTCGTCACAGTATCTAAATAATGTTGCTCGACTTTCATGTCAATGTCTGAAAAATATTTTACAGAATTTTGAAATATCGCGAACTATCGTGTTTGTAACTAAATTACAAGAAATGTTAGTTTTTAAGCATTGATTTTGTATATTACCAGCAACAACCCATCCAAATTTTGTTTTTTATAACACTGCATCTTGATTTTGTATCGGTATTTGACCGATACATAAAATTTTGTAAAATATCTCGGCCCCAATAAGAGCATCTATTTCTGTAGTTTTATAAAAAGGAGGATAAGCTAATGGTAAATTTTGAGGCAAGTTTAAATGATTTATATTAATTTGCTGAGAAGGTAATGGATTTGTAATTTGTGGCACTACTAATAAAGAGATTTCTTTTTCATAATTGCTAAGAAGTGACGAAATTTTTGCTGTCACTGTACTATTAATTTTTGTTTTAGTTGCATTTAAACTAGATATTGGAATATGTGTTTTATTTTGTTTTAATTTTAGTAAATTTGCAAATCTTTCGGTAATGAAATGAGCTTGAGCTCCACAGTCTAAAACAACGTGAGCTATTTTTTTATTGTTGTATTTATCAAGGAAAACAACTTGAGCAGTAGCTAATAATATCTCACCTGTACAATTTACTGGTAAATGATTAATTAAAGAGGTATTTGGAGTTGCTGCATTTTCAACAGTAGGCCTTAAGGGGATGTCGTACCCGACAAAAAATTGTTGTGCAGGTCCGCGCTTTCTGTTTTATCGATACCCTATATAAAACTAACTTAACAGAAATCATATGTGGCGCCCTCTGTATTATATACTAATACATATGTAGTTGAATGCCCACAGATGGCGCTAACAAGCGCGTAATATAAGATATAGAACACAACGCTAGTAAAAGTAATTACAAAATTGATTGTAAAAAAATAAAAATTACTGTAAAAGTAAATGAATAGTATACTGCAAAACTTATAAACGTATCTAATTGGTTTATCCGATTGGAATGGACTGGAGAAATGGCAAATTATATTTAAAAATTATTTTTATATTATACATGTGTAATATTAATTCTAAAAATTAAAGTAACAGCATGTATGTAATAACTCTGCACTTTGCGTACACTTTATTTGTACTGTATTACTGTATTTGTACTTTATGGTAACGTGTACTGTACGTACACTTTATGAATTGTGTACTGTACGTACACTTTATATGGTACCGTGTACTATACGTATACTTTATGGTAACGTGTACTGTACGTACACTTTATGGTAACGTGTACTGTACGTACACTTTATGGTAACGTGTACTATACGTACACTTTATGGTAACGTGTACTGCACGTACACCTTATGGTAACCAAATGTCAGTCGGTATTGTACTTTTCAATTTTCACTTTGATTTGTATTGCAATTTAATTGTAAATTTTGATTTATAATTAATTATAACAAAAGTTACGCATATTCATCTACTAAAATTACAATTTTCTTATCAGTGTTACGTACATTATAATTTTCAATAAACTTAAAAAATGATCTATTATTGTATATAATTAAATTTTTAATCCAGTTCAATTTTCATTACCGCCGTTTAACTCATATACTTTGTAGAGTTTTAGTACCCTTCATTCCTGATAAAAAAATATGTACCATTACTTTAAATTATTAAGATTTTCATAATAATAAACTTTCTGAATGGTACTAGCGTCTGCTTTTTAAAATTAAGTTTAAATTGTTAAAGTTTTCTACAACTAATAATATTAATAAAGTAAGTATTTCTGAATAATCTCCATAATTTTATCAACTAATTGGTATGTTTAAATGAATTTTTTAATCACTACTAAATTAAGCAATGAGCAAAACGGTTATTGGTAAACAACAAGTAAACCTACTTCTATGGAGAACGTTGATGGAGGGACACATGTGATTTTATCTTTATATACAATTTTGATTGTTTCATTAAGTTTATTTATGTTAACTTTTATGCACTATAATTAATGCACATGTAGATTATAAAATGGATATTTACTAGGATACTGTTGAACAACTAATAATATATAATACATGGTTATTACCTAACCTAATGGAATTAGTAGGAGGTGCGTGTATACGTCGAGTCGAACTGTGCACGCACCTTCTAGAGGAAACCGTCGTCTGCTAGTTCCTAATAAGCAGGGTATTAGGGCATGGCGACAAGGACGTAATAAACGATTGATAAAAATAGTAATAATTTATTATAATAATAGATAAAGGGTTTTGAACGCCAGCCGCGTATAATTTTGGCGAAATTATAAAACGGGATGGGAAGCATACTTACAAAAGAAGGAATAAATGCACTGCACTTATAACGAAGGCGTGCATCCACCTTGTCAGTATAGAGGAGCATATCCTGGGTTGACGCTTGAAATGTTGCTTTCCTGACACACTCACACACACAAGGTAGTCCGCCACGGGGAAATAAAGGACGATAGCAATCGTATTGTCAACGCGACGCCAACGTTACCGCGACGACGTACTGAAGAGCTCTCACGAGCTTCGACAGGCTCGTGCACTGCTTCGCTGGACAGGCCCGCCGTGCGCGCGCAACTTGCGTCGAACGGTCCGTCTACCGCCGTCGTCCAACGCGCATCGTACGGTGAGTCTTCGCGGTCGTGCGGATTATAGCCTCATTTATTGTACAAGGTTTTAAATTTATTTTATAACAGTGTTTTTGTAGCTGAATAGAAAACTAATTGTTTTAAAAAAATGAACGTATTTTACTCGGCAGGCTTCAGCGGTTATTAAAAACTACTCCCGAAGAATTTGAGACTGATAGAGAACACAGTCGGCGCGTCGTTCAGATTGTCTCGCCTCGCAGATATCCATCGAGAACTAAAAAGCAGTAACGAAAAGATGTAACAAATTTTACATTTTTTTATAGCAGTGTTTGTGTAGGTAAACCGAAAATTATTGTTTGTAATATATACACAAAAAATACTTTTTCTCGGAACGCTGCGGCGACTTATTATTGTCGCGTAGAACCTTCAAGGCGAGACACTCTCGGCGCATTGTTTAGATTGTCTCGCCTCGTAGATATCCATCGAGAACGAAAAGCAAACACATAATTTATTCGTACAAATTTTATATTTTTATTATAGCAGCGTTTGTCAAGGTAAACCGAAAATGATTGTTTGTAATATATACACAAAAAATACTTTTTCTCGGGTAGCTGCTTTTTAGTTCTCGATGGATATCTACGAGGCGAGACAATCTGAACGACGCGCCGAGAGTGTCTCGCCTCGTAGATATCCACCGATATGTTATAAGCAAACACATAATATATTGTAACAAATTTTACATTTTTTTTATAGCAGTGTTTGTGTAGGTAAACCGAAAATTATTGTTTGTAATATATACACAAAAAATACTTTTTCTCGGGTAGCTGTTTTTTAGTTCTCGATGGATATCTACGAGGCGAGACAATCTGAACGACGCGCCGAGAGTGTCTCGCCTCGTAGATATCCACCGATATGTTATAAGCAAACACATAATATATTGTAACAAATTTTACATTTTTTTATAGCAGTGTTTGTGTAGGTAAACCGAAAATTATTGTTTGTAATATATACACAAAAAATACTTTTTCTCGGGTAGCTGTTTTTTAGTTCTCGATGGATATCTACGAGGCGAGACAATCTGAACGACGCGCCGAGAGTGTCTCGCCTCGTAGATATCCACCGATATGTTATAAGCAAACACATAATATATTGTAACAAATTTTACATTTTTTTATAGCAGTGTTTGTGTAGGTAAACCGAAAATTATTGTTTGTAATATATACACAAAAAATACTTTTTCTCGGAACGCTGCGGCGACTTATTATTGTCGCGTAGAACCTTCAAGGCGAGACACTCTCGGCGCATTGTTTAGATTGTCTCGCCTCGTAGATATCCATCGAGAACGAAAAGCAAACACATAATTTATTCGTACAAATTTTATATTTTTATTATAGCAGCGTTTGTCAAGGTAAACCGAAAATGATTGTTTGTAATATATACACAAAAAATACTTTTTCTCGGGTAGCTGCTTTTTAGTTCTCGATGGATATCTACGAGGCGAGACAATCTGAACGACGCGCCGAGAGTGTCTCGCCTCGTAGATATCCACCGATATGTTATAAGCAAACACATAATATATTGTAACAAATTTTACATTTTTTTATAGCAGTGTTTGTGTAGGTAAACCGAAAATTATTTTTAGTAATATATACACAAAAAATACTTTCTCGGATGGATGCTCTTTATTCTCGATGGATAAATACGAGGCGAGACTATGACGACGCGCCGAGAGTGTCTCGCCTCGTAGATATCCACCGATATGTTATAAGCAAACACATAATATATTGTAACAAATTTTATATTTTTTTTATAGCAGTGTTTGTGTAGGTAAACCGAAAATTATTTTTAGTAATATATACACAAAAAATACTTTATCTCGGATGGCTGCTCTTTAGTTCTCGATGGATATCTACGAGGCGAGACTATCTGGACGACGCGCCGAGAGTGTCTCGCCTCGTAGATATCCGCCGTTATGTTATAAGGATACACATAATATATTGTAACAAATTTTACATTTTTTTTATAGCAGTGTTTGTGTAGGTAAACCGAAAATTATTTTTAGTCATATATACACAAAAAATACTTTTTCTCGGAACTCTGCGGCGACTTATTATTGTCGCGTAGAACCTTCAAGGCGAGACACTCTCGGCGCATTGTTTAGATTGTCTCGCCTCGTAGATATCCATCGAGAACGAAAAGCGAACACATAATTTATTCTTACAAATTTTATATTTTTATTATAGCAGCGTTTGTCAAGGTAAACCGAAAATTATTGTTTGTAATATATACACAAAAAATACTTTTTCTCGGGTAGTTGCTTTTTATTTCTCGATGGATATCTACGAGGCGAGACAATCTGAACGACGCGCCGAGAGTGTCTCGCCTCGTAGATATCCACCGATATGTTATAAGCAAACACATAATATATTGTAACAAATTTTACATTTTTTTATAGCAGTGTTTGTGTAGGTAAACCGAAAATTATTGTTTGTAATATATACGCAAAAAATACTTTTTCTCGGATGGATGCTTTTTAGTTCTCGATGGATATCTACGAGGCGAGACAATCTGGACGACGCGCCGAGAGTGTCTCGCCTCGTAGATATCCGCCGTTATGTTATAAGGAAACATATAATATATTGTAACAAATTTTATATTTTGTTTGTAGCAGTGTTTGTGTAGGTAAACCGAAAATTATTGTTTGTAATATATACACAAATAATACTTTTTCTCGGGTAGCTGTTTGTTAGTTCTCGATGGATATCTACGAGGCGAGACAATCTGGACGACGCACCGAGAGTGTCTCGCCTCGTAGATATCCGCCGTTATGTTCTAAGGAAACACATAATATATTGTAACAAATTTTATATTTTTTTTATAGCAGTGTTTGTGTAGGTAAACCGAAAATTATTGTTTGTAATATATACACAAAAAATACTTTATCTCGGATGGCTGCTTTTTAGTTCTCGATGGATATCTACGAGGCGAGACTATCTGGTCGACGCGCCGAGAGTGTCTCGCCTCGTAGATATTCGCCGTTATGTTATAAGGAAACACATAATATATTGTAACAAATTTTATATTTTTTTTATAGCAGTGTTTGTGTAGGTAAACCGAAAATTATTTTTAGTCATATATACACAGTAATGCTATTTCTTGGAAGACTTCAGCGATTGATTATTGCCGCGTAGAACCTTCGAGGCGAGACACGCTCGGCGCGTCGCTGAGATTGTCTCGCCTCGCAGGTATCCGTCGAATAGCTATTAAATTATTACTAATTACTGTATCATTTTGTCCTGATTGATATTTTGAAATTTTCGATTACTATATAGCCAACGTTAAACTATCCGAATTGACATAAAAAAAACCAACAAAATACGGTATTTCAAATAAAAGTGATAAAAGTGGCAGCACACTCTTTTTTAGAACTGACGCATAACGGGGAAACGTTTATTTCCATCCCTAATTTGTGATACAAGCTTTCGACCGTCCTAGTATTCATCGTATTTTTCTTTTAATTTTTTGTTGTGCACTTTTGTCTGCTTTTTTAGTATTCCAACTTTTACCAATATCGTGAACTTATATATGTGCACCGCATATCTTAGGACACAGTCCAGTTTTTACAATATTAAATTAAATCGTTGTTGCCTGTTGACAAAGAGCGGTTATGTTTCAACTCGAATTTTTCAAATTTAACAATATTTTATCATAAATTCAACTTTTGTACTTGTTATACACTTAAAATGTATATTAAAAATATGCCTCTAATCTGTTTTCTAGTTGCCATTGTGTTAAATAATTGGAATTAAACAAATAGTGCACCCAACATTCAGTGTCGACAAAGTACAATGTATTTGAAAGTACGAAGTGCGTGCGGCAGACGGCCCAAATCGGTGCACGCACCTCCTATAGAATCCGTCGCTGTATACTGAGAGAGGTTATGTTTCAATTCGTATTTTTCAAATTTTAACGATATATAGCCATAAATTCAACTTTTGTACTTGTAATTTACTTTAAATCTATACTATAAATGTACCTTTATCCCGTTTTGTAGCTGTCATTATGTTAAGTAATTCGAATTAACCAAATAATGCACCTAACATTCAGTGTTGGTACAGTACAATGTATTTGAAAGTTCGATGTGCGTGCGGTAAACGGCCCGATCGTGCACGGACCTCCTATAGAATCCGTCGCCTATTCCACCACGAATGAAATAAGACATAGCTGGAAACGCTTAGCATCGCCACCTACTGGTGGATTTTCAAACTACGTAGCAAAACTTTTTCTTACTCTTCGGTCTGCTAAATTGCACATTTTTAGAAGGAATGAATATCTTTTTTATTTTTCAATTAATTTTTCAATCGATTATGTATTCCTCTAGTTTTTACTGAAAAATGATTCTAAGATAATGTAAAATGTTGCCTCTACTTAGTTTCTTGATGCTTGTAATTGCAATCTATATTTATTTCCATCACAAATATCTAGTACCAGCTTCCCAACGTCTTTGTATCAGTCGTATTTTTCAAATTATTTCTTCGTCGTGCACTTTTGACTGTTTTTTTTAGTGTTCCCACATTTATCAATATCGTGAAATTGTGCGTCTGCACTGTATTTGTTAGAAATCTTTCCAGTTTTTACAAAATTCAATTAAATCGTTGTTGCCTGTTAACTAAAAGAGGTTATGTTTGAGATCGTATTTTTCAAATTATAAGCACATTTTAGCACAATTCAAACATTTGTACTTATAATTTATTTAATATATGTATTACAAATATGCCTCCACTGCGTTTATAGGTTATCATTGTATTAGATAATAGTAATAGGATAAATAGTGCGTGTAATATACAGGTGTCGGCATAGTAGGATTAAATTCAGGTATGGCATCCCCTTAACTGTTTTTCTACATGTAATAATGTGTGATGTTTTTATCGCATTTTTTGCATGGCCTGCAGAAATATTTTTCATTACTATGACCCTATCATAAACAATTAAAACAAAGTTTTTCCTTTTTCGCGAATTCAAGTCTGTCAGCAGTTGTCTTTTTCAAGAATTTATCACACATTAAAATTCTATGTTCACCTTTACAAAAATTACAGTAATCCTTTTTTTGTGCAACATTTAAAATATTTTTCCTATGTGAATAATTGTATTAAAAAAATCGATAAATTAATTTAATTTTGGCAATTCTTTAGTAGTAATTGACTTTTCCCACTCTTGATGAGTGATTGGATCTAACTTTGCAGTTAAACAATAGATTAAAATATCATCCCACGTTTCAGATGAACCTAGAGCAATTAAAGCTCGTGTATGTGTATTTATGTTATCTAACAGATTTCTGACATTTGATGCACTTTTTTTTGTAAATGATGCTTGATCAAGAAGTAAACGTAAATGATTTTTTAAAATAACGCGTTTATTATCATATCTATCGACTAATAAATCCCATGCAATTGTATAATTCTCCTCAGACATTTCTAAGGACTGAATAACAGATGCAGCTTCGCCTTTTAAACAAGATCGTAAGTAATGCAACTTCTCGATATTCGATATATTAGTTTTGTTATGAACCATCGACTTAAAGGTATTGTAAAAACATAGCCATGTATCGTATGCTCCGCTAAACGAAGGCTAATCGATTTTTGGAAGACGCACATTCGAATGATTTCCTGCCAGTGGAACTGAAATAACTGTATTCGTATCTGCATCAGTAGATGGAGTATTTGACTTTAAAAACTGTCGAATCCGTTTACGAATGTTGAAAAATGCATTTTCAAATTCATCTCTATAAGCTTCAGTTTCCTCTTTTTGTTCAATTAACGTTAAACTTATATGAATTTTTTTTAAATTTTGTAAGATATTATCTATGTCTTCAAAACGCAGTTGGACTTCTTCATAATCTTCAGATGGATTATTTATTGAATCAACAAAATTTGAAAAATTAGTTAACTGTCTTTTTAAATTTCCGCGTTTTAATTTTAACTCTTTTATTCCGGTTTCAGCCATTTTTTTTAAATTAATTTGAGATAGGAAAAGGTAAGGAAATTAGCGATTCGATATTGTGGAACTTACTTGAAGAAATGTTTAAAGTTGATTGTTGATGGCAGTTTGATAACTCCAGTATAGTGGATATAAATTAATAATTGTTTAAATATGGTGAAATTCACTACAACTCCAGTGGTTGGAAATAAATAGTACAATATTAAGTCGAGTAACTGGGAAGTTCATTCAGATTATAATAGTTTATACTTTTCAATAGAGCAATAGTTCCACTTTCTTCTTTCTTTAAAGGACATTTATTACTTTTTACCCTATTGTAAAGTGTAATTTTTATATTTTGCACTGTTTAAAGAGTAATTTTAGTTGGATAGTCGTTTAAAAGGTGTAGTTTTGGGATTTTTAATGTTACTTAAAGAGTAGTAAAGTCAACCCAATAAACACAAAGTATCATATAAGTAATGCAAAAGTATTCTTCAAGTATTTGTATACTAATATTTTATAAAAAAGATTTCTTTAAGAATTTTTTCTATATTAACATATAATTCTTGAATGTCCGCTAAAAGATACTACTTAAAATATATGTAAAGAATTCTGTATAATGTATAAATATAAACCTAGTCGCACCTAGTTCAAAAAAATGTTGAATATAATGTTTGCCTATTATTATTAGAAATTCGCTTAGCAGACATAAATAGAAATGGTATTATTAAAATAAAAATATCCCGATGGAGATTCGAACTCAAAACCGATAGTCAGAGTGCTACGCCTTAGCACGCACAGCTATCACAACATTTTACTTAGATAGTTTCGGAACTTGTACATGCTCATCAGCTCCCTATCTTTTATATAATAAGCGGTTGATTTGTTTATAAATGATGTTTATTAATTTCATAATTAAGGTTTGCATTACAATTAAAAGTATAAATTTACGTAAAATGTGCGTGTGTCTCGTATAGAAGATTTTCTTGTAGAATCCTTTAAATTCATAGAAGAACAGTTTGTGATTTCTTGTTTAATATTAATTTACTACTATATACATAGACTTATATAAAGCTGTATCATATATCGATTATTGTTTATTAGATACTTTAAAATTATTTATAAAGTATTCGATTTCCAATACTTTGGTAATACTTATTGCTTCCAAAAAGAATTATTTTTTTGCGGACATTCAAGATTTCTTATAGAATACTTTTCCCTGAAAGTGTGCTCATGGGGAACAAATACTCATTTAAGGTTCAGTTTTTACTCTTTGGGGTTAGGAGTGTGTGATGAAACTTTTTTAATTTGACTGAATTTTCCTGAACGAAATGTCAGACCCAAATTGCACGAATCTACACATTTCAACATAAATATTGTAATTAATATATTAAATTAAAAATCTAAAAACATTCATACAGATATCTTAAAACAAAAGCAAGGGCATAGCGTTTTGATTTTTTAAGAAATAACAATTTGTTAATAATAATTGAGTAAACAATTTTTAGACGCTAATCATTAGTAAATAAGTAAGAAACTTTCAACGCAAAATTGTAATTTTAAATAATCAATTTAAAAATCTGGAAAATTTTGGGTATATTGCTAAAACATTAAGACATTCATTGCTAAGACATTTTTAAGTTTTAATAATCACAAGATAATATAAATTCAAAATAGATGGATTTCATTAACAATAGATAAAGTAAAAAAAATTTTTTAATAGTTTATAAGAACAATAAAATATCGAACAATAAATAAAATAACGAAAAGAATATCTCACTTCTGTGCTGAAACGTACAAATTTTTTAGCGATTTTACAATACAATGGTTTTTGTTATTGGCAATGAAAAAATTTTGCTTCCACATACTCTAATGTAGAATTCTGTGCTCTTTCAGAATCCCTGGTCAAATATTTGGCCAGATTTAAAGGAGAAATGAAAATACCAATTTAAATACTTCAAAAAACACCAACATTAATTAAAAAAAAAACTTTTACTCCATTTTTTTTCAGAATGTTATTGCAAATATAATCTATGCTCAAAATATGAAGAAAGGTGAAGAGAATAGTTGCTGTTTAAATCAGTATTTTTTAATAATACACGTTTTTTCAAATTATTTTTAATTTATCGAATAAGTAACCTTGAATCATCAAAATAACTTATATATTATTGTAGCGTCTTTGATAAACATAAATGTCTTACCATATAGTTTATGGATGGCGGGATTTATATGACCATCGTAAATGTATCAAAAAAGTAACAAATTGTAAATTTTCGTATATTTCAGGCGCTATTTGCAGATTATAAGGTAGATAAAAAATTATTTTCACAAAATTACTGGTTTAAAGTGCAACTATTCTCTTCGCTTTTCTTCACATTTTGAGTGTACATTATATTTTTTGAGTATACATTATATTAGTGATAAAATTCTGAAAAAAACTCGAGAACAAATTTTTTTTTCATATTCGGTGTTTTTTTTGTTTACATTGGTCTTATCATTGTTGCTTTAAATCTGGCCAAAATTTTGACAAGTGATTCTGACAGCAGAAAATCTTACGTCAGAATGTCTAGAAGCAAAATTTTTTTTTAACACGCACAAATTTTGCACAAGTTTTGGCACCGTCCAATCTCGTGCTGTAAGCGGTTTGAGTGCGCTCGGACATCAGCTTATCTACCTTTACAGTAAGGTTATTCACTTTTTTGATAAGCTGCACCAAGGTCTGGGAGAACGATCGAGGGATTTTAAAAATGTTTCCCTCTTCTGAGACCAATGACAGCCATTCTTCCTCTCGTTCGGGTTGAGGCTCTGTGTTGGTCGCGGCTGACGTCGTTTCATCTAGCTCGACGTCATCGAAATCCTGCACTGTCCTGTGCAGGTTGTCTTTAACCGCAGCGTTCTCCCGCAGTACCAGATACACCTCCTGATCTGGGCTAGGTTCATCAGACTCCTCGTCTTCATGTTCACCTAGCATCTGCAGCCACCTATTTCTCCGTTGGAGACGGCTGCGAACTGCTCTCGCTTCATCTTCCTCCTGGTTAAACTCCTGGGCCGAATAATTTCCTAATAGCCACTGGTGGAGTCGCTCGGCTTTCCTATGAACCGAGCCTGTCGATTTTAGGTTCAAGGCGTCCAGGTGTAATTCAATTTGCTCCCTGGTGAGCGTCTCGATCCGTGCATCGATTTGACTATTGACATCTTTCTGCTGAGCGGCCATCTTCAGTTGTAGCGTCGTTTATACGTTTAACAGTAGGTAGCCTCGCTGGCTTGACGCACTATGTGTGTGCAAGGTTATGTGCTGTCGAATATTTAACTTTGGCGTTACTTGCCAAATGTCCAATCCGCGTAACTGGGTTTTGCTTCTACCTAAGCTAACCACTAAAGCACAAAACCGGATGCCAAAAGTAAGTCCTGTCTTACTTTGATCAGGAAGCACTACTGAATTTAAACTATTTTTAACAAATATGCTAATAAATTTACAATAAACTACTGCCTGGCTCTTACCTTGCGCTAACTTAACGATACTATATAATAAATAATAAATAAATCAATAAATAAATAAATAAATCAAATAATTAAAGTTACCGCGCGCTTGACCTCTTACAAAAATATAACCTATAATACAATTTGTAAAGGTCTGAGCCAGGTTATAAGCTTCCTGTTTTGTGCCAGCAAAAACCAGTTAAACCTTGCATACACTTACAAACAATTTATTTAGACCGATTAATTGCCACCAGGTTATGTCGCGCTGTGTCGCGTTCTTTCGTTCCTCTAGGTGGCGCTAGTTACTTGGTATGGTCCAAACTACCCAATTTCCAAGTAACGTTGGTCGGTCTATCGATTCCGTTCGAAAACCCACCAAATTTCCTATTTGTGCGACCTTTTTCTAGTGGCGCCACCTATGTTCGACCAGGAACCAATTTCCTGTGTCTACTACTAAGTAGTCGAGACGAGAAAAATAAAAAAAAATTTTTTTGTTATAAAAAATTTTTTATTTGTTTATAACAATTCTATTTGTAAATAAACAAATCCCGCCTCGAGGGGAACGAAAGAGTACCGAAAAATACTTCACAATTTCGAAACGCGACTGCTGACCTCGTTATTGTTCGTGAGTTAACCAATTGTTAATTAACAATATTATTAACAATTGAACAACTATA
Organism: Theocolax elegans; assembly: GCA_026168455.1. NCBI lineage: Eukaryota > Metazoa > Arthropoda > Insecta > Hymenoptera > Cerocephalidae > Theocolax > Theocolax elegans. The sequence goes on from CM047429.1 coordinate 24,687,628, forward strand.
TCGTGCTTGTTGATTTTCCCGATGTCCTGTATCGAAAATCCACACGTATTGGGCGCCAGTTGTAACGGGGTGTGTCTGGGGATATGTAAGGCCCACGGTTAGTCCCAATTTGTCCCAACTTACCAACCATAAGTGTGCAACCCCACGATGCGGCCGGGAATCCCTTTGATTCCCGTGCAATGCCGTTAAATACGTCAAACACCTCGTTTGACTTAGATACCGTGTGTTGGGCCCTATGCCCAAAATTGCCAACTAGGATAAACACCGGAGAGGGCGGTATTCGTAGGATAGGACGGTAACCGGTAAAACACTATCAACAATCGATATTATTCGTTAATCGGCGAGAAAGATTGTCTCGCCGAGTCAATTTATTAAATTACCAATTAAATAATAATAAATTAAGAATAAATTAACGTTAATAATTTACGGGGAGTCATCTACCCCCGAGGTCAGCGCGAATACAGTCAGTTAAAATCTATTTAACTGTAGATTACGAGCAACCGATCCGGATATGATCGGCTGCTTAACCTGATGGCATACGTCACACCGTGTGACGTATGTATCTCTGACGTAGAGAGCTTTGACGTAGAAGCTTCCAATGTCACGCGCGCCTTCTCTCGTGAAGTGGTTCCCGTGAACCACCGAGCTATCTATCCGTGCGGGTATTGTCACGAGAGGGGGGAGGAACGCTTCCTCACCTGGACCGTACCAGGTAAATCGGGACGCAAAATCTTAAGTAGACACGCTTGTCTAAATATCGCGCCTCGGCGGGAAACGACTGGGCAAAGGAGAGATAGCTTGTCCTCGCGCTTATCTCTCTCTCTCACTCCTACGGTCGGGAAGGCGGTCGACTCTTGGCTTCCTTTTCTCACTGCCCGTGAGACGTGCTGCTCTGCACGCCGACGTGGAGGTTGGTGGGGAGAAAATCTCACACCCACACACTAAATGCACCAGTCTTTAATCTCTTATTTCCCGATAAAAATCTCTCGGCCGTTGTCAACACAATGTTGTTGCCGATCGCGCGCGAACTCTCTCTCTACTCCCAGCTGGGCGCGCACGATTCTCGCGCGTTCGTGCGCGTTCGTGCGCGCGCCGCGCTGTATCTCCTCTTTCGCGTTGCTTACCTAACTCGTTTACCGTTATAATATATTATAACGGTAAGCGAGTTACCGATTAGGTGAGTAACCAAAAAGAGTATCAAGAGGGATGCGCGCGCGAGTATCGTGCGCGAAGGGATTAACGATATCGAGTTCGCGCGCGCACGGCAACAACAACGTGTTGATGACCTAAACTAAAAAACTAAAAAAGGGGGGGATGGTGGGGCCCCTCCGTCGCCCCAATCAGTGAGGTACGTCCAGCCCGGAAGATTGTTTATATGTCCCCGTCGTGGATGAAATCCACGACGGGAGGCATATCTCCAATCCCGTTTCCTCTCCTTAAGAAGGAAAAATCGCGTGGGAGGTGAAAGTGCATTGCTAAAGTTAGCATTTTCGCACAATAATAAAAAGATGAGTTTACAGAACGTTTAGAGAAAGCAGAAGTAAGCAGAAGCTTACGTTAAGTAGGAAAAAGCACTAGGCTGAAAAAACCTATATGACCGGTGATATTTTTACGTGGAAATAAAGGCTGAAGGATTGGTGCATTTAGTGTGTGGGTGTGAGGCTTTCTCCCCACCAATCTCTACGTCTACGTGCGGAGCAGCACGTCCCACAGGAAGGGGAATTAGGAAGCCAGAAGTCGGCAGCTTTCCCGACCGTTGGAGTGAGAGAGAGAGAGAGAGAAAGAGAGAGAGAGAGAGAGATAGTCCTTAGGCCAAGCTATCTGTCCGTTGTCCAGCCTTTTCCCGCCGAGGCGAAAAGCACTGAAATCAAAGCGGAATAATCGACAAGTAATTGTAATTAAATATTTATATATTTTTTTTGCTAAAAATCCATAAAGATTCTGCAATAGAAAGTACTGGAATCAAAGCGGAATAATCGAAAAGTATTGTTTATGATACCATGGTTTGTGTTTTAATTAAAATTTATATATTTTGCTTAAACTCTATAAAATGTTTCTGCAATAGATAGTACTGAAATCAAAGCAGAATAATCGGCAAGTATTTTTTACGATAAAATACATTGTATTTTTTTTAATTAACCTTTAGACTGCCGGCATGGCTCATATATGGGACAGTAATAAAATTATAGCTTTAATAATGGATATAGATATTTTGATGCATTTTTCTCAATAAGTAGGCTCTCTGATCTCTAAAGTATACAGCTGAAGCTATTTTCAGATCGAGGTATTCAAACAACGTAGCGCGGGGGTGAAATATTTAAAAACTCTTTATGAACTTGTCATCGTTATTGAACTTTTTACTGATATTTTGTTGGTAAATAACCTGTAAAATTTGTGAAATATGTCCTAAATTTTTTAACTTCAGGGTATGCTTTACACATGTTACAGTGTGTTTACGAGAAAACGTCGTAGAAAAAATCCAAACCAGCCTATAATGTGACTATAATGTGACGCCAGTTCAGGTGCGCGTGCGTTTCGTGCACTTGTCAGTGCATGAGAGGCACGGGCATCTGAACTATAGGGAACGTTAGGGACGCGAAGATGTAAAGAGAATCGCGGTGGTTCCATCGGGAGGACAGGAAACTGTAATTATTAGACTAATTACAGTGACCGATGATATCTTCCGATGGACACAAGCACCACTGTTTCAACTATATGTGCTTTATTTACAGACACACCGTTCACCTCCGTCGCTGATTATCCCTGGCAGCATAAATAGAGCGACGTTAAATAACAAAGAAAAAAAAAAAAAAATTTCGAAATTTTCACCCCCTCGCTAGGGGTAGTTGGGATCCTTACGGTGTTATTGATAACTAAAGGAGTATTTTTGGGGTCTTATTACATTGTAATATCAAGAAAAATCTGTTAAAAATGAATATATAGTAATTTAAAAAATTTTTTTTAACTATACTAGACTATAAACTTTAACGCCTATTCTAGCTGTTCGTTATAGCCTCAATTTAACACAATGACAGAAACAATAAAATAGCTCAGTCGGTAGAGAGCAAGCCTCCGGAGTTAAAGATCGGAGATTCTAATCCCCCAACGAGAAATTTTTTTTTTTATTTTTTTTAATATTTCATAAATTTTTTACGTTTAGAAACATATTATTAAGCTATTGTAGGACATTTATTCAACTTTTACACAAAACAGATTTTGTACGTTGGTGTTCAACGTTACTTAGAAGTTGTTTCAACGTTGGTATCCACCCATCGCAGCAACTTACAAAATATTAGCGGACATCTCCACGTTGTAGCAACGTTTCTCCAACGTTGCAGCTACTTTCATAACAACGTTGGAATGTTGCTAAGAAAACGTTGCTACAACGTTGTCACAACGTTGTGTGCTAGTAGGGATACGAATATTATTTATTTATTACTGTACTGCCGTGAAAAAGAAAAACTTACATAAATACAAAACCAATGAAACTGAGAAAATTAAGATAAACTGATCTATTTAAAATCTTTTATGAAAATAATGTTTTAATAATAAAAATTAGGACTTGTATTAAAACAGGTATTTTCTATCTAATAGTGCATTAAAAATTCGAATTGAAAAAAAAATCCTTTAAAAAATGTAAAGAATGTACTTACGTGGTTTTATTTAGTAAAATATTTCATCAAAACCTTAAGTAAAAGCACTTGCGTGGTTTTTCAGTTAAAACATAAATGAACTTGGACATACTTTTATACATTAAAACTTACATAAATGAAATAAATGAAACTTAATTTTAATTAAATAACAACATGTTATACATTAAATTAATTGTACAAGTACTTACGTAGATTTCTATTTATCACAGTTCAAAGTTGAGTCAAAATTATTATAAAGAACTTACATTAATCGATGCGAACTTTAATTTTCAACAAGTAAGTAGTATTCAGTCACATTTTTACACGAAAAACTTACTCAAAAGATTTTGCGTAAGCTTTTATTTAACATTTTATAATGAGACTACACGACTTACGTCACTTTTACCCAACGGAAAGTCACTTACGGTAGTTTTTCCATATTACTTTAATAAATTTTAAAATTATCAGGTACTTACAATATTTTTTTTTATTTTTTTTTAGAAAAACAACATGTTATATTACCTTAATTTTTTAATAGATAAATTCAACAATTTCTACGGAATTCATTGATACCAATAACTCATTTTCGAACAAAATGTCACTTATGTATGTTTTTCTTTTTCACGGCAGTGTAATACATGAGAGGGCCAGAAATGAAAAACAATAGTGTAAGATACTTTTCATAAAAAAAATCTCTATTCACATTGGTAGAAATTTTTGCATGGTTCAGAATACTTGTTGATTACAGCTTGATTTCAGTGCTTTCAATTGCAGAAAATTTTACGAAGTTTACGTGATATATATAAAAATTTTTATTTAAAATATAAATTTATGGTACGATTCAAAATACTTGTCGATTTCAGTTTGATTTCAGTTCTTTCAATTGCAGAAATTTTTTATATGAAATTTTCGTAATATTTAAAAAACTGTTTAATTAAAATTCAAAGAAATAGATAAAATAAGGGAGTTAGAATTAATATTATTTATTTATTAAATAACAATGTTAGATTGAATTGCAGAATTTATTTATCAGATAACAATTTTCAATGTTTGATTAGAATAACACAATACTTGCGGGTTTTGACACTTTCTTGGAAGGTGTTTTTGATTACAGTACTTTCAATTGCAGAAAACTATTATGGAATATAAGTTACATATAAAAAATGTATTAACACAATACTTGTGGGTTTAGACACCTTCATGGAAGGTGTTTTCGAATTTAATACTTTCAATTGCAGAAAAATATTATGGAATATAAGTTAGATATAGAAAAGGTATAATTAAAATATAAATAAGTAGAGAAAATATGGAAATTAGAATCAAAGATATTTTTATCTTATACTTTGTAACGGGGTGGGTACTGGGGAAATGTAAGGCCCACGGTTAGGCCCAATTTGTCCCAACTTACCAACCTTAAGTGTGCAGTCCCACGATGCGGCCGGGAACCGCTTTGATTCCCGTGCAATGCCGTTAACAACGTCAAACACCTCGTTTGACTTAGATACCGTGTGTTGGGCCCTATGCCCAAAATTGCCAACTAGGATAAACACCGGAGAGGGCGGTATTCGTAGGATAGGATGGTAACCGGTAAAACACTATCAACAATCGATATTAATCGTTAATCGGCGAGAAAGATTGTCTCGCCGAGTCAATTTATTAAATTACCAATTAAATAATAATAAATTAAGAATAAATTAACGTTAACAATTTACGGGGAGTCGTACCGATGACTACCCCCGAGGTCAGCGCGAATACAGTCAGTTAAAATCTATTTAACTGTAGATTACGAGCAACCGATCCGAATATGATCGGCTGCTTAACCTGATGGCATACGTCACACCGTGTGACGTATGTATCTCTGATGTAGAGAGCTTTGACGTAGAAGCTTCCTACGTCACGCGCGCCTTCTCTCGTGAAGTGGCTCCCGCGAACCACCGACCTGTCTATCCGTGCGGGTATTGTCACGAGAGGGGGAAAAGAAGGAACGCTTCCTCACCTGGACCGTACCAGGTAAATCGGGACGCGAAATATTATGTAAACACACGGGTCTAAACGTGGTGCACCACTTACCGCTTGTCTAAATATCGCGCCTCGGCGGGAAACGACTGGGCCAAGGAGAGATAGTTTGTCCTCGTGCTTATCTCTCTCTCTCACTCCAATGGTCTGGAAGGTCGTCGACTCTTGGCTTCCTCTTCTGACTGCCCGTGAGACGTGCTGCTTTGCACGCCGACGTGGAGGTTGGTGGGGAGAAAACCTCACACCCACACACTGAATGCACCAGTCTTTAATCTCTTATTTTCCGTTAAAAATCTCTCGGCCGTTGTCAACACGATGTTGTTGCCGATTGCGCGCGAACTCAATCTCGTTACTCTCCCCGCGCACGATACTCGCGCGCGTTCCCTGCGCGCGCATCAATCTCGATACTCTTTTCGGTTACTCACCTGATCGGTAACTCGCTTACCGTTATAACTTTAAAATTTATCAGACAGAGAACAATTTTAAATGTGTGATTAAACAAACACCATAAGGAGAAAATTTGTCGCTTCAATTTTGATTTAAGTGCTTCCAATTGCAGAAATTTTTTACGAAGTTAAACTAATAAATATATGTATAAAAATGTTTATTTAAAATATATTTAAAATATATCTAAGGCATGGTTCAAAATACTTGTCGGTTCCAGTTTGATTTCAGTCCTTTCAATTGCAGATAAAGAGAAATACTTGTCGTTTCTAGTTTGATTTTAGCGCTTTCAATTGTAGAATGTTTTTACACAGTTTAATTAATAATATATCGGAAATACATTTTGGTTTAGATATAATACATCAGAATGCTTTATTTGACCATATTATTTTACACGATAACCTACTAATTATTATCGATATAAGATGATATTAGTAGGTCAAAAATAACTCGACTGAAATACTTAATCAATGGTGGTGCAAGTATTATTTTATTTAAAGAGCATAAAAAGAGAGAAATTACTTTTTATTAGTTATGCAGAAATTAATTTTGCAAAATTGAATTATTATTATTCTATAAAATTGTTTATCTATTGATGTAAAGCACGGGAAGGATAGTCATTGTTTATTTACAGAGAATAAAAAAAGGAGTTTCCTTTTATCAGTTTTGTGGAAATTAATAAAAATTATATTATAGAGTTTAAATAATTTTAAATATATAAAGGTTTAATTAAAAAAAATACAATGTATTTTATCGTAAAAAATACTTTGATTTCAGTACTACCTATTGCAGAAACTTTTATGGAGTTTACGCAAAATATATAAATTTCAATTAAAAAACAAACCATGGTATCGTAAACAATACTTGTCGATTATTCCGCTTTTATTTCAGTACTTTCTAATGCAGAACCTTTATGGATTTTTAGCAAAAAAAAATATATAAATATTTAATTACAATTACTTTTCGATTATTCCGGTTTGAATTCAGTACTTTCTATTGCAGAAACTTCTTATGGAGTTTAAGCAAAATATAAGTAGAAATGGGATGGGAGTAATAATTAAAGATTTCTTATCGGATAACCATACTTGCAAATTTTGACACCTTCGTAGAAGGTGTTTTATATAAATTACTGTCTAGAGGCACAAATTCAACGTGGAATATTTAATAATGAATAATAAAATTATTGAAAGTGAAACTGTAATAAATAAATAAAAATTTTTTATATAATATTTCATAATAAATACATGCACGAGCGATTTAGAGTCAAAAGATGACTTAGTGTGGTAAGGTTGAAATTTGACAAGCGGGGTGTTGGAATGTCTAAAGGAAATATGGAGAAATAAAGACTTTAAGGTACAAGGTGCGTGGAATCGTCGGGTTCCCGGTAGCCAAGTGGTAAGGCAAGTGCCCGGTAAGCAGGAGACCGTCGGTTCGATCCCGACTTGGAGACGTTTATTTCTTTCTTTCTCGATCTTTCCTTAATTAATTTTCTACTACCTGTGGCAACATTTAAAACTGAGCTATATGTAAGTAAGTTGCTAGTAAAGAGGGTTTTGTCCAATATTTAAATAAACATTGAGCAATACAAATTGACTCGTAAGTACCAATTCAAATGTATATAATACTTTAAAATAAATACATGCACGAGCGATTTAGTGACAAAATTTAAAATATAATGCTAAGGTTGACTTTTATTAAGCGGGGAGTTGGGATGTCTAAAGGAAATATGGAGAAATAAAGGCTTCAAAGTACGAGGTGCGTGGAATCGTCGGGTTCTCGGAAGACAAGTGGTAAGGCAACTACCCGGTAAGCAGGAGACCGTCGGTTCGATCCCGACCTATGGACGTTGATTTTATTCTTTCTCGATCTTTCCTTAATTAATTTTCTAATACCTCTGGCAACATTAAAGCCTGAGCTATATGCAAGTAAGTTGCTAATGAAGATGGTTATGTGCAATAATTAAAATAATATTGACAACACAAATTAGCTCGTGAATACCGATTTAATTTAATATAACACTTTGTAATAAATACATGCACAAGCGATTTAGAGTCAAAAGGTAAAATTAAGTGCCAAGGTTGAAATTTGACAATTGAGGAGGGGGAATGTATAAAGGAAATATGGAAAATAAAGACTTCAAGGTACAAGGTGCGTGAAATTTCGGGTTCCGAGTAGCCAAGTGGTAAGGCTGCCCGGTAAGGAGGAGACCGTCGGTTCGATCCGGACCTGGGGACGTTGATTTTTTTCTTTCTCGATCTTTCCTGCAAAGAAAGAAAAAAAGAACTGCAGGCATTCGCTCAGGCAAAGGGGTACCAGCGCAACATTAGTGGCCTTGGCAAGTTCCCCTCCCAAACCCAGCATGGCCGTATTCGGTCACCCACTAGCATTGCATAGGTTGAGGAGATTTTTTGCCACTTGATACGGCAGCCAGACTATGTTAGTTATACTGATCCGGACCCCTGTACTACCTGACGGTCTGGGAGCGCCAGTAAACACAGTTTTCCTACTGTACCCTCTAGTCGACGCCCCCCCCCCCCCCGATACCCCGAGCCGCGCAAAACTGCTGAATTGAGTACGCAGCAATCCTTGGTTTGCCTGTCTATAACTGTCGTGTCTGTGTCTGTGTCAGTGTTAAAAGTCAAGTCAAGTTAAAAGTTGTCTTAAAGTTACCGGAAGAACAGTGTTAAAAGTCAAGTCAGTTAAAAGTGTTGAAAGTATCAGTGTCAGTGTTAAAAAAGTGTGTATTTGTGCAGTTTACTATTTTGTGACAATCCCAACTCGTACTACCTCCTTCCTCAAGTTGGAGAAACTGTTCTTAGCCTCCAAATGAATCGGAATGGAGGGAACCGATTCTCGCCCTTAACCCAGAGAGAGTCCATTCAGATAGAGAGCCCATTATTAGTGGAGTGCTTGCATTCAAATGACAGCCCTGATTATGGGGATCCACAACCAGAGAATAGCCCATTTTACCGGGATCCGTTTATTCACAATCTCCCTCTGGTTAAGTTTGATTAAGCGTCCTAACGAAGATCAAACGTGCCTCTCCACTAGTCTTTGCAGGCACGCTTCAAAGTGGCAGTTCTGCGGAGGAATATTTTTTACCTTACTTATTGCAAAAATATTTTATTCGCTAATGATTTTCAAATTTATATTCAGTTTAGACCGTACGACCTTGATTCAACTATAAATAAATTAAATTAAGATGCACTTGCTATTGTTAATTGGGGAAAATATCACAGTCCAAAATCATATGCGCAATATCATTGATAAGTCAACTATTTTACCAGTGGTTATTGATAGTATTTCCATTCCATTCGATTCTACTGTTAAAAACCTTGGCTTACTTTTATTTGAAGATTTTACATGAAATGTTCATATTTCATCAGTCGGTCCTAGAGTTCATAACATTCTTTACAAATTATGTTATAAGGGTTATTCGCTGTCATATGAACAGTCCGTTAAATACATTTTATAAGCAGCTCAGATGGCTAAAAGTATATGAACATGAAAAATACTTTCTGGATATCTTAGTATATAAAATCTTTACTACGTAAAAAACCTCATAATTATATGAACCATTCCCTTGCATTGATGAAGAAGTGAGATGTTCAGCTAGAAACCCAAGCTCTTCAGTTTTTAGTTTTTGATGTGCTATAACTGGATGCCTTGATCAGAGCTTTGTAGATCGCGCGATCCGTATATATTATCTTTGTTTTTTATTATAATAATGCGTTTCTTTTATTTATTGCCATATTTATAAATTCAATAAGATAATCATTGAATTTAGCATTTCTCCAATAATATTTATAATACTTATATATACGGCAATAAATGCAAGAACACGCAATATTATAATTAAAAACAATGATAAAATAGATAAAAAAATATCAAAATACACCATAACACTACTTTATAATAAAGAGCTTATAATAAAGAGCATTCAATAAATGTTCCCAAATGCTGATAAAATGTATCAACACTATTCCGTTACTTAACCATAAGCTTGACACTATCATTAAATTAGGCAAAGACAAAACATCAAAATGGGATGAGACAGGTGTAGTTTACTAGTTATCTGGAATTAAATGACGGACTATTTATATTGGAGAAACAACACGCTACTTAAAAAAATCGAATAAAAGTATTATAAACAATGTAAATCATAATTTCACTAGGACGATGTAAAAATAATAGATAAAGAATCTTGTTATAAAAAAATTAGTAGAAAACAAGATACTCAACATTTAAACCGACAATATATAAATGTTATGAATATAATTTAAAGAGACTAATATACACAAACTACGACGTATAGTTTGTAAACACACACCTGCTTTGTTTTTGTACAAAAATACGTTAATTTCGTTTGAAATGTTATTTGACGAAGCTCACTTAAGCTGTAACATTAAACAAATGGAAGCGACGACGGATGCAAGATTTTCCGGTGTTTCGAGCCGCATAGGAGCGCTGGAAACAGCGAACGAGGAGATACATGGCAGGTTAGACGATTCTCAGAACAGCCGGTCTTCGTCGGCAGTGTTGTCTATGGCAGCCTCTTCGGATACCTGTGAGTTATTATTATTGGGCATCCCTGTGGATCTTGCCTTATCTGAAGAGGAGGCCGTCGATAAAGTACTTTCTGCCATCGATCTCCCACGTGTTAGCTCTCAAGTGGTTGGTACTCGTCCTTGGCTTGTTCGGAACAAGACGGGAATTAAAAAGTCGGGACCGACGAATTCGTCTTCGACTGCGAGCGGTTTTAGTTCTAATTCTAATTTAAATGTTAATCTTAGTAATAATAACGATAACGTAAACGTCAACAAGGGAATTGTTTTCCGGGTTTCCTCCCCATCAATTAGGGATCTTGTTCTAGAGAAGGCTCGCCTTCTCAAGGGCTTATCTGCGGATTTCCTCTTTGGTGCGGGTGGGGGCTCGTCGATCTTTTTACGTGCGCTCTGGCCCAGGGAGTTGCACGTCCTGCTAAGTAAAGCGCTGCGTCGTTCCGTAGACTTGGGTTTCGGTAGGCCTTTTATTAAGAATTACACGGTATTTATGCGGAAAACGAAGGGAGAACAGCTTTTCCCGATTCACTCTGAATCTGACTTGGTTAAATTTTCAAACCTTAATCCATCTCCTTCTCAATGAAGGTTATCCGGTCAGACGTCATCACCTACTAACAATTCATTCTCCATTTTTCATGTAAATATTAACCGTCTAAAAACACACTTCTCATCTATTGAATCACTAGTCCTTCCATTGAATCGCGATATCATTACATTCTCAGAAACTTTTCTCACAGATCATGACTCCTGCAACATGCTGGGCCTTCCTGGCTACACATTACACAGATTAGACCGGGTGGGTAAGGAGGGGAGGGGGGTAGCCGCCTATTTCAGGAGTAATCTTGATGTTAGGCTTGTGGCTCACTCTGATCCTGTCTTTTCCAACACCCCGGAATTTTTAATTTTTCAAGTTAGTAATAAAACTAGTACGCTGCTATTTAGTGTTGTCTACAGGAGGCCCACAGCGGCCTACCCATCACAATTTTTTGATACGTTGAATAATTTTTTACATACATGTGACCAGGTAGTCATCACAGGCGACTTTAATATTAATATGTGCAGTAGGGACGAGGCGTCCGCCATGTTGGATTCATACGTAGATTCAGTAAACCTCTTCCTTATCAAATCTGACCCTACACATCATGCGCATTTCACCAACCATTCAACTCATACCTGGCTGGATTTATTTATAACGCGTAATCCTCCGCCAGTCTATTCTTACTATAAGTCTTCAGTTCCCTTTGCAGCAGGACATGATTATATTGTACTAGCTTTTGATTTTATTAAGCCATTGCAGGCGGTAAAGAAGATTTGGTCACGGAACCTTGCTATAATTGATCCGCCGGAGGCAGCTGCTCTTTTTTCCGATACTTTTAATCATCTTTCAGCTCATTCAAGCACTACCACTGTGTCGTCTTCACCATCAATTTTTCACCCTTCAACCACGTCGTCTGGCCGTTCACCTTCCTCCTCTCAACATACGCTGATGCCTTGTTCTTCATCCTCCACTACCATCAACATTCTACTCTCAAACCTGGTTTCAGCTACCCTGCATACTTTTGATTCACTCGCTCCCGCCAAACTCATCACCATCGAAAATATCAACAAATCATGGATTACACCTCATATTAAACAAACTATTAAATCTCGTAACATGGAATATAGAAGATACTTGGCCACTGGCCTGAGCTCGGACTATCAGAAGTACAAGGATTTACGTAATCTGGTTAGAAATGGCATAGATTCTAATAAATTTTTCTACTATAATAACAGAATCAATTCGGCCTCTAGCTCGTCTAGTTTGTGGAAAGAGCTCAGCAACACGAGTCTCGTGTATAAAACATCTCAATCACCTCTCAATATTTTTTCACCCGATCAGCTCAACACCCACTATGCCTCTATTTCATATTCACCCAGTCCTTTCACTCTTACCCAACTTCAGTCTCTCATTTCATCAGTAGACATTTTGCCCTCATCTTATCCATTAATTTCCTTTCACTTTGCCACTATCACCTCGCATAAAGTCCTCTCTACTATGTCAAGGGCCACCTCCAAGGCTACTGGGTACGATGGATTTTCTATTCCAATGTTGAAACTGTTAGCTGCTCAATTAGCACCCCATCTTACTGATTTCTTCAACTTATCTCTCTCAACGGGAGTTTTTCCAAAGCCTTGGACTAGGTCTCTCCTTTTTTCTTTGGCTAAGTCAAACAGAGTGATATCGCCGTCTGACACTAGGCCTATAGCAAATCTCTGTGAAGTCTTCAAGATCATAGACAAATTAGTTCACGAACAACTCACAGAATATCTTAACAGTAATAATTTAATTATTGAGACACAAGCGGGCTTCCGCCGAGGGCATAGTACCCAGACGGCTCTGATAGGTGTCTTAGATGACGTTAGGAGAGCCATAGACAAACGAATGATCACCATTCTTATTTTATTTGATTTTTCGAAAGCGTTCGATTCGGTGCCACATGACCTGATGCTTTGTAAATTACGCTCTATAGGTTGCTCGGATACGGTTCTCTCGTGGTTCTACCATTATCTGGTTGGACGTACTCAATCGGTTGTGGATGAACTGGGGATGGGTTCGGCCTGGCTCGACACGTCTAGGGGGGTGCCACAGGGCAGTGTCCTCGGCCCACTTTTATTTTCTATTTTTACTTCTCGCGGGTGTTAAAAAATTTTGACCATGACACTCAGATCTACCACTCGTTCTACCCAACCGATCTTACTCATGGTGTACAAAGGATTTCGGAAGACGCTAATGCGATAGACAACTGGGCGAGATTGAATGGTCTGAATCTGAATGTAAAAAAGACGAAAGTGATGATCTTAGGAAGTCAGGCTTTTATTTCACGCATTGACTTTGATTCTGCCCGAAGGTTTTAATAGGGAATGATTTCCTTAACTATGAATCTGAGGTCAAATCTTTGGGCATATGGATTTGACCCACCCTGGACTGGTCTCGTCAGCTCGCATCTGTGTCGCAGCGAGTTCATGGAGTTCTTCACTCCTTAAGGGGATGTCGGATAGTCCTGAAAATACCTACCTTACCGGTATAGTCGATAATTTTGACTTTTTATTTTTTAAATAAGAATTGAGGTATTATTTTAAAAAAGTGCGAACGTCAAGCCCTTCAGTATTTTATGAGGAAGCTCTAAATAAATTTCGAATGAGTAAAAATAAATATTTTTAATATGATTCTTTGGTTTGAAAATTTTGAACCCAAACATCGCACCTTTAATACATATAAAATTTAACGAAAATTTAGCTAAACCATCACCACAATTTATGTGAGGGCTTGACGTTCTTACTTCAATTCTACTAAATTTCACTAATTAGGAAATCTCTTTTCGGGTGAATTTCTTGTCATCTACTAGCGAAGTTTCAATTATTTTATTAAAAAGTTACACGCAAACCCGATTTACAAAAAATCTGAGAGACAATAATTAATAAATGTTAAATATTCATAATTTTCTTTTATTTTAAATTGTACAACATAAGTACAAAAATTAATATAAAAGTGTATAATAGAAATACACAGATTTATTAAAATCGCCTTGCGAAATCACCTTCTGCATAGCTCCAACGAACGATTATTTTCCAATCTGAATATATTTATTTACAGTTCCTTTGTTTATTTTAATATAAAAACGCGATTCATATCCCAAAATACAGGTTATAAAATGCTAGTGAATACAAATATTAGTAATTCCGAAAAGGCTTGAAGAAAATCTAAAATCATCGTTATAAATGTTAAAAAATATCTTATGCTTTAAACAAAAATCAAGTTTCCCGTTTCCAAGTCTACGGCAGGGGATCACGCTCGCCCTTTCGTGCGAATCCCCGCCCGTAGAGTACTGAACGCGCGCTGCGTCGATTATTTCTTTTCATCTGTTTGGAATGGTAAAATCGCCTTGCGTAATCACCTTCTCCATAGCTCCAGCAAATGATTAATTTCTACTCTATTTACATTTTTATTTACAGTTTTTTTGTTTATTTTAATATAAAAACGCGATTTATATCATAAAATATAGTTTATAATATGCTAGTGAATACAAATATTAGTAATTACGAAAAGGCTTGAAGTAAATCTAAAATCATCGTTATAAATGTTAAAAAAAATCTTATGCTTTAAACAAAAATTAAGTTTCCCGTTTCCAAGTCTACGGGAGGGGATCACGCTCGCGCTTTCGTGCGAATCCCCGCCCGTAGGGTACTGAACGCGCGCTGCGTCGATTATTTCTTTTCATCTGTTTGGAATGGTAAAATCGCCTTGCGGAATCACCTTCTCCATAGCTCCAGCAAATTATTATTTTCTACTCTATTTATATTTTTATTTGCAGTTTTTTTGTTTATTTTAATATAAAAACGCGATTTATATCATAAAATATAGTTTATAATACGCTAGTGAATACAAATATTAGTAATTACGAAAAGGCTTGAAGAAAATCTAAAATCATCGTTATAAATGTTAAAAAAATCTACTGTTTAAACAAAAATCAAGTTTCCCGTTTCCATGTCTACGGGAGGGGATCACGCTCGCGCTTTCGTGCGAATCCCCGCCCGTAGGGTACTGAACGCGCGCTGCGTCGATTATTTCTTTTCATCTGCTTGTAATGGTAAAATCGCCTTGCGAAATCACCTTCTCCATAGCTCCAGCGAACGATTATATTCTACTCTATTTATATTTTTATTTACAGTTCCTTTGTTTATTTTATTATAAAAACGCGACTCATATCCCAAAATGAAGGTTATAAAACACTAGTGAATACAACTATTAGTAATTGCGAAAAGACTTGAGGAAAACCTTGAAGAATTTTTAAAAATTTTAACAAAACTCTTCTGTTTTAGACAAAAATCAAGTTTCCCGTTTCCAAGTCTACGGGAGGGGATCACGCTCGCGCTTTCGTGCGAATCCCCGCCCGTAGGGTACTGAACGCGCGCTGCGTCGATTATTTCTTTTCATCTGTTTGGAATGGTAAAATCGCCTTGCGGAATCACCTTCTCCATAGCTCCAGCAAATGATTATTTTCTACTCTATTTATATTTTTATTTACAGTTTTTTTGTTTATTTTAATATAAAAACGCGATTTATATCATAAAATATAGTTTATATTACGCTAGTGAATACAAATATTAGTAAATACGAAAAGGCTTGAAGAAAATCTAAAATCATCGTTATAAATGTTAAAAAAATCTACTGTTTAAACAAAAATCAAGTTTCCCGTTTCCATGTCTACGGGAGGGGATCACGCTCGCGCTTTCGTGCGAATCCCCGCCCGTAGGGTACTGAACGCGCGCTGCGTCGATTATTTCTTCTCATCTGCTTCTAATAGTAAAATCGCCTTGCGAAATCACCTTCTTCATAGCTCCAGCAAACGATTATTTTCTACTCTATTTATATTTTTATTTATAGTTTTTTTGTTTATTTTAATATAAAAACGCGATTTATATAATAAATATAGGTTATAAAATACTAGTGAATACAACTATTAGTAATTGCGAAAAGACTTGAGGAAAACCTTAAAGAATTATTAAAAATTTTAACAAAACTCTTCTGTTTTAGACAAAAATCAAGTTTCCCGTTTCCAAGTCTACGGGAGGGGATCACGATCGCGCTTTCGTGTGAATGCCCGCCCGTAGAGTACTGAACGCGCGTTGCGTCGATTATTTCTTTTCATCTGTTAGGAATGGTAAAATCGCCTTGCGAAATCACCTTCTCCATAGCTCCAACGAACGATTATTTGCTACTCTAATTAAATTTTTATTTACAGTTCCTATGTTTATTTTAATATACAAACGCGACTCATATCCCAAAATGAAGGTTATAAAATGCTAGTGAATACAAATATTAGTAATTACGGAAAGGCTTGAAGAAAACCTAAAGTCATCGTTATAAATGTTAAAAAAAATCAAATGCTTTAAACAAAATTCAAATTTCCCGTTTCCAAGTCTACGGGAACGGGATCACGCTCGCGCTTTCGTGCGAATGTCCGCCCGTAGAGTACTGAACGCGCGCTGCGTCGATTATTTCTTTTCATCATTTTGGAATGGTAAAATCGCCTTGCGAAATCACCTTCTCCATAGCTCCAACGAACGATTATTTGCTACTCTAATTATATTTTTATTTACAGTTTTTTTGTTTATTTTAATATAAAATGCGACTCATATCCCAAAATGAAGGTTATAAAATGCTAGTGAATACAAATATTAGTAATTACGAAAAGGCTTGAAGAAAATCTAAAGTCATCGTTATAAATGTTAAAAAAAATCTTATGCTTTAAACAAACATCAAGTTTCCCGTTTCCATGTCTACGGGAGGGGATCACGCTCGCGCTTTCGTGCGAATCGCCGCCCGTAGGGTACTGAACGCGCGCTGCGTCGATTATTTCTTTTCATCTGTTTGGAATGGTAAAATCGCCTTGCGGAATCACCTTCTCCATAGCTCCAGCAAATGATTATTTTCTACTCTATTTATATTTTTATTTACAGTTTTTTTGTTTATTTTAATATAAAAACGCGATTTATATCCTAAAATATAGTTTATATTACGCTAGTGAATACAAATATTAGTAATTACGAAAAGGCTTGAAGAAAATCTAGAAACATCGTTATAAATGTTAAAAAAATCTACTGTTTAAACAAAAATCAAGTTTCCCGTTTCCATGTCTACGGGAGGGGATCACGCTCGCGCTTTCGTGCGAATCCCCGCCCGTAGGGTACTGAAAGCGCGCAACGTCGATTATTTCTTTTCATCTGCTTGTAATGGTAAAATCGACTTGCGAAATCACCTTCTCCATAGCTCCACCGAACGATTATTTTCTACTCTATTTATATTTTTATTTGCAGTTTTTTTGTTTATTTTAATATAAAAACGCGACTCATATCCCAAAATGAAGGTTATAAAATGCTAGTGAATACAAATATTAGTAATTACGAAAAGACTTGAAGAAAATCTAAAGTCATCGTTATAAATGTTAAAAAAATTCTTATGCTTTAAACAAACATCAAGTTTCCCGTTTCCATGTCTACGGGAGGGGATCACGCTCGCGCTTTCGTGCGAATCCCCGCCCGTAGGGTACTGAACGCGCGCTGCGTCGATTATTTCTTTTCATCTGCTTGTAATGGTAAAATCGCCTTGCGAAATCACCTTCTCCATAGCTCCAGCGAACGATTATTTTCTACTCTATTTATATTTTTATTTATAGTTTTTTTGTTTATTTTAATATAAAAACGCGATTTATATAATAAATATAGGTTATAATATACTAGTGAATACAACTATTAGTAATTGCGAAAAGACTTGAGGAAAACCTTGAAGAATTATTAAAAATTTTAACAAAACTCTTCTGTTTTAGACAAAAATCAAGTTTCCCGTTTCCAAGTCTACGGGAGGGGATCACGCTCGCGCTTTCGTGCGAATCCCCGCCCGTAGGGTACTCAACGCGCGCTGCGTCGATTATTTCTTTTCATCTGTTTGGAATGGTAAAATCGCCTTGCGGAATCACCTTCTCCATAGCTCCAGCAAATGATTATTTTCTACTCTATTTATATTTTTATTTACAGTTTTTTTGTTTATTTTAATATAAAAACGCGATTTATATCATAAAATATAGTTTATATTACGCTAGTGAATACAAATATTAGTAATTACGAAAAGGCTTGAAGAAAATCTAAAATCATCGTTATAAATGTTAAAAAAATCTACTGTTTAAACAAAAATCAAGTTTCCCGTTTCCATGTCTACGGGAGGGGATCACGCTCGCGCTTTCGTGCGAATCCCCGCCCGTAGGGTACTGAAAGCGCGCTGCGTCGATTATTTCTTTTCATCTGCTTGTAATGGTAAAATCGACTTGCGAAATCACCTTCTTCATAGCTCCAGCAAACGATTATTTTCTACTCTATTTATATTTTTATTTATAGTTTTTTTGTTTATTTTAATATAAAAACGCGATTTATATAATAAATATAGGTTATAATATACTAGTGAATACAACTATTAGTAATTGCGAAAAGACTTGAGGAAAACCTTGAAGAATTATTAAAAATTTTAACAAAACTCTTCTGTTTTAGACAAAAATCAAGTTTCCCGTTTCCAAGTCTACGGGAGGGGATCACGCTCGCGCTTTCGTGCGAATACCCGCCCGTAGGGTACTCAACGCGCGCTGCGTCGATTATTTCTTTTCATCTGTTTGGAATGGTAAAATCGCCTTGCGGAATCACCTTCTCCATAGCTCCAGCAAATGATTATTTTCTACTCTATTTATATTTTTATTTACAGTTTTTTTGTTTATTTTAATATAAAAACGCGATTTATATCCTAAAATATAGTTTATATTACGCTAGTGAATACAAATATTAGTAATTACGAAAAGGCTTGAAGAAAATCTAAAATCATCGTTATAAATGTTAAAAAAATCTACTGTTTAAACAAAAATCAAGTTTCCCGTTTCCATGTCTACGGGAGGGGATCACGCTCGCGCTTTCGTGAGAATCCCCGCCCGTAGGGTACTGAAAGCGCGCTGCGTCGATTATTTCTTTTCATCTGCTTGTAATGGTAAAATCGACTTGCGAAATCACCTTCTTCATAGCTCCAGCAAACGATTATTTTCTACTCTATTTATATTTTTATTTATAGTTTTTTTGTTTATTTTAATATAAAAAAGCGATTTATATAATAAATATAGGTTATAAAATACTAGTGAATACAACTATTAGTAATTGCGAAAAGACTTGAGGAAAACCTTAAAGAATTATTAAATATTTTAACAAAACTCTTCTGTTTTAGACAAAAATCAAGTTTCCCGTTTCCAAGTCTACGGGAGGGGATCACGCTCGCGCTTTGGTGCGAAACCTCGCCCGTAGGGTACTGAACGCGCGCTGCGTCGATTATTTCTTTTCATCTGTTTGGAATGGTAAAATCGCCTTGCGGAATCACCTTCTCCATAGCTCCAACAAATGATTATTTTCTACTCTATTTATATTTTGATTTACAGTTTTTTTGTTTATTTTAATATAAAAACGCGATTTATTTCATAAAATATAGTTTATAATATGCTAGTGAATACAAATATTAGTAATTACGAAAAGGCTTGAAGTAAATCTAAAATCATCGTTATAAATGTTAAAAAAAATCTTATGCTTTAAACAAAAATCAAGTTTCCCGTTTCCAAGTCTTACGGGAGGGGATCACGCTCGCGCTTTCGTGCGAATCCCCGCCCGTAATGTACTGAACGCGCGCTGCGTCGATTATTTCTTTTCATCTGTTTGGAATGGTAAAATCGCCTTGCGGGATCATCTTCTCCATAGCTCCAGCGAACGATTATTTTCTACTCTATTTATATTTTTATTTACAGTTTTTTTGTTTATTATAATATAAAAACGCGATTTATATCATAAAATATAGTTTATAGTATGCTAGTGAATACAAATATTAGTATTTACTAAAAGGCTTGAAGTAAATCTAAAATCATCGTTATAAATGTTAAATAAAATCTTATGCTTTAAACAAAAATCAAGTTTCCCGTTTCCAAGTCTTACGGGAGGGGATCACGCTCGCGCTTTCGTGCGAATCCCCGCCCGTAATGTACCGAACGCGCGCTGCGTCGATTATTTCTTTTCATCTGTTTGGAATGGTAAAATCGCCTTGCGGAATTATCTTCTCCATAGCTCCAGCGAACGATTATTTTCTACTCTATTTATATTTTTATTTACAGTTTTTTTGTTTATTATAATATAAAAACGCGATTTATATCATAAAATATAGTTTATAATATGCTAGTGAATACAAATATTAGTATTTACTAAAAGGCTTGAAGTAAATCTAAAATCATCGTTATAAATGTTAAATAAAATCTTATGCTTTAAACAAAAATCAAGTTTCCCGTTTCCAAGTCTACGGGAGGGGATCACGCTCGCGCTTTGGTGCGAAACCTCGCCCGTAGGGTACAGAACGCGCGCTGCGTCGATTATTTCTTTTCATCTGTTTGGAATGGTAAAATCGCCTTGCGGAATCACCTTCTCCATAGCTCCAGTAAATGATTATTTTCTACTCTATTTATATTTTGATTTACAGTTTTTTTGTTTATTTTAATATAAAAACGCGATTTATATCATAAAATATAGTTTATAATATGCTAGTGAATACAAATATTAGTAATTACAAAAAGGCTTGAAGAAAATCTAAAATCATCGTTATAAATGTTAAAAAAAATCTTATGCTTTAAACAAAAATCAAGTTTCCCGTTTCCATGTCTACGGGAGGGGATCACGCTCGCGCTTTCGTGCGAATCCCCGCCCGTAGGGTACTGAACGCGCGCTGCGTCGATTATTTCTTTTCATCTGCTTGTAATGGTAAAATCGCCTTGCGGAATCATCTTCTCCATAGCTCCAGCGAACGATTATTTTCGACTCTATTTATATTTTTATTTACAGTTTTTTTGTTTATTTTAATATAAAAACGCGATTTATATCATAAAATATAGTTTATATTACGCTAGTGAATACAAATATTAGTAATTGCGAAAAGACTTGAGGAAAACCTTAAAGAATTATTAAAAATTTTAACAAAACTCTTCTGTTTTAGACAAAAATCAAGTTTCTCGTTTCCAAGTCTACGGGAGGGGATCACGCTCGCGCTTTCGTGCGAATCCCCGCCCGTAATGTACTGAACGCGCGCTGCTTCGATTATTTCTTTTCATCTGTTTGGAATGGTAAAATCGCCTTGCGAAATCACCTTCTCCATAGCTCCAACGAACGATTATTTGCTACTCGATTTATATTTTATCTACAGTTCCTTTGTTTATTTTAATATAAAAACGCGATTTATATCATAAAATATAGCTTATAATATGCTAGTGAATACAAATATTAGTAATTACGAAAAGGCTTGAAGTAAATCTATATACATCGTTATAAATGTTAAAAAAAAATCTTATGCTTTAAACAAAAATCAAGTTTCTCGTTTGCGGGAGGGGATCACGCTCGCGCTTTCGTGCGAATCCCCGCCCGTAGGGTACTGAACGCGCGCTGCGTCGATTATTTCTTTTCATCTGTTTGGAATGGTAAAAATCGCCTTGCGGAATCACCTTCTCCATAGCTCCAGCGAACGATTATTTTCTACTCTATTTATATTTTTATTTATAGTTTTTTTTATTTTAATATAAAAACGCGATTTATATAATAAATATAGGTTATAAAATACTAGTGAATACAACTATTAGTAATTGCGAAAAGACTTGAGGAAAACCTAGAAGATTATTAAAAATTTTAACAAAACTCTTCTGTTTTAGACAAAAATCAAGTTTCCCGTTTCAAAGTCTACGGGAGGGGATCACGCTCACGCTTTCGTGCGAATCCCCGCCCGTAGGGTACTCAACGCGCGCTGCGTCGATTATTCTTTTCATCTGTTTGGAATGGTAAAATCGCCTTGCGGAATCACATTCTCCATAGATCCAGCGAACAAATATTTTCCAATCTGAGTATATTTATTTACAGTTCCTTTGATTATTTTAATATAAAAACGCGATTCATATCCCAAAATATAGGTTATAATATGCTAGTGAATACAAATATTAGTAATTACGAAAAGGCTTGAAGTAAATCTAAAATCATCGTTATAAATGTTAAAAAAAATCTTATGCTTTAAACAAAAATCAAGTTTCCCGTTTCCAAGTCTTACGGGAGGGGATCACGCTCGCGCTTTCGTGCGAATCCCCGCCCGTAATGTACTGAACGCGCGCTGCGTCGATTATTTCTTTTCATCTGTTTGGAATGGTAAAATCGCCTTGCGGGATCATCTTCTCCATAGCTCCAGCGAACGATTATTTTCTACTCTATTTATATTTTTATTTACAGTTTTTTTGTTTATTATAATATAAAAACGCGATTTATATCATAAAATATAGTTTATAGTATGCTAGTGAATACAAATATTAGTATTTACTAAAAGGCTTGAAGTAAATCTAAAATCATCGTTATAAATGTTAAATAAAATCTTATGCTTTAAACAAAAATCAAGTTTCCCCGTTTCCAAGTCTTACGGGAGGGGATCACGCTCGCGCTTTCGTGCGAATCCCCGCCCGTAATGGTACCGAACGCGCGCTGCGTCGATTATTTCTTTTCATCTGTTTGGAATGGTAAAAATCGCCTTGCGGAATTATCTTCTCCATAGCTCCAGCGAACGATTATTTTCTACTCTATTTATATTTTTATTACAGTTTTTTTGTTTATTATAATATAAAAACGCGATTTATATCATAAAATATAGTTTATAATATGCTAGTGAATACAAATATTAGTATTACTAAAAGGCTTGAAGTAAATCTAAAATCATCGTTATAAATGTTAAATAAAATCTTATGCTTTAAAACAAAAATCAAGTTTCCCGTTTCCAGTCTACGGGAGGGGATCACGCTCGCGCTTTGGTGCGAAACCTCGCCCGTAGGGTACAGAACGCGCGCTGCGTCGATTATTTCTTTTCATCTGTTTGGAATGGTAAAATCGCCTTGCGGAATCACCTTCTCCATAGCTCCAGTAAATGATTATTTTCTACTCTATTTATATTTTGATTTACAGTTTTTTTGTTTATTTTAATATAAAAAACGCGATTTATATCATAAAATATAGTTTATAATATGCTAGTGAATACAAATATTAGTAATTACAAAAAGGCTTGAAGAAAATCTAAAATCATCGTTATAAATGTTAAAAAAAATCTTATGCTTTAAACAAAAATCAAGTTTCCCGTTTCCATGTCTACGGGAGGGGATCACGCTCGCGCTTTCGTGCGAATCCCGCCCGTAGGGTACTGAACGCGCGCTGCGTCGATTATTTCTTTCATCTGCTTGTAATGGTAAAATCGCCTTGCGGAATCATCTTCTCATAGCTCCAGCGAACGATTATTTTCGACTCTATTTATATTTTTATTTACAGTTTTTTTGTTTATTTTAATATAAAACGCGATTTATATCATAAAATATAGTTTATATTACGCTAGTGAATACAAATATTAGTAATTGCGAAAAGACTTGAGGAAAACCTTAAAGAATTATTAAAAATTTTAACAAAACTCTTCTGTTTTAGACAAAAAATCAAGTTTCTCGTTTCCAAGTCTACGGGAGGGGATCACGCTCGCGCTTTCGTGCGAATCCCCGCCCGTAATGTACTGAACGCGCGCTGCTTCGATTATTTCTTTTCATCTGTTTGGAATGGTAAAATCGCCTTGCGAAATCACCTTCTCCATAGCTCCAACGAACGATTATTTGCTACTCGATTTATATTTTTATCTACAGTTCCTTTGTTTATTTTAATATAAAAACGCGATTTATATCATAAATATAGCTTATAATATGCTAGTGAATACAAATATTAGTAATTACGAAAAGGCTTGAAGTAAATCTATATACATCGTTATAAATGTTAAAAAAAATCTTATGCTTTAAACAAAAATCAAGTTTCTCGTTGCGGGAGGGGGATCACGCTCGCGCTTTCGTGCGAATCCCCGCCGTAGGGTACTGAACGCGCGCTGCGTCGATTATTTCTTTTCATCTGTTTGGAATGGTAAAAATCGCCTTGCGGAATCACCTTCTCCATAGCTCAGCGAACGATTAGTTTCTACTCTATTTATATTTTTATTTATAGTTTTTTTTTATTTTAATATAAAAACGCGATTTATATAATAAATATAGGTTATAAAATACTAGTGAATACAACTATTAGTATTGCGAAAAGACTTGAGGAAAACCTAGAAGATTATTAAAAATTTAACAAAACTCTTCTGTTTTAGACAAAAATCAAGTTTCCCGTTTCAAAGTCTACGGGAGGGGATCACGCTCACGCTTTCGTGCGAATCCCCGCCCGTAGGGTACTCAACGCGCGCTGCGTCGATTATTTCTTTTCATCTGTTTGGAATGGTAAAATCGCCTTGCGGAATCACATTCTCCATAGATCCAGCGAACAAATATTTCCAATCTGAGTATATTTATTTACAGTTCCTTTGATTATTTTAATATAAAAACGCGATTCATATCCCAAAATATAGGTTATAAAATGCTAGTGAATATTAATATTAGTAATTACGAAAAGGTTTGAAGAAAATCTAAAATCATCATTATAAATGTGAAAAAATATCTTATGCTTTAAACAAAAATCAAGGTTTCCCGTTTTCAAGTCTACGGGAGGGGATCACGCTCGCAGCTATCTTCCGAATCCCGGCCGTAGGGTACTGAACGCGCGCTGCGTCGATTATTTCTTTTCATCTGTTTGGAATGGTAAAAACGCCTAGCGAAATCACCTTCTCCATATCTCCAGCGAACGATTATTTTTCAATCTGAGTATATTTATTTACAGTTCCTTTGTTTATTTAATATAAAAACGCGATTCATATCCCAAAATATAGGTTATAAAATGCTAGTGAATACAAATATTAAGTAATTACGAAAAGGCTTGAAGAAAATCTAAATTCATCATTATAAATGTTAAAAAATATCTTATGCTTTAAATAGAAATCAAGTTCCCGTTTCCAAGTCTACGGGAGGGGATCACGCTCGCGCTTTCGTGGGAATCCCCGCCCGTAGAGTACTGAACGCACGCTGCGTCGATTATTTCTTTTCATCTGTTTGAATGGTAAAAACGCCTAGCGAAATTACCTTCTCCATAGCTCCAGCGAACGATTATTTTCCAATCTGAGTATATTTATTTACAGGTTCCTTTGATTATTTTAATATAAAAACGCGATTCATATCCCAAAATATAGGTTATAAAATGCTAGTGAATATTAATATTAGTAATTACGAAAAGGTTTGAAGAAAATCTAAAATCATCATTATAAATGTTAAAAAATATCTTATGTTTAAACAAAAATCAAGTTTCCCGTTTCCAGTCTACGGGAGGGGATCACTCTCAGCGCTTTCGTGGGAATCCCGCCCGTAGGGTACTGAACGCGCGCTGCGTCGATTATTTCTTTTCATCTGTTTGGAATGGTAAAAACGTCTAGCGAAATCACCTTCTCCATATCTCCAGCGAACGATTATTTTTCAATCTGAGTACATTTATTTACAGTTCCTTCGTTTATTTTAATATAAAAACGCGATTCATATCCCAAAATATAGGTTATAAAATGCTAGTGAATACAAATATTAGTAATCACGAAAAGGCTTGAAGAAAATCTAATTCATCATTATAAATGTTAAAAAATATCTTATGCTTTAAACAGAAATCAAGTTTCCCGTTTCCAAGTCTACGGGAGGGGATCACGCCTCGCGCTTTCGTGGGAATCCCCGCCCGTAGAGTACTGAACGCACGCTGCGTCGATTATTTCTTTTCATCTGTTTGGAATGGTAAAGTCGCCTTGCGAAATCACCTTCTCCATAGCTCCAGCAAATGATTATTTTCTACTCTATTTATATTTTTATTTACAGTTTTTTGTTTATTTTAATATAAAAAACAGCGATTTATATGATAAATATAGTTTATAAGAATGCTAGTGAATACAAATATTAGTAATTGCGAAAAGACTTGAGGAAAACCTTGAAGAATTATTAAAAATTTTAACAAAACTCTTCTGTTTTAGACAAAAATCAAGTTTCCCGTTTCCAAGTCTACGGGAGGGGATCACGCTCGCGCTTTCGTGCGAATCCCCGCCCGTAGGGTACTCAACGCGCGCTGCGTCGATTATTTCTTTTCATCTGTTTGGAATGGTAAAATCGCCTTGCGGAATCACCTTCTCCATAGCTCCAGCAAATGATTATTTTCTACTCTATTTATATTTTTTTTACAGTTTTTTTGTTTATTTTAATATAAAAACGCGATTTATATCATAAAATATAGTTTATATTACGCTAGTGAATACAAATATTAGTAATTACGAAAAGGCTTGAAGAAAATCTAAAATCATCGTTATAAATGTTAAAAAAATCTACTGTTTAAACAAAAATCAAGTTTCCCGTTTCCATGTCTACGGGAGGGGATCACGCTCGCGCTTTCGTGCGAATCCCCGCCCGTAGGGTACTGAAAGCGCGCTGCGTCGATTATTTCTTTTCATCTGCTTGTAATGGTAAAATCGACTTGCGAAATCACCTTCTTCATAGCTCCAGCAAACGATTATTTTCTACTCTATTTATATTTTTATTTATAGTTTTTTTGTTTATTTTAATATAAAAACGCGATTTATATAATAAATATAGGTTATAATATACTAGTGAATACAACTATTAGTAATTGCGAAAAGACTTGAGGAAAACCTTGAAGAATTATTAAAAATTTTAACAAAACTCTTCTGTTTTAGACAAAAATCAAGTTTCCCGTTTCCAAGTCTACGGGAGGGGATCACGCTCGCGCTTTCGTGCGAATACCCGCCCGTAGGGTACTCAACGCGCGCTGCGTCGATTATTTCTTTTCATCTGTTTGGAATGGTAAAATCGCCTTGCGGAATCACCTTCTCCATAGCTCCAGCAAATGATTATTTTCTACTCTATTTATATTTTTATTTACAGTTTTTTTGTTTATTTTAATATAAAAACGCGATTTATATCCTAAAATATAGTTTATATTACGCTAGTGAATACAAATATTAGTAATTACGAAAAGGCTTGAAGAAAATCTAAAATCATCGTTATAAATGTTAAAAAAATCTACTGTTTAAACAAAAATCAAGTTTCCCGTTTCCATGTCTACGGGAGGGGATCACGCTCGCGCTTTCGTGAGAATCCCCGCCCGTAGGGTACTGAAAGCGCGCTGCGTCGATTATTTCTTTTCATCTGCTTGTAATGGTAAAATCGACTTGCGAAATCACCTTCTTCATAGCTCCAGCAAACGATTATTTTCTACTCTATTTATATTTTTATTTATAGTTTTTTTGTTTATTTTAATATAAAAAAGCGATTTATATAATAAATATAGGTTATAAAATACTAGTGAATACAACTATTAGTAATTGCGAAAAGACTTGAGGAAAACCTTAAAGAATTATTAAATATTTTAACAAAACTCTTCTGTTTTAGACAAAAATCAAGTTTCCCGTTTCCAAGTCTACGGGAGGGGATCACGCTCGCGCTTTGGTGCGAAACCTCGCCCGTAGGGTACTGAACGCGCGCTGCGTCGATTATTTCTTTTCATCTGTTTGGAATGGTAAAATCGCCTTGCGGAATCACCTTCTCCATAGCTCCAACAAATGATTATTTTCTACTCTATTTATATTTTGATTTACAGTTTTTTTGTTTATTTTAATATAAAAACGCGATTTATTTCATAAAATATAGTTTATAATATGCTAGTGAATACAAATATTAGTAATTACGAAAAGGCTTGAAGTAAATCTAAAATCATCGTTATAAATGTTAAAAAAAATCTTATGCTTTAAACAAAAATCAAGTTTCCCGTTTCCAAGTCTTACGGGAGGGGATCACGCTCGCGCTTTCGTGCGAATCCCCGCCCGTAATGTACTGAACGCGCGCTGCGTCGATTATTTCTTTTCATCTGTTTGGAATGGTAAAATCGCCTTGCGGGATCATCTTCTCCATAGCTCCAGCGAACGATTATTTTCTACTCTATTTATATTTTTATTTACAGTTTTTTTGTTTATTATAATATAAAAACGCGATTTATATCATAAAATATAGTTTATAGTATGCTAGTGAATACAAATATTAGTATTTACTAAAAGGCTTGAAGTAAATCTAAAATCATCGTTATAAATGTTAAATAAAATCTTATGCTTTAAACAAAAATCAAGTTTCCCGTTTCCAAGTCTTACGGGAGGGGATCACGCTCGCGCTTTCGTGCGAATCCCCGCCCGTAATGTACCGAACGCGCGCTGCGTCGATTATTTCTTTTCATCTGTTTGGAATGGTAAAATCGCCTTGCGGAATTATCTTCTCCATAGCTCCAGCGAACGATTATTTTCTACTCTATTTATATTTTTATTTACAGTTTTTTTGTTTATTATAATATAAAAACGCGATTTATATCATAAAATATAGTTTATAATATGCTAGTGAATACAAATATTAGTATTTACTAAAAGGCTTGAAGTAAATCTAAAATCATCGTTATAAATGTTAAATAAAATCTTATGCTTTAAACAAAAATCAAGTTTCCCGTTTCCAAGTCTACGGGAGGGGATCACGCTCGCGCTTTCGTGCGAATCCCCGCCCGTAATGTACTGAACGCGCGCTGCGTCGATTATTTCTTTTCATCTGTTTGGAATGGTAAAATCGCCTTGCGGGATCATCTTCTCCATAGCTCCAGCGAACGATTATTTTCTACTCTATTTATATTTTTATTTACAGTTTTTTTGTTTATTATAATATAAAAACGCGATTTATATCATAAAATATAGTTTATAGTATGCTAGTGAATACAAATATTAGTATTTACTAAAAGGCTTGAAGTAAATCTAAAATCATCGTTATAAATGTTAAATAAAATCTTATGCTTTAAACAAAAATCAAGTTTCCCGTTTCCAAGTCTTACGGGAGGGGATCACGCTCGCGCTTTCGTGCGAATCCCCGCCCGTAATGTACCGAACGCGCGCTGCGTCGATTATTTCTTTTCATCTGTTTGGAATGGTAAAATCGCCTTGCGGAATTATCTTCTCCATAGCTCCAGCGAACGATTATTTTCTACTCTATTTATATTTTTATTTACAGTTTTTTTGTTTATTATAATATAAAAACGCGATTTATATCATAAAATAGTTTATAATATGCTAGTGA
This sequence comes from Theocolax elegans, assembly GCA_026168455.1. NCBI lineage: Eukaryota > Metazoa > Arthropoda > Insecta > Hymenoptera > Cerocephalidae > Theocolax > Theocolax elegans. Next base: position 24,717,004 of record CM047429.1, read on the forward strand.
ATACAAATATTAGTATTTACTAAAAGGCTTGAAGTAAATCTAAAATCATCGTTATAAATGTTAAATAAAATCTTATGCTTTAAACAAAAATCAAGTTTCCCGTTTCCAAGTCTACGGGAGGGGATCACGCTCGCGCTTTGGTGCGAAACCTCGCCCGTAGGGTACAGAACGCGCGCTGCGTCGATTATTTCTTTTCATCTGTTTGGAATGGTAAAATCGCCTTGCGGAATCACCTTCTCCATAGCTCCAGTAAATGATTATTTTCTACTCTATTTATATTTTGATTTACAGTTTTTTTTTTATTTTAATATAAAAACGCGATTTATATCATAAAATATAGTTTATATATGCTAGTGAATACAAATATTAGTAATTACAAAAAGGCTTGAAGAAAATCTAAAATCATCGTTATAAATGTTAAAAAAAATCTTATGCTTTAAACAAAAATCAAGTTTCCCGTTTCCATGTCTACGGGAGGGGATCACGCTCGCGCTTTCGTGCGAATCCCCGCCCGTAGGGTACTGAACGCGCGCTGCGTCGATTATTTCTTTTCATCTGCTTGTAATGGTAAAATCGCCTTGCGGAATCATCTTCTCCATAGCTCCAGCGAACGATTATTTTCGACTCTATTTATATTTTTTTTACAGTTTTTTTGTTTATTTTAATATAAAAACGCGATTTATATCATAAAATATAGTTTATATTACGCTAGTGAATACAAATATTAGTAATTGCGAAAAGACTTGAGGAAAACCTTAAAGAATTATTAAAAATTTTAACAAAACTCTTCTGGCTTTAACAAAATTCAAGTTTTCCCGTTTCCACAGTCTACGGGAGGGGATCACGCTCGCGCTTTCGTGCGAATCCCCGCCCCGTAGGACTGAACGCGCGCTGCGTCGATTATTTCTTTTCATCTGTTTTGGAATGGTAAAATCGCCCTTGCGGAATCACCTTCTCCATAGCTCCAGCAAATGATTATTTTCTACTCATTATATTTTATTTGCAGTTTTTTTTGTTTATTTTAATATAAAACGCGATTTATATCATTAAAATATAGTTTATAATACTGCTAGTGAATACAATATTAGTAATTACGAAAAGGCTTGAAGTAAATCTAAAATCATCGTTATAAATGTTAAAAAAATCTTATGTTTAAACAAAAATTCAAGTTTCCCGTTTCCAAGTCTACGGGAGGGGATCACGCTCGCGCTTTTCGTGCGAATCCCGCCCGTAGGGTACTGAACGCGCGCTGCGTCGATTATTTCTTTTCATCTGCTTTGGAATGGTAAAATCGCCTTGCGGATCACCTTCTCCATAGCTCCAGCGAACGATTATTTGCTACTCTATTTATATTTTTATCTACAGTTCCTTTGTTTATTTAATATAAAAACGCGATTATATCATAAAATATAGCTTATAATATGCTAGTGAATACAAATATTAGTAATTACGAAAAGGCTTGAAGTAAATCTAATATACATCGTTATAAATGTTAAAAAAAATCTTATGCTTTAACAAAAATCAAGTTTCCCGTTTCATGTCTACGGGAGGGGATCACGCTCGCGCTTTCGTGCGAATCCCCGCCCGTAGGGTACTGAACGCGCGCTGCGTCGATTATTTCTTTTCATCTGTTTGGAATGGTAAAATCGCCTTGCGGAAATCACCTTCTCCATAGCTCCAGCGAACGATTATTTCTACTCTATTTATATTTTTATTTATAGTTTTTGTTTATTTTAATATAAAAACGCGATTATATCATAAATATAGGTTATAAAATACTAGTGAATACAACTATTAGTAATTGCGAAAAGACTTGAGGAAAAACCTAGAAGATTATTAAAAATTTTAACAAAACTCTTCTGTTTTAGACAAAAATCAAGTTTCCCGTTTCAAAGTCTACGGGAGGGGATCACGCTCACGCTTTCGTGCGAATCCCCGCCCGTAGGGTACTCAACGCGCGCTGCGTCGATTATTTCTTTTCATCTGTTTGGAATGGTAAAATCGCCTTGCGGAAATCACATTCTCCATAGATCCAGCGAACAAATATTTTCCAATCTGAGTATATTTATTTACAGTTCCTTTGATTATTTTAATATAAAAACGCGATTCATATCCCAAAATATAGGTTATAATATGCTAGTGAATACAAATATTAGTATTACGAAAAGGCTTGAAGTAAATCTAAAATCATCGTTATAAATGTTAAAAAAAATCTTATGCTTAAAACAAAAATCAAGTTTCCCGTTTCCAAGTCTTACGGGAGGGGATCACGCTCGCGCTTTCGTGCGAATCCCCGCCCGTATGGTACTGAACGCGCGCTGCGTCGATTATTTCTTTTCATCTGTTTGGAATGGTAAAATCGCCTTGCGGAATCATCTTCTCCATAGCTCCAGCGAACGATTATTTTCTACTCTATTTAATTTTTATTTACAGTTTTTTTGTTTATATTATAATATAAAAACGCGATTTATATCATAAAATATAGTTTATAAGTATGCTAGTGAATACAATATTAGTAATTTACTAAAGGCTGAAGTAAATATCTAAAATCATCGTTATAAATGTTAAATAAAATCTTAATGCTTTAAACAAAAATCAAGTTTCCCCGTTTCCAAGTCTTACGGGAGGGGATCACGCTCGCGCTTTCGTGCGAATCCCGCCCGTAATGTACCGGAACGCGCGCTGCGTCGATTATTTCTTTTCATCTGTTTGGAATGGTAAAATCGCCTTGCGGAAATTACTTCTCCATAGCTCCAGCGAACGATTATTTTCTACTCTAATTTATATTTTTATTACAGTTTTTTTGTTTATTTTAATATAAAATGCGACTCATATCCCAAAATGAAGGTTATAAAATGCTAGTGAATACAAATATTAGTAATTACGAAAAGGCTTGAAGAAATCTAAAGTCATCGTTATAAATGTTAAAAAAATCTTATGCTTTAAACAAACATCAAGTTTCCCGTTTCCATGTCTACGGGAGGGGATCACGCTCGCGCTTTCGTGCGAATCGCCGCCCGTAGGGTACTGAACGCGCGCTGCGTCGATTATTTCTTTTCATCTGTTTGGAATGGTAAAATCGCCTTGCGGAATCACCTTCTCCATAGCTCCAGCAAATGATTATTTTCTACTCTATTTATATTTTTATTTACAGTTTTTTTTGTTTATTTTAATATAAAACGCGATTTATATCCTAAAATATAGTTTATATACGCTAGTGAATACAAATATTAGTAATTACGAAAAGGCTTGAAGAAAATCTAGAAACATCGTTATAAATGTTAAAAAAATCTACTGTTTAAACAAAAATCAAGTTTCCCGTTTCCATGTCTACGGGAGGGGATCACGCTCGCGCTTTCGTGCGAATCCCCGCCCGTAGGGTACTGAAAGCGCGCAATGCGTCGATTATTTCTTTTCATCTGCTTGTAATGGTAAAATCGCCTTGCGGAAATCACCTTCTCCATAGCTCCACCGAACGATTATTTTCTACTCTATTTATATTTTTATTTGCAGTTTTTTTGTTTATTTTAATATAAAAACGCGATTATATCCCAAAATGAAGGTTTATAATATGCTAGTGAATACAAATATTAGTAATTACGAAAAGACTTGAAGAAAATCTAAAGTCATCGTTATAAATGTTAAAAAAATCTTATGCTTTAAACAAACATCAAGTTTCCCGTTTCCATGTCTACGGGAGGGGATCACGCTCGCGCTTTCGTGCGAATCCCCGCCCGTAGGGTACTGAACGCGCGCTGCGTCGATTATTTCTTTTCATCTGCTTGTAATGGTAAAATCGCCTTGCGAAATCACCTTCTCCATAGCTCCAGCGAACGATTATTTTCTACTCTATTTATATTTTATTTATAGTTTTTTTGTTTATTTTAATATAAAACGCGATTTATATAATAAATATAGGTTATAATATACTAGTGAATACAACTATTAGTAATTGCGAAAAGACTTGAGGAAAACTTGAAGAATTATTAAAAATTTTAACAAACTCTTCTGTTTTAGACAAAAATCAAGTTTCCCGTTCCAAGTCTACGGGAGGGGATCACGCTCGCGCTTTCGTGCGAATCCCCGCCCGTAGGGTACTCAACGCGCGCTGCGTCGATTATTTCTTTTCATCTGTTTGGAATGGTAAAATCGCCTTGCGGAATCACCTTCTCCATAGCTCCAGCAAATGATTATTTTCTACTCTATTTATATTTTTATTTACAGTTTTTTTGTTTATTTTAATATAAAAACGCGATTTATATCATAAAATATAGTTTATATTACGCTAGTGAATACAAATATTAGGTAATTACGAAAAGGCTTGAAGAAAATCTAAAATCATCGTTATAAATGTTAAAAAAATCTACTGTTTAAACAAAATCAAGTTTCCCGTTTCCATGTCTACGGGAGGGGATCACGCTCGCGCTTTCGTGCGAATCCCCGCCCGTAGGGTACTGAAAGCGCGCTGCGTCGATTATTTCTTTTCATCTGCTTGTAATGGTAAAATCGACTTGCGAAATCACCTTCTTCATAGCTCCAGCAAACGATTATTTTCTACTCTATTTATATTTTTATTTATAGTTTTTTTTTGTTTATTTTAATATAAAACGCGATTTATATAATAAATATAGGTTATAATATACTAGTGAATACAACTATTAGTAATTGCGAAAAGACTTGAGGAAAACCTTGAAGAATTATTAAAATTTTAACAAAACTCTTCTGTTTTAGACAAAATCAAGTTTCCCGTTTCCAAGTCTACGGGAGGGGATCACGCTCGCGCTTTCGTGCGAATACCCGCCCGTAGGGTACTCAACGCGCGCTGCGTCGATTATTTCTTTTCATCTGTTTGGAATGGTAAAATCGCCTTGCGGAATCACCTTCTCCATAGCTCCAGCAAATGATTATTTTCTACTCTATTTATATTTTTATTTACAGTTTTTTTGTTTATTTTAATATAAAAACGCGATTTATATCCTAAAATATAGTTTATATTACGCTAGTGAATACAAATATTAGTAATTACGAAAAGGCTTGAAGAAAATCTAAAATCATCGTTATAAATGTTAAAAAAATCTACTGTTTAAACAAAAATCAAGTTTCCCGTTTCCATGTCTACGGGAGGGGATCACGCTCGCGCTTTCGTGAGAATCCCCGCCCGTAGGGTACTGAAAGCGCGCTGCGTCGATTATTTCTTTTCATCTGCTTGTAATGGTAAAATCGACTTGCGAAATCACCTTCTTCATAGCTCCAGCAAACGATTATTTTCTACTCTATTTATATTTTTATTTATAGTTTTTTTGTTTATTTTAATATAAAAAAGCGATTTATATAATAAATATAGGTTATAAAATACTAGTGAATACAACTATTAGTAATTGCGAAAAGACTTGAGGAAAACCTTAAAGAATTATTAAATATTTTAACAAAACTCTTCTGTTTTAGACAAAAATCAAGTTTCCCGTTTCCAAGTCTACGGGAGGGGATCACGCTCGCGCTTTGGTGCGAAACCTCGCCCGTAGGGTACTGAACGCGCGCTGCGTCGATTATTTCTTTTCATCTGTTTGGAATGGTAAAATCGCCTTGCGGAATCACCTTCTCCATAGCTCCAACAAATGATTATTTTCTACTCTATTTATATTTTGATTTACAGTTTTTTGTTTATTTTAATATAAAAACGCGATTTATTTCATAAAATATAGTTTATAATATGCTAGTGAATACAAATATTAGTAATTACGAAAAGGCTTGAAGTAAATCTAAAATCATCGTTATAAATGTTAAAAAAATCTTATGCTTTAAACAAAAATCAAGTTTCCCGTTTCCAAGTCTTACGGGAGGGGATCACGCTCGCGCTTTCGTGCGAATCCCCGCCCGTAATGTACTGAACGCGCGCTGCGTCGATTATTTCTTTTCATCTGTTTGGAATGGTAAAATCGCCTTGCGGGATCATCTTCTCCATAGCTCCAGCGAACGATTATTTTCTACTCTATTTATATTTTTATTTACAGTTTTTTTGTTTATTATAATATAAAAACGCGATTTATATCATAAAATATAGTTTATAGTATGCTAGTGAATACAAATATTAGTATTTACTAAAAGGCTTGAAGTAAATCTAAAATCATCGTTATAAATGTTAAATAAAATCTTATGCTTTAAACAAAAATCAAGTTTCCCGTTTCCAAGTCTTACGGGAGGGGATCACGCTCGCGCTTTCGTGCGAATCCCCGCCCGTAATGTACCGAACGCGCGCTGCGTCGATTATTTCTTTTCATCTGTTTGGAATGGTAAATCGCCTTGCGGAATTATCTTCTCCATAGCTCCAGCGAACGATTATTTTCTACTCTATTTATATTTTTATTTACAGTTTTTTTGTTTATTATAATATAAAAACGCGATTTATATCATAAAATATAGTTTATAATATGCTAGTGAATACAAATATTAGTATTTACTAAAAGGCTTGAAGTAAATCTAAAATCATCGTTATAAATGTTAAATAAAATCTTATGCTTTAAACAAAAATCAAGTTTCCCGTTTCCAAGTCTACGGGAGGGGATCACGCTCGCGCTTTGGTGCGAAACCTCGCCCGTAGGGTACAGAACGCGCGCTGCGTCGATTATTTCTTTTCATCTGTTTGGAATGGTAAAATCGCCTTGCGGAATCACCTTCTCCATAGCTCCAGTAAATGATTATTTTCTACTCTATTTATATTTTGATTTACAGTTTTTTGTTTATTTTAATATAAAAACGCGATTTATATCATAAAATATAGTTTATAATATGCTAGTGAATACAAATATTAGTAATTACAAAAAGGCTTGAAGAAAATCTAAAATCATCGTTATAAATGTTAAAAAAATCTTATGCTTTAAACAAAAATCAAGTTTCCCGTTTCCATGTCTACGGGAGGGGATCACGCTCGCGCTTTCGTGCGAATCCCCGCCCGTAGGGTACTGAACGCGCGCTGCGTCGATTATTTCTTTTCATCTGCTTGTAATGGTAAAATCGCCTTGCGGAATCATCTTCTCCATAGCTCCAGCGAACGATTATTTTCGACTCTATTTATATTTTTATTTACAGTTTTTTTGTTTATTTTAATATAAAAACGCGATTTATATCATAAATATAGTTTATATTACGCTAGTGAATACAAATATTAGTAATTGCGAAAAGACTTGAGGAAAACCTTAAAGAATTATTAAAAATTTTAACAAAACTCTTCTGTTTTAGACAAAATCAAGTTTCTCGTTTCCAAGTCTACGGGAGGGGATCACGCTCGCGCTTTCGTGCGAATCCCCGCCCGTAATGTACTGAACGCGCGCTGCTTCGATTATTTCTTTTCATCTGTTTGGAATGGTAAAATCGCCTTGCGAAATCACCTTCTCCATAGCTCCAACGAACGATTATTTGCTACTCGATTTATATTTTTATCTACAGTTCCTTTGTTTATTTTAATATAAAAACGCGATTTATATCATAAAATATAGCTTATAATATGCTAGTGAATACAAATATTAGTAATTACGAAAAGGCTTGAAGTAAATCTATATACATCGTTATAAATGTTAAAAAAAATCTTATGCTTTAAACAAAAATCAAGTTTCTCGTTTGCGGGAGGGGATCACGCTCGCGCTTTCGTGCGAATCCCCGCCCGTAGGGTACTGAACGCGCGCTGCGTCGATTATTTCTTTTCATCTGTTTGGAATGGTAAAATCGCCTTGCGGAATCACCTTCTCCATAGCTCCAGCGAACGATTATTTTCTACTCTATTTATATTTTTATTTATAGTTTTTTTTTTATTTTAATATAAAAACGCGATTTATATAATAAATATAGGTTATAAAATACTAGTGAATACAACTATTAGTAATTGCGAAAAGACTTGAGGAAAACCTAGAAGATTATTAAAATTTTAACAAAACTCTTCTGTTTTAGACAAAAATCAAGTTTCCCGTTTCAAAGTCTACGGGAGGGGATCACGCTCACGCTTTCGTGCGAATCCCCGCCCGTAGGGTACTCAACGCGCGCTGCGTCGATTATTTCTTTTCATCTGTTTGGAATGGTAAAATCGCCTTGCGGAATCACATTCTCCATAGATCCAGCGAACAAATATTTTCCAATCTGAGTATATTTATTTACAGTTCCTTTGATTATTTTAATATAAAAACGCGATTCATATCCCAAAATATAGGTTATAATATGCTAGTGAATACAAATATTAGTAATTACGAAAAGGCTTGAAGTAAATCTAAAATCATCGTTATAAATGTTAAAAAAATCTTATGCTTTAAACAAAAATCAAGTTTCCCGTTTCCAAGTCTTACGGGAGGGGATCACGCTCGCGCTTTCGTGCGAATCCCCGCCCGTAATGTACTGAACGCGCGCTGCGTCGATTATTTCTTTTCATCTGTTTGGAATGGTAAAATCGCCTTGCGGGATCATCTTCTCCATAGCTCCAGCGAACGATTATTTTCTACTCTATTTATATTTTTATTTACAGTTTTTTTGTTTATTATAATATAAAAACGCGATTTATATCATAAAATATAGTTTATAGTATGCTAGTGAATACAAATATTAGTATTTACTAAAAGGCTTGAAGTAAATCTAAAATCATCGTTATAAATGTTAAATAAAATCTTATGCTTTAAACAAAAATCAAGTTTCCCGTTTCCAAGTCTTACGGGAGGGGATCACGCTCGCGCTTTCGTGCGAATCCCCGCCCGTAATGTACCGAACGCGCGCTGCGTCGATTATTTCTTTTCATCTGTTTGGAATGGTAAAATCGCCTTGCGGAATTATCTTCTCCATAGCTCCAGCGAACGATTATTTTCTACTCTATTTATATTTTTATTTACAGTTTTTTTGTTTATTATAATATAAAAACGCGATTTATATCATAAAATATAGTTTATAATATGCTAGTGAATACAAATATTAGTATTTACTAAAAGGCTTGAAGTAAATCTAAAATCATCGTTATAAATGTTAAATAAAATCTTATGCTTTAAACAAAATCAAGTTTCCCGTTTCCAAGTCTACGGGAGGGGATCACGCTCGCGCTTTGGTGCGAAACCTCGCCCGTAGGGTACAGAACGCGCGCTGCGTCGATTATTTCTTTTCATCTGTTTGGAATGGTAAAATCGCCTTGCGGAATCACCTTCTCCATAGCTCCAGTAAATGATTATTTTCTACTCTATTTATATTTTGATTTACAGTTTTTTTTGTTTATTTTAATATAAAAACGCGATTTATATCATAAAATATAGTTTATAATATGCTAGTGAATACAAATATTAGTAATTACAAAAAGGCTTGAAGAAAATCTAAAATCATCGTTATAAATGTTAAAAAAATCTTATGCTTTAAACAAAAATCAAGTTTCCCGTTTCCATGTCTACGGGAGGGGATCACGCTCGCGCTTTCGTGCGAATCCCCGCCCGTAGGGTACTGAACGCGCGCTGCGTCGATTATTTCTTTTCATCTGCTTGTAATGGTAAAATCGCCTTGCGGAATCATCTTCTCCATAGCTCCAGCGAACGATTATTTTCGACTCTATTTATATTTTTATTTACAGTTTTTTTGTTTATTTTAATATAAAAACGCGATTTATATCATAAAATATAGTTTATATTACGCTAGTGAATACAAATATTAGTAATTGCGAAAAGACTTGAGGAAAACCTTAAAGAATTATTAAAAATTTTAACAAAACTCTTCTGTTTTAGACAAAAATCAAGTTTCTCGTTTCCAAGTCTACGGGAGGGGATCACGCTCGCGCTTTCGTGCGAATCCCCGCCCGTAATGTACTGAACGCGCGCTGCTTCGATTATTTCTTTTCATCTGTTTGGAATGGTAAAATCGCCTTGCGAAATCACCTTCTCCATAGCTCCAACGAACGATTATTTGCTACTCGATTTATATTTTTATCTACAGTTCCTTTGTTTATTTTAATATAAAAACGCGATTTATATCATAAAATATAGCTTATAATATGCTAGTGAATACAAATATTAGTAATTACGAAAAGGCTTGAAGTAAATCTATATACATCGTTATAAATGTTAAAAAAAATCTTATGCTTTAAACAAAAATCAAGTTTCTCGTTTGCGGGAGGGGATCACGCTCGCGCTTTCGTGCGAATCCCCGCCCGTAGGGTACTGAACGCGCGCTGCGTCGATTATTTCTTTTCATCTGTTTGGAATGGTAAAATCGCCTTGCGGAATCACCTTCTCCATAGCTCCAGCGAACGATTATTTTCTACTCTATTTATATTTTTATTTATAGTTTTTTTTTATTTTAATATAAAAACGCGATTTATATAATAAATATAGGTTATAAAATACTAGTGAATACAACTATTAGTAATTGCGAAAAGACTTGAGGAAAACCTAGAAGATTATTAAAAATTTTAACAAAACTCTTCTGTTTTAGACAAAAATCAAGTTTCCCGTTTCAAAGTCTACGGGAGGGGATCACGCTCACGCTTTCGTGCGAATCCCCGCCCGTAGGGTACTCAACGCGCGCTGCGTCGATTATTTCTTTTCATCTGTTTGGAATGGTAAAATCGCCTTGCGGAATCACATTCTCCATAGATCCAGCGAACAAATATTTTCCAATCTGAGTATATTTATTTACAGTTCCTTTGATTATTTTAATATAAAAACGCGATTCATATCCCAAAATATAGGTTATAAAATGCTAGTGAATATTAATATTAGTAATTACGAAAAGGTTTGAAGAAAATCTAAAATCATCATTATAAATGTTAAAAAATATCTTATGCTTTAAACAAAAATCAAGTTTCCCGTTTTCAAGTCTACGGGAGGGGATCACGCTCGCAGCTATCTTCCGAATCCCCGGCCGTAGGGTACTGAACGCGCGCTGCGTCGATTATTTCTTTTCATCTGTTTGGAATGGTAAAAACGCCTAGCGAAATCACCTTCTCCATATCTCCAGCGAACGATTATTTTTCAATCTGAGTATATTTATTTACAGTTCCTTTGTTTATTTTAATATAAAAACGCGATTCATATCCCAAAATATAGGTTATAAAATGCTAGTGAATACAAATATTAGTAATTACGAAAAGGCTTGAAGAAAATCTAAATTCATCATTATAAATGTTAAAAAATATCTTATGCTTTAAATAGAAATCAAGTTTCCCGTTTCCAAGTCTACGGGAGGGGATCACGCTCGCGCTTTCGTGGGAATCCCCGCCCGTAGAGTACTGAACGCACGCTGCGTCGATTATTTCTTTTCATCTGTTTGGAATGGTAAAAACGCCTAGCGAAATTACCTTCTCCATAGCTCCAGCGAACGATTATTTTCCAATCTGAGTATATTTATTTACAGTTCCTTTGATTATTTTAATATAAAAACGCGATTCATATCCCAAAATATAGGTTATAAAATGCTAGTGAATATTAATATTAGTAATTACGAAAAGGTTTGAAGAAAATCTAAAATCATCATTATAAATGTTAAAAAATATCTTATGTTTAAACAAAAATCAAGTTTCCCGTTTCCAAGTCTACGGGAGGGGATCACTCTCGCGCTTTCGTGGGAATCCCCGCCCGTAGGGTACTGAACGCGCGCTGCGTCGATTATTTCTTTTCATCTGTTTGGAATGGTAAAAACGTCTAGCGAAATCACCTTCTCCATATCTCCAGCGAACGATTATTTTTCAATCTGAGTACATTTATTTACAGTTCCTTCGTTTATTTTAATATAAAAACGCGATTCATATCCCAAAATATAGGTTATAAAATGCTAGTGAATACAAATATTAGTAATCACGAAAAGGCTTGAAGAAAATCTAAATTCATCATTATAAATGTTAAAAAATATCTTATGCTTTAAACAGAAATCAAGTTTCCCGTTTCCAAGTCTACGGGAGGGGATCACGCTCGCGCTTTCGTGGGAATCCCCGCCCGTAGAGTACTGAACGCACGCTGCGTCGATTATTTCTTTTCATCTGTTTGGAATGGTAAAGTCGCCTTGCGAAATCACCTTCTCCATAGCTCCAGCAAATGATTATTTTCTACTCTATTTATATTTTTATTTACAGTTTTTTTGTTTATTTTAATATAAAAACGCGATTTATATGATAAAATATAGTTTATAAAATGCTAGTGAATACAAATATTAGTAATCACGAAAAGGCTTGAAGAAAATCTAAAATCATCGTTATAATTGTTAAAAAAAATCTTATGCTTTAAACAAAAATCAAGTTTCCCGTTTCCAAGTCTACGGGAGTGGATCACGCTCGCGCTATAATGTAAACGTATATAGTAAATATTTTTATTTGGTCCGGGCCGCATATACATATATATAAACATATATATTGTGTTTCGGCGGTCACCTTGTCGTCGTGTCATCGTGCCGGCTGCGACTCGCAAGTGATGTACTGATCGATTTCCTATATAGTAAAGTTGGTCCTACATATAAAGTATGTACTAATATATGTATTAGTAATGTCGAGATTACCGATATATAGCGATATTCTTGAACGTTCATGTTATTTTACTAGTGGATTTGTGCGCGCTACGCGTGCCGATGTTTTGTTTTCCAATGATTTTCGAGTTTTTTCAGGTTCGAGATCGAGATTCGAGATCTTCGACTCGAGCGCTTACTCAATTTTACAATAGGATAGACTAGATCATCGAGGCCATCGTTTACTGTTTTGTTTGATTTTTTTAAACCTCTAACCTACATAAAAAGTCTACTTAAAATATTTGAGATGCCTTTTCGAGGGGATCGCGGGCTTATTTAGTATATAAGATATAAAAATTTATATATATTAACTGCCTCTCTAAAGTCGGGAACATACAATATGCAACGTTCGCCGGTCGTCGGGACAAACTTAACCTAGCGTTTATAAATTATCTGTGCTCTTTATCTTTATTTGTAGAAGGTGAAAAGGAATCGTAGATGTCATCCTGACTTTGTTATGGTTGCTTGTCGTACAAATCCAATGACAGATGTAGAAAAACCGAGCTTGCTATTGGTTTAAGAAAGTTCAACTGAATATTTCAACGATCTGCAACTTTTATTTGTATGTACGACAAGAAGCTGACAAGAACATGGTCTCTGTTTGATAGCACATAGCATAAACCAAGCTCAAAACAGTTTGAAGGGCATCACTGTAAGCAATCCTTATTTCAATAATATGGCCAAAGGTGTTTTAAGCTCACCAATTCCTAAAGTTGGTAACATTTATTTAAATATTTTAATAATTATAAAAATTATAACATATTTTATCATGAAAACATTTTTTTTATTAATAAGTGCCCATTAAAGGAAGAGGGGAAACCTATTTAATAAGTTATTTAGTGAAAGCTTAGGGTAACATTTGATTGAGAATAAATAATCACACGCACCCAGATCTACAAGAAATCATTCATAACTATACTTGGATAGTTGATTCTGGTAGCTAAAGTACAACAAAGAGAAGAAGCTCAGGAGATTTGGTAATAGTAAATTATAATGTTTATAACTAATTAAGATATTTAGTTAGTGCCTTTACTTGAGGAAGTGACGACAATCCATTTGCCATTAATGTGCTGTCCGAAAAGATACTAATTTTAGATATACTTTCAGAACATTCCAAGAAGTGTACCAAACAACTGTTACAATGTATATCAAATCAGGTATATTCTACGATTCTACATTTCAATGGATTGTGGCAATGAAGCGATACAAGTTTTAGTCACTCTTTTCTTGAAGTTAATGGTTCCATTGCTGAAGATGATCCACTGTTTTGATTTCAGGTAATAAACTTTTACTTGGGGCTTGCATATGTTATTAATTGAATTAACTGGTTATATTAACGAAATCATAACATTAAATCTTCCCAATCACATTTCCCACTTTCAGCTGCCATTAATTGTATTATACAGTTGTATTATACAGTCCTTTCCTACTGCCTTTATAGTATATATAAATACTTATATTAATGGATTTATCTACAGATCTATCTGTGAGCTGTGTGTGCTAAGGAGCGTATCCAAATGCCAACGTCCTAACGTGTTCGATGTCTAGAAAGGCTGTCTGAAGCATTTGCTGCTAGGTGATGAGTTTACTGTAGAGTCCAATATAACGTAATGAAGAGTCGGTGTTCTTTATGGTCATCTAAACGGGAGCTCGCCAAAATTTACATGTCCTATCCGAAAGGCCATAGGTGGTATTTTGTGCTTTACAAGCATACATTTGTTAAAATAAATATATATATATATATATATATATATATATATATATATATAAAGAATAAAAAAGGTCTAATTTGTGATATTTACGCTTCTAAGAATCTGTACATCGCAACTTTGCAATTTCTCATAACCTTCGCAATTTTGATCCATACATGAGTAACACCATAATGCTTATATGGACAATGTCCGTCAATTGATTTTTGTTCTTTTGCCTTTTTCCGATTTTTGCCAAAGTATTTTCATCGACGTTCTGAACTTTCCCTAAGAGCTATGATTATTTTATCACTTTGTGTAAAATTATTCAGGAGCAAATTTGGTATGTGGGATTCGAAATCTAAACGTTTGTATCGTAGAGATCAAATTTTAGATGAAGTTGTAGATGATGATAATATGTCCTCTGATGAAGAAAATTCTAATGGATCAGATTCTGATGATGGTTCAGAAAATGGTGATATTCAAGAAAACTCTGATTGTATCATTCTAGTAACAGACTTGATTCCGTCAAAATCTTATGAAAAGGTCCTTGATCAATACACAGAGGATCAAAAAAAACTCGAACCAAACCACTTGTGCGAATGGCTAGAGGGTGAAAAGAAATTTGATGTGAATCCCACAAACGAAATCATATTATCTGAATCGACGATAAAAAAAATTCGTAATGCATCTTTTGCAGAAGTTTTTGAATATTTTTTTTCGAGAGATATGAAAAATTAAATCATTGAAAGCACCATCATGAACGATTATGAACTTACTCTTGATGATTTGAATACTTTCATAGGAATTATTGTTATGTCGACTTTTAACACTAGAAAGTCTCAAAAAGATTATTGGTCAAGAGACCCTTTTTTGGCCTGTCATCCAATAGCTGCAGCTATGTGTCGGGATAAATTCTTAAAAATAAAATCTAAAATAAAATTCTCTAAACCATCTGACTTTAGTTCTACGGATAAAGCTTGGAGAGTACGCGCCATTTTTGAAAATTAAAAAAAAATCTAAAACAATTTGTTTACTTTTCCACTTCTTTATCTTTAGACGAAACAATGATCAAATTTTATGGGAGAACTGTTTTGAAACAGTATATAAAAGATAAGCCGGAACAATGGGGCATAAAGCAGTGGTCTCTATGTAATCCCGAAGGATATTTGTTTGATTGTGACATTTACTGTGGAAACGGATCCAACCCTTTTTCAAAAGGGAACAGTGATATTCTTGACAAATGTGCTTGGGGAAGTAAAGCGGTCTTGCAGATAACTCAAGGGCTTCAAAAAAAATAATAAAGTATCATATCTATTTTGATAACTATTTTTCAAGTCCTGATTTATTGGTTCACCTGAAAAATATTGGAGTAAGGGCTACAGGTACTGTTCGATCAGATAGAATGAAAGGAGTTACAAACGATATTGTTAAGAAATCCGATCGGGGCTCATACGGTGTAAAACATGACAAAAATAGTGGCATGAATTACATCACTATTATGGACTCGAAACCTGTATCAATTCTGTCAACAGCTGCAGGTGTTACACCCTTATCATCAATGGAAAGATAGTCTAAAGAACATCGTAGTAAAATAGAATTACCATTTCCGAATGCGTTTTCAATTTATAATAAAAATATGAGAGGAGTTGACCTACATGACTATCACTGCAGTATGTTGATGCCTTCAATTAGATGTAAGAAATGGACATGGGTTATTTTTCTAAGATTGATTCAAGCATCAATAGCCAATGCTACAGTGCTGAAAAATATGGTACGCAACGAAACTAAAAAATTAGGGACTAAAGATATTGCTATAGAAATAGCCCGTAATTATGTAAAGAAAAACTCTACTAAAAATCCAAGACCACATAAAACTGCACTGTCAGAAAAGAAAAAAAATTGTACAAACTTTTCGAAGTGTTTTGTCAGAACTCAAAAAATTTGTACTTCTTGTAATATTCACATTTGTGCTGCTTGCTTTGACAGTTATCACACAAAATTTGCATGAATTCTTAAGTATTTTCACTAAAAAGAAAAACAAAAATTATAAAAATTATAAAAAAAATCATAAAAATTTTAAAAATGTCAAAAAAAATAAAAATTATCACGTACCTTTAACAGGCAAAATTTAATAATTGGGATTAGTAATGGGTGTTATTAAAAATTTGTTTTAAATAATTAAATATTAGAAATTACTCAAATTTTTCCACACTATAGTAATACACTATAATCGAGAAACATACAAGAGAAATATAATAGATTTTGTATAGAGGAAAACATCTTTCTAATAAGTTGACACTGCATAAAATATAAAAATGCCCATTTATCTAAAGCCTGCCGCTATGTTTACACTTGCAGTATTTAAAGCGCCCAAAAAAATTCTCGACGTTGCCGTGAGATAACACGAAACAATCAAATTTGCCTCGCTCTTATTGCGCTTAGAGCTACGGGTGGGGGGAGCGGCGGCCATGTCGTCTGCGCTTCCCCTCTACTCCTTATTCGGATGAATTTTATGCCTTTTTCATTTATCTCAAAATTTTACACTTACAGAAATCGAATAAAAAATCGTTTCCGATGCTAAATTTTACGTTCTTTCATTTGGCACTAGTCGTTTTGCTGTAGACCCAACGGTTATTGAGATATAATTTAAAATAACTTTTAAACGTTGGTTTCGCATAGATCCCCTGGACCTAGGAAGCTGCAAATTTCAGAATCGTTTTCTACGACCTCGATTAACCAAATATCAAAAATGCAGCCACTTCTGTGACAAGTCGATTTCAGACCTAGTTTCACTGGACTACTTCTCGAGTGCCATGATTCTGCATCCGCGCATGCGCATAACTCGTTCTCGGTGGGCTGAAACTTTGCGATTGTGCGTCAAACGCACGGACCGCGATCGTGCGTCTCGATGTGGCTCAGCTGTTATCTTATTGCTGGCTGATATCCTCTTTAGCTGGACACCGTAGCTGTTCCTCTCTTAAGGTAATATTCTCGTTTATTATCTCTGCCCATCAACTAATAAGTACAGTGTGAAATCGACTACGTTGCTACGACGCCAACCTCGTTACCCGTAGCCGTCTCTACTCGGTTTCACTTGATGACGCTGTACACCAAGGTCGCCACAGCTATTCCATGTAAAATCTCCAGGTAATTATTTGTATATCGGGGTGGCGCTGATATGCGTTTTTATCTACAGAATAATTCGGTATCTGCTGTATACCAAATTTGTGTACACGCATAACCTCAATCCAACCTTGTTTTTCCTAACACACAGCTGTCATATGTGGATACGATAAATATATGGTATTATCTTCACAGTGGACTGGATGCTTGCATGCTAACTCCGGACACCCTGGGCCGAGGATAGCAATTTTCACTCTGGCTGTGGACTGCTGACATATTCCAGCTCAGTTTCTCCGTACTTGTCAGTCTATTGGAAGCCCCTGTGGTTGCTGCTTTATCGACCTCCCTCAACAGTTAGCTAGACGGTCCTGATGATAAGCTGGGTTTTCGCTAGCCGTTCCAGCTTACATATATTTAAAGTGGCATTGTGTGTTAGTGAGTCTTGGGAAGGGCTATTAGAATTGTGAGAGTGGGTAGGACTTAGATCCAGTGCGGGTAGGTAGACAGAGGGTAAGGTTGAAGTAATATGAGTAGCTAGGTTTAAATAAGTAGTCGCTTAGCTATTCCTAGGTAGGTATTCGCTTTAGCTTTAAATATAATTCAATCATGTTGCGAAGCACATTGTCACAACATATATATATATATATATATATATATATATATATATATATATATATATATATATAATTTAAGATAAACACTTCTGGCCAAAATTTTAAACTACAGAAATTTATCGTAAAGAATAAAGAGATTTTTAAGAAGACAGGTAAAAATTGTTAAGTGATAGAAACAATTTTTTCAAGAGCTATTTTTGAAGCTATTTATCTCAAAATCTATTACAGGAATCTGCACCTTTCTACCCAAAAATTATATCTAAAATATTGCATTAAAAATCTGAAAAAATTCGTACGGATAGCTGAAGACATAAGGAAGGGCTTGACGTTTTGATTTTTTAATGAAAAGACATTTTTTAAATAGTAATTGAGTAAACAATGTTTGGTCGGTAATTATTCATCTAAAAAATCATAATGTTTCAACAACACCATTGTGATCAAATTATGGATTTAAACATTTGGGAAAATTTGTGTATATTATTTAAAACATGCTTAAGGGCTTGACGTTTAGCGTTTTTTAAAAACTTTATTCATTTGTTTATAAAAAAAAGTACAAAATGACCATTTTCTGGGTCCGATATCCCCTTAAATTGAGATATCTTATTAGAAATTCGGTGAAATGTTATTGGTAGCTTAGCATAATGTTTATTCATTTGTAATTTTCACCCTCCATTGTTGAATTTGTAAATAGTCTATTGTTAAAACCCTTCCCAATCGACTATTTAGAAATAATGTTTTTTCTTTACTTTCTTGTGTATTTATTAATATCTTTGCATGCTTTTTTTTATGTTTTGCTTTATTGCTCGAAATACTACTATAAATTGCATGATTATCTTTTGCTTTACTTTCTTATGGGATATTTTAGATTGGTGTACTGCATGAGAGCATAAAGAGATGTTGAACTCAAATTACAGGGATTTACACCAAAAAGTGTATCTAAAATATTAATTAAAAAATCGATACAGAGAAAAAGACTGATGGTTTGACTGTTAAAGAAAATTTTTTTTTAAGTAATTGAGCAAACCAGTTTAATTTGTAGTTTTTAATCAATGTGGATACATTGTTGAAAACATGCCTTAGGGCGTGAAAGCATTATTATTTCGAAACTTCATTGTTTTGTTTAAAATATCATTGTAAAAAAACATTTGTGTGATTTGTTAATAGCTTTGCATGATTTTCTTTTCTTTTATTTTCTTATGAGATATTTTAGATTTGCGTACTGCATGAGCATAAAGAGATGTTGAACCCAAATTATAGGGATCTACACCAAAAAATGTGATACAAATGATACAAATGACTTAAAACATGAGGTAGAGTCTAACAGTTCGATTTCTCAATAAAAAATTATTCTTACAATAATAATTTAGCAAACCATTATTGGTTTGTAATTATTAATCAAAAATGACAAAAACATAGTAAAAGATCAATTTTAATATCTGGCAAAATGTGGGTACATTGTTGAAAACACGCCTGAGGACCTGAAAGATAACATTATTATTTCAAAATTATTATTTCAAAATCTCATTGTTTTGTTTACAAAAACAATGTAAAATATAACAATCTTTTGAATGTTATATCCCTAAATAATTTTATTGACATTGCCACGTTTGTTGCTTTTTACATATTACAAAAATATTATGTATCTAATGCCATCTACTGGCAAATCTATCTATCGGATAAACTCATTATTTTTTCCTTATCACGGCGCCTTGGAAATTTGTATAGAACGAAATAATATAGCGAGCGCCATCTATGGGAGAAAACATCACTGCACGACCGCGTGACGTAATTCGTAAAATAATGGCGGCGTGCAAAACAAATCGTTTCTCGTCAGTCAAATCGTACTTATCACTTTACGATTTGAATATTAATCTTTTGAGGTGACAACCGGCCTACATATACTTCTGGTATGAGTGGCAATCCCGCTCATCTCTCTATTTGCATGGTATGGTCTTTATTTTTTTTAAATTAACAATTATTTCGGATATGTCTCGACTGACCTCAGCGCCATTACTCTTGGTGTCAATTTTAGAAGAGAGCGCTTACCCCATCTTCGTCGTAAATATATAATTAAATTTAACATTCTATATTACCGACCCGCGGAACATTGTTTTAGACCATCCGACATCCCCTTAAGATTTTTTAAAAGAGCGCTTTCGCGTCAGAACAGAAAGAGCCTTGCCGAAGCTCTAATTTTCCCGCATTTCGACTATGCCTGCGCTGTTTATCACGACCTGGATGCTACCAGGAATTTAAAACTACAGCGTCTACTAAATACTTGCGTTCGTTTTGTATGGGGTATTATTCCATGGCGGGAGCATGTGGCACCTTACCGTCTTAAGTTGGGCTGGCTGTCGAGCTTAGAAGATCCCTTTTTATTGCTACTAGCGCCTATAACATCATCTCCCATAATTCCCCTTCCTATATTGCTCGCCATTTCATTATTCGTGATGCTTCGTTTCCTGCCCGTTCTTCCTCACGTCTCCCACTCTCATCCCTTTTCTATCTTCCTCCTCGGACTGAGGCTCTTAGAAACTCTTTCATTATCACTGCCTCTCGCCTCATTAACCACCTTCCTTTCACTAACTTTGACCCCCTCCTCTTTAATTCATTCAAAGCTTCACTCTCATCGTATCTTTTTGAGCTCGATCGTCAGATTTGGACCGTGAGAATGATTAATGAGGGAATTGCCTGCCCTTCCTTGCCTGATTTTTGAATGTTTATGGCTTTTATTTTCTGTTCGATTACGCTAACCGATTTTCGATCTTTTATTGCGTTTTTATCTCGTCTTTTATATATACTTATCTTGTTAAATTATTTTTGTTATTAATTTTATTTGTTATTCTATTTTATTCTATTTTGTTATTTTAATTGTTATTTTATTTTTTATAGTGCGACTCTACTATTTTTATTTTTATTATTATTTTTTGTAAATATTTTTTATAGAATTATTATTGTTTTTATTTTTATAATATGTATCAGCATATATGTATTTCGATCTCTTTTAAGAGTTCTTATGTGTATACGGGGTTTCATACCAAAATACCCAAATCAAATCAAATCAAATCAAATTTCTCTTTCATGCTAATATTAATCATCTATAACTCATATTTAATTCATTAAATCATTGCACCTTCCTTTTAATCACGATAATATTGCTCTTACTGAAACCTTCATTTAGATCTGGACTCCTCCGATATGCTGGGCCTTCCAAATCATACATTGCACAGGTTATACCGAGTAGGTAAGGAAGGCGGGGAGGGTTACAGCTTACATCAGAAATAATTTGGATGTTACGCTAGTAGCTCACTCTGACCCATTACTCTCCAACTCCCCGGACTTTATGATTTTTCAAATATACAGTACGACTATTTCGCTACTCTTCTGTGTAGTTTATAGGAGATCCACGGCGGCCTACCTATCAAAATTTTTTGATTCTCTGGTTAATTTTCTTTAAACTTGCGACTAGTTGTTATCACTGAAGATTTTAACATCAATATATGTATTGAAGATCAATTGTCCGCCATGTTGGAGTCCTACTTATATATACTAAACCTCTTTCTGGTTAAATCAGACCCTACTCATCATACTCATTCATCTACTCATTCATCCCATACATGACCCGACCTTTTCATTGTACGTAATCCCCCGCCAGCTTATACGCATACTAAATCCTTCGTGCTTTTTACAGCAGGGCACGACTCCATTACATTCTCACTAAATCTTCGGAAACCACCACCGGTTGTTAAGAGGATCTGGTCGCGTAACCCTGCACAAATCGACCCTCAGGCGGCTGTTACTCTCTTCTCTAACACATTTGATCGTGATTCATTTCACTCTCACACCGCTACCACATCGTCTCATACTTCCGTGACATCGTTACCTATTTTGCCTGGCCTTTTACTTTCACGTTCAACTTCGATGTCTTCCTCTCCGTCGTCTCCTGTCCTTTTCAACAACTTCCTTCCCAGCTTCGTTTCATCCATTTTACATACCTTCGATTCATTCGCTCCTGTAAAACACATCACCATTAAGGACTTCAATAAATCATGGATCACCTCGTCTATAAAACGTAACATTAAGACACGCAATATGGCATACAGGAGGTACTTGGCCTCTGACCTGAGCTCTGATTATCTTGCTTATAAAGAACTTCGTAATTTAGTCAGAACCTCGATAGACTCGAGTAAATTTATGCATTACAATCTCTATTATAATTAAAATATTTCCTCAAATAGCGTCCGGTGTCCGACGTCCGGCGTCCGGCGTCCGGCACCCGTCATTAGTTATTTATTATATATATATATATATTATATTACAATATATTATATATTTGTGTGTGTGTGTGTGTGTGTGTGTTTTGGAGTGAGCCTCCGTCATTCAGTGACTTTTATTATATATTATATTAATTTATATTATTATATTATTATATACTGGGGGTAAGTGTGTGAATTTAATGGGAGAGGGTGAAGGGGTGAGGGTTTTTTTTCGGGTGTGTAGTTGACACTGAGGATAAATGGGTGAAAGTAAATTGTTTAGGTTGAAGAGGTGAGATTGAAGAAGTGAATTTTTACTATTTTTTATTATAGTATATTTTTAGTAGATATTTTAGTGGTAATTAGATAGAATCAATTTAATTTAATGTTTTTGTCAGGGATTGTATAAGGAAGCTACCTGCTAATTGTAATTAGCAGTAGTTTTTTAATTTTATTATCCCTTAAACCTATAGATAATACATTATTTAAATCACTAAATACAACTTTATCAACTTTAAAAATATAAAAATACAATTGTTTTATATATTAAAATGTAAAATATTTTTATAAATCCTTTTTAATTTTAATAGATAAAATATTAATATTTTTATATTTTTAAAGTTGATAAAGTTGTATTTAGTGATCTAAATAATCATCTATAGGTTTTTTTTATCCTGTTATGTTAGAAACTCAAAATCTTAATGCCACATTGACGGAAAGAAACATTTGTTACAAAGAAATCGTATATTTGTTTCTATAAATTAATGTGTTTCTTTAAATTATCATAACTTTTTACAGAATTGAAGGCCATAAAAAGCTACGGGCCATTTGAAGGTATTGCTCCAAGCTTGCTTTTAGATTTTTGGATAAAAAAATCAATTGTGGCGCACTTACACTTTTTTCAAGTTGAATATTGACATGTAGTTTATGTAACATAAACCTTGAGATTAGAAATTCTAACCAAGAAGAATAAATTTTAGACTCAATTAACAACGAATGTTCCATATAATTTTCTATAGTAAATGTTGATAGATTTTGAGTTAAATAGCGGTGAACGCAGCTGGTGTTGAAAAAAACTTGGAAAATTTCACTTTTTGAGGTTAGAATAACTTATGAGCAAATAAATTCCGGTATCTAAAAATTTTTTTCTGTATTCTGAAAAACATTTGCAATGTGTACCCAAAATTTGGCGCATATTAAAATTTTGATCGGACCACTTCACGTGGAATACCCCATATATATATATATATATACATATATATATGTATATATATACAGGCTGATTAAAAAATATTATATTAAAAAATAAATAAAATATAACTGAGTTCCATTTTTATTAAAAAAAATTGCGTCGAGGCCGCCGCTGTTTGATAAAAAAAATTATTAAGTGTGAAGGGGTAGGGGAAATTTATTTTTCTATTTTATAGGTGTGTAGTTGACACTGCGGGTAAGTGAGTAATTATAAAGAGTTGATAGTGATGGGTTGAGGGTAAACAAGTGGAGGTGACTTTTAATTTATGTTACTGTTGGTTTTGTATGTGAGTATTTGACACTGTTTACAAAAATAAATTTTTATATATTAATTGATTTAAATTTTTTATTAATACTATCCAGCTTTTTTCCATGTAGAATAGAAAAGTATTTTTAACTTTCTTAACCATATAATTGTTATTGGTATAGTAATATTACAAAAATTATAAATTTTCAGGATTTAACTATGAATTTGGGACATAGGTTTAACGATATAATTCGAGAAGATGGTAATTCGGAGAATGGAATGTTAGATGATAGACATATGTTGGAATTTATGAAATTAATTCCGTATTTTAATATATCAAGATACAATTTTTTTATCCAGTTTAAGCAATATTGTGGAACGTTCATATGACGAAGAATTCATGCAAATATTGTGATGATTCCAAGAATACATTTGTGCCCATCAAAGGATGCCCACACAGCACAGAATATTACATCAATATTAAGGAAATATTTCTTATTAAGATTCGGAATATTACAGTAATATTACAATGAAAGATTTCTTACTTTGTAATATTCCATGAAATATATGATAAATGAATTTATTGATCTCCACAAGCCAAAGAACATTCCTCACAACTCAAGTAAGGCGGCCTGTATTAATACCAGCTACTTAAGAAACCTCACAGGATGAGTGTTTGAAAAAAGACTAAGACAAGCTAAGTCAGAAAAAGAAAACAAAAAAAAATATAAAATTTAATTGATTGTAATATAAAATTAATAAAAACTTTAAAAGACGGAAGAAAAAAAAAGTTTTTTTTTGATTTAGCTTGTCTTAGTCTTTTTTCAAACACTCATCCTGTGAGGTTTCTTAAGTGGCTGATATTAATACAGTCCGCCTTACTTGAGTTGTGAGGAATGTTCTTTGGCTTGTGGAGATCAATAAATTCATTTATCATATAACTTATAGTATAAACAAACAATAAATTCACGAATTTTCTAATAGTTGGAAAAATTCAAATTT
Organism: Theocolax elegans; assembly: GCA_026168455.1. Taxonomy (NCBI): domain Eukaryota; kingdom Metazoa; phylum Arthropoda; class Insecta; order Hymenoptera; family Cerocephalidae; genus Theocolax; species Theocolax elegans. The sequence goes on from CM047429.1 coordinate 24,741,689, forward strand.
TAAAATTATATAGAATTAGATCACAAAAATGCCTTATGTGACAATATTCTGACGATTAAGACATTAGTTCTATATAAGTGCGTTAGGGGGCTACCTGTTAATATGTGGCACTTATTAAAGGTTGCTATCGGTAGGGCATATATACCCCATGTCTTCCTCGTCGGGATACAGCTGGTTTTCAAAAATTTTTATATCTTTTATCTGTATCTAGAGACGAGATGCCTGGACTCTACTGATGAGCCCACCAGGCATACTCAGGGCGAAATACAATAAATTTTTTTTTCTTTTCTTTTTTTTTGTTTTTTTTTTCGTCTTTTTAAGTTTTTATTAATTTTATACTACAACCAATTAAATTTTATATTTTTTTTTCTTTTTTTCGAAATGTTTCTAAAGTTGCGACAAGTAAACCAAACATCTTGCTAAAGCTGAAAAAATTATGGAAATATTATAGTTTTATTTCGTTTTTTTAGTATAAAAATCGGCCCACTTTCGGCATATTTTGAAGCATTTTCGTTGAAAATATTGAGAAAATAAAATTAATCAACATTTATAGTATGAATATCGTAATGAACAAAATTAAAAAAACTGTAAAATAATAATTGTATAATTTCTAAAATGTAAAAAATTGTATATTTTGGTAACTTCTCTAAATATTATAGTAATTATAAATGGCATGGTAAATATTATAATAACCGAGGGAGCGGTAGCGACCAAGGTAGAACTGCTAGTCCTATATTAAATTAAGGAGGATCCCGTTTTGGACGTTCTCTGGTTCTCCGATTCTCCGGTTTTGAGATGTGACTATTTTATTCTTAATTAGAAGATCAGCTTGATGATTCTAGAAAATTTTTTTTCACAGTTAGACAGGATGGCAAGTAGATTTCCCAGTAGACGGTGCGACGATGACCTCGAGGTCACCCTGACCACCTGGACATCGTCTCCAATAAGCGACACATTTTTTTATTATTCAGACATTATTATTCATAATCGCTTCGCTCGCAGTTAAATATTATTGTTAACATAATATTTCTTTACTATCAAATTGCAATATTATGTAATATTCAAAAAATTATTTTTTTAAAACTATTTATTAATATAATTTATAGTACTAGTAATTAAATAAATATTACAATTATATAATTTGTTGGGATAAATCCGTAATAACTAATAAAAGTATGATCATTTTTACTATTTATATCAATAACAATTTTTGTTATTCTCAATAATTAATTCTAATCTTATTTACATTAATACTTGATAAACTGTGTTTTATTATTAATTTTAATATTCTAATTAGCATTTAAAATACCACATGTACTAGGATGACAAATATTAGAAGTTCAAGTAGAAATAATGATTTGTTATTACAATTTTTGATATATTGTTTTGTATATACATATATATATATATATATATATATATATATATATATATATATATATATATATCCCCATTAAAAAATCTCACTGGCGATCTCAGATCTAATCCCAGGTGAGATCTCATACCAAAAACTCATTTCAGCAATTTTTCGTTCATTACACGTTTTAAACCTTTTTCTGTCGATTGATAACTCGCACTCTATCACTCTCTCCCTCATTCTCTCGCTGACTCACTAACTCTCTCTCTCTCGCTCTCGCTCTCTCTCTCTCTCTCTCTCTCTCTCTCTCTCTTCCGGTGAGTACAAGTCAGCTTCTTTTTTGCTCCGTCTTCACATAAACTTGTAGCTCACAAAGCTGCCTCGAGTTTGTTTCAGTGGAGGTGGAAAGGACACTCACCGACTGCAGCGTCTATTTTTACAAATAATCTTGTTTTGCTGCAGCCGGCAGTCCAATAAATTGTAATTTTGCGACCCGTCAATTATCGAGGTTAACTGCGAGAGGGAATTCGCGACTCTACGGGGAGCAGTTCTCGCAACATAAGACGGCTATCGCAATATATTTGCTCGTCTACCTGTGACCTTCACTGGCGGACGTCGATTGGCAACAATGGCATCGCGCGGCTGCTTCGTATGTGGCGTACGTCTTACAAGGAAGGACTATACCGAGGTTTGTCCGGTGTCTAGTAAAGTCTCCCACTCCCACTGTGTAGATATTCCGCCTGGCTTTTCCGAGTGCCGCTGTTGCGAGCTGGCGAAAGTAAAAGCGCTAATCGTGGCTCCTACTGATGTGAGGGCGCCACCGCCTGGGTTGCCACGACAAGCTAAGGAGAACTGCGCTACCGAGCCAGTTGCCACGCCCATATCGACTCCTTCCACTGCTAAGCGCGTGGCCTCGCCTCCGTCGCCATCATCGTCGCAGGTTGCTAAGCAACCTCGCGGCGCCACGCCCAATGAGTGCCACTCCGGCCTACCCGCGCAGTCGACCGTTGCCGTTGATATGGCCGCGTTCCTCTCTGAACTCGCAAGCCGCTTAGAGTCGAAACTCGACAATTCGGTCTCGCGCATCGAGTCATCGGTTCAAGGTTTGGCAAACGAGATTCGGGAACTTAATTCCCGAGTTTCACTATTAGAGGCCGAGACGGAGGAAAAGTTTTCGGGTATTTCGAGTCGTCTGGGTGCCTTGGAGTGCGCGAATGATGTTTTGCGTGGACAAATTGAAGCGGTGAAGAGTAAATGCTTGGGGAGTACCACGGAGCCGGTCAACGACACTTGCGAGATTTTGTTACTCGGTATTCCGGCTAATTTAGAGATTTTAGCGGGAGAGGCCGTCGAAAAGATTTTATCGATTATCAAACTCCCCCGGGCTAACTCGCACGTAGTTGAAACCAGGCCATGGCTCGCCCGTAATGGAACTAATGGTCAGCTCGAGCGTACAACAACAACATCGTCAAGCAGAACCAACGTCGGTAACGGTATCGTGATTAGATTTTACTCTCCCTCTATCAGGGATCTCATTCTTGAGAGAGCGCGTCTTTTGAAAGGAGTTACGGCGGATTCTCTTTTCGGTGCGGGTGGTACGACCTCAATATTTCTGCGTGCGTTATGGCCTAAACAACTACACGTACTACTGTCAAAGGCTATTCGTCATTCTTCTGACTTAGGCTATGCGAGGCCTATAGTCAAAAATCTTAATGTTTATATGCAAAGAACGAAGGGAGGGCAGCTTATTCCTATACATAACGAATCGGACATCCTTAATCTTCCGTCATCTAGTTCCTCATCGTCGAAATGAGGGTCGGCGGGCCAGGCTTCATCTCTCACTAACACTACATTTTCCATCTTTCATGCTAACATCAACCGATTAAAAACTCATTTCTCATCCGTTGAATCATTAATTGCACCTTCAAATCACGATATCATTTCCTTTTCTGAGACTTTTCTCAAGGATTACGACTCCTCCGATATACTGGGCCTTCCAAACTACACATTATATAGATTGGAACGGGTTGGAAAGGAGGGGGGGGGGTGTTGCGGCTTACATTAAGAATAACCTTGATGTTAAGTTAGTCACCCACTCGGACCCTGTTTTTTCCAACTCTCCCGAGTTTATGATTTTTCAGATTTATGGTTGCTCCAGTTCGATACTCTTTTGTGTGGTTTACCGAAGGCCCACAGCGGCGTACCCATTCGAATTTTTTAACTCTGTATCAAAGTTTTTGCATAAATGCGATCAAGTAATAATCACCGGTGACTTTAATATCAATATGGGCAAAAAGGATGGGTCGTCTGCTATGTTGGAGTCTTACTTAGAGTCATTAGACCTTTCTCTAATCGAATCTGAACCCACTCATCATACTCACACAGCCAATATTTCATCACACACATGGCTCGATTTATTTATTGTTCGAAACCCTCATATTAGATATCATATAATTATATGAGTACAACATTATAGAATTGAATATTTTATGAGTATTTCTAAAAAATTGACATTCCCGAAAAATTTGTCAATTTTAGTTTTTTACCGATAAAAAATAATTCTAAAAATATTTAAAAAATATTTTTTTTTAATCAAGAAAGTAGACACTATAATCATTCAATTACGATATTGTGAGTCAAAAAATATTCGTTAGAATTGTGGTAAGGTATGTTATACCTGTCCAATATTAATAAGCGAGCGAATCCCGATATAAGCTAGCCTACCTACCCTCACATCTCTAGACCTACCTCACCTAACCATAAGCTCCCCAAATTCCCAATACTTCCCCTGGTTCCTCCATCATAGCACAATGAGGCAGCATATCAGGAGAGGCTAAACAGCTTCCAGGAAGCATCGCACCAGGACCAGAGAAGCAGCCTACGATGGCCCAGGGTGCCAGGCTAAGCAGCACAAGCAGCAACAAGGACTCCAGGAAGCTGTAACATAATAAATAGTAAATAGTAGTTGCACACAGTGAATGACAGCTACATGCTAGGAGAGGATAGAAGGGAGGTTATGGTAATCATAACATTACCATAACTCTCAATTAATAACTAATATTAGAGACGCAGCACTCCCTCGAGAGTTAGATATTTACCCAGGAAGCAGTCAGAAATTCCCGCACCAACGCAGCCTTCAAGAACAGCAGCAGCAAGGACCGACGCGCACCAGCTGAGCGGCCGCCATGAGAGCGAGTGAGAGAGAAGAGTCGAGTATCGGCCATCCCGTCTGCACCTGTAACGGAATGGACTTATTAGCCGATACGTTAATATAAAGGAACGATCATAAAGGCTTACCTGATCAACAGCATCACCAGGAACATCGTCCTCTCCGTGGGAAGCAGCAGCCCAGCCAATATCGTCCGCTTCGGTAAACTTGCGAGCACTCATGAGGGTACACGCGCACGTAGGGCCCGAGCAACGAAGCAGCGAACGAACCCGAGCTCGAGAGAGCTCATCGGGACGCCATCGAGGCAACATCCGAATCCGATTCACGACCTTTGGCGGATAAAATTCGAGTGTGTGTGTGTGACAGTGAGAGCAATCGAAAGTATAGCAGCAATCTCCAGGAGACGATCTCCACTCAAGCAAGGTGGGTGAACGCCTGCACCAGGTATCCACATTTTCTATGCGCAGCAAGCAGCAGCAGCTCGTACGCAGCCGAGCTTAATTATAAAAATTCGCCGCGACCGTACGCGGCTGGCGCCCAAACAATACTTTAGTTCTTTTTATAATAAATAATATTTTATTTAATTACTTTATTTCTTTCGCCTTTGACGCCACGCCCTAATCCCCAGCATGACCGTTACATTGGCGCCCAACGTGGTTTCTCGGCATCGGCAACGTTTTTTTTATATATTAAAATGGCGGCGTAGTACAATAATTTGGCCGATGCTGCAGATATTTCGGGATTTACTATAAACTTTTTTCTTTGCAGCAAAAATAAAAATAAATTAGCAGCAGCGATTATTAATTATAATAAAAAATTATAAATGTATAGTTAATCTATAGTTAATTAGCAGCAAATAGTTATATTTTTTTTAAATAAGTAATAATTGGAAATTTTGTTTTCTTTATATTAAGCAGCAGCAATTAATAAAATAAAATAATTGTACACGTCAAGCGTGACGTATGATTTACTTAGTTAATTGCAGAGAAGCCGTAGCCATTTTCCCCTCCCCCCGCGTGAAGTACACATACGGGAAGGAGGAAGAAACCGCGTGGCCATATTTTCGGCCATCTTTAATTTATAAATACATGGCAATTATACACGTGGCATTAAAATTTTATATATTTAATTAATTAATTTAATAATTAATTAATATAATTAATAAAATTCTTTTTGTTTTCTTTAAAAAACATTTTGACGCAATATAACTTGTTTTTTTGTTTGAAGTATAATACAGTGCGTAGATAATATTTTCTTTATTAAAATTAAGCTGCAAGCAGCAATAAAATATTTATATTTTATAAATTGATTTACGCATCTGTACCTAGAAAACACACATATATATTTTGATAATAATATTTCATATAATTTACATTTATTTTCTAACACGCAAACATTTTGTTTCGCTTTTCCCCCCTCTTTCTTATCGCAGCCATACCATTTATTATTATAACCCGTTATTTCAAATTTTGCATTGTGCTATCAACAAAAAAATATTTTTTGTTGTTTTATATAATTTAGCCCTTATATATAATACATATATATTTCTATAATTAATTAAGTGCATTTAATAATTAACAGTGAGCAATTTACGTTAAGAGTTTTATTTTTTTTTGGTAGAAGCTGCAGTTTAATTAATAAATAATTTTGCTAACCCGTATTTAATTAATACATAATAAATAAAATTTTTTCCTTTTCGTGCAAATTGAAAACATTATTTTTTGTTTTTGTTTTCTTATTTTCCCTGTTAGCAGCCAAATAATTAACATTAATAAAACTATAATTTTGCTTTTAACAAATTATCAAATTAAGCAAATTAGCACTTTTCATTTGCTTTTCAACTAATTGCACTTAGTAACCCCATTTCGCAGCAAACTATATATAATTTTTACGCCCTTCCTTACTAACAGCCGAAAACTCAAAAACCCGATATATTGTTATTACCCTTGCCTGATTTACCTTATTTTGAATTGTTTCTCCCCGGAATAATATTTAAGCAGATAGCCAGCTTATAAGAAACTTCAGCTTTAATTTTTATTGTAACGTTGGACTGTTCGTTCAATTGCGTTAAGTATTGAGCTGCAGATTTATTGCGCCAAACTTAAACCCTCCCCTTCTTAATTATTGATAGAATAATTGAATTAATATTCAAAATGGCGGCTATCTACAAATTAGGTAGTAAAATAAATATTGATAATGTACCGACACGGTGGCGGAGTGGGGAGACGCACCTCGGCCGATCACGAAAGTTAAGCAGCACTGAGTGCGGTTGGCACTTGGATGGGTGACACCATTCTTGTGCGGCTTTCGGGATAGATTAGGTGTTTTTCCACACTTCACAACGTGAGCGGAAGATGTGGAACATTCAGTTTCGGTGTTTGGGGCTACGCAAGGTGACCTGAACATCTAAACAGAATATTTCAATATACCGGCCGTCTCGGGGAAGGTTTTCCTACAAGGTTTTCCCTTCCTCACGGGCATAACCCCGGGCGAATGCGAGACGGTGGGGACCGGGATAGGAAAAATTGGAATGTTTTTACCCCTACACATAGGTGGTAGGGGTGTCCCTGTAAGAACCCGTTTAATGGGTATACGGGATGATGAGGAAAGAAAATTAAAAAAAAAAAAAATAAATAAATAAAAAAAATAAATATTGATAATGTAGCACAAGGTGCAGTAATAATTAGACGAACCATAAATAATACCGCTGATGGGAAAATTACAATTTACTGTAATCAGCTAGATTTGAACATCGATGATGATATACGCACAATTCGAAATCGCGTAGCGCGATACAAATTAATTAGAAATTATGGCCCCTCAGCAGCAGAATGTAGACCTGAAATAGATGGACGACACTTGGACGAGTTTAGTCCAATAGAAGAAGAATCTCTACTGGATCTCTCCCTAACACAATCCGAAATTACAAATTTCCCTCCCCCTCCCCGAGCAGCAAGAGCACAAAATATTACATCTGGTCGGCTGCTATATGTGGAACTGCAAACCGGGCAGTCTCCAGGACGGTACCAGGATCCACTGACGATGGAGGAGCCAACAGAATGCAACGAACCAATAAATGAAAGATTGCTACATCCAGCATACCGTCCGCAAGCACAATCAACGTGCAGGCAGTTAAGAACGCTGTCTCCAGCTGAGCAACAGCAGCAAAGATTTCTATTGGAACCAATAATTCCAGAATTATTATATACATCGCCAAGCACAACAGTATCGTTATTGGGAATAAACTCAACGTCGTATTACCCAATTATCACGCTTACTCCAACCATCCCGACAGATGAAAACTTATCAAATAACCCTTTTATACCAAATACAACTCCCGCAGCAAAACAAAGCACACACATTTATACGAAGTCGCAGCCGAGGACGACAAGCAGCATACAACTCTCAGCATTTAGAGCAGTGTAGCAAACAGCAACAGAGCGAAGAGAAAACGAGCGGAACCAATCGAACCCTAACGACCCGAGAAGCAGCACACACACACACAAGCAGCAGCAGAAGAAATCTCCCAAGCGAGCAATGGGAAGACGAATTAGCAGCACAGCAGCAACGACGAAAACAAGCACACTAGAGCAGCATATCCGACAAGCCTCAAATCCAGAATCTAAACCCGAAAACAAAAACAACATTTAGCATCCCCCCTCCGCAGCAGCAGCAGCCGCAGCAGCAAGCAAATTCGTCGATGCCATCTTTTAGGAATTGATATTCCAATTGCAGCAATTTAGAGGACTCGCTTTTCACTAGAGAAAGAAGAACGGTGGAAATTTTCTCTAGATATCATATTCAATTTAAAGGGATAAGGAAGAGCGATCCCGAAACATTCCTAAGCAATCGCCAAGAATGCAAGGAGACATACAACCTCTCGATGGACGACATAATTAAAGCTCCTCCATCCGTGCTCGACGATGAAGCATGCGATTGGTTTAATAGAGAAAAGAGCAGCTGGAGAAATTTTATTGACTTTGTCGCCGCAGTGCGATTGCAATATGGAACGGAGGAAATCCAGAGTAACTTACGGCAAATAATACAAAATCGCACGCAAGGTCTAAATGAAAATATCTCGACTTATCTTTCAAACTTACCAGGGATATTGGACCAAATTAAACCTCCGCTTCCGCTAGCAGATCAATTGGACAGAGCATTTAGAAATTTGCATCCTAGCTACAGATGCAAAATAGAAAGAAGCCAATTTGATAATTTTGCGCAGCTACAAAAGCTAGGCAAAAAGGAAAAAGCTAGGCGGTTACTCGACGAGACATACAAGCCACCACCAACATTGCAACAAAAGCAGTCTTGGAATAAGGTTGTTGCCAATACCAGCCAAAAGCAATGACAAAAAGCAGCAACGACTTCACAAAGGCCCGAATCGCCAAGGAGCCAAAATCAGCAGCAACCAAGGAACAATTATAGAGCAGCAATACGAGCACCGATAATCCCCAACCACCCTGGGAAGCAGAAAAAGCCCTGCTTTATTTGTGACAAATTGGGTCACTGGGCAGCAGAGTGCTCTCAGGTATTCTGCTATGGTTGTGGAGACCAGGGAGTCTACATAAGAGACTGCCCTAAATGCACCATGAAGAAGCAGGGAAACGGCAGCCAGAGGAAATAAGGACCCGTATTTTCTCACCCAAACCCCCCATAGGGTCTCATCCCTCCTAATTAGCAGCTAACGAGTCCCTTATTCAGCAAATTCCCGGCATTGATCCCCGTTTATTTTTTAACATAGAGCTCAACGGACACAAGCTCATATCACTGCTCGATGATGAGGCAGTGCACTCCTTTATAGGTAAAGGAATGAGTAAGGTGCTTCAAAAGAAGCTCAGCAGATCTGACTGCAAAGCAGTAAAAGTAGTAGACGGTACAACGGTACCAATTCAATGTATTATAGACGTCTCAATAAGTATTGACGGCGACAATATACTAATGCCTTTTCAAGTAGCAGACGATCTACAGTGTGATTGAATACTGGGGATCGATTTTAAGCGCAAGGTCAACATGAGGATATATTATGAAAAGGATACGTGGTGGACTCCTAAGGGCATTACGCATCATTTTTATCCTCATGGCGTAGACCCAAACTACATACCAGCCCTAGCAAGCATTGGAGGACTGAAAAGAGCTACCCCTTCAAAAGAAAAAATTTTGCAGCAGCCTCTTCATGAAATGATTCCCGCAATCCCTAAGGTATATTAGGTACCATTATTACAGAAGATTATTTGCAATTTATCTAAATTATGTTATATGAGAGTAACGCAGAGCGTACAAGGGTTAAATTTATTTGGCTACCCGTACTTTTCTTGCTACCGTTAAAAAGTACAAGTATTCAACTTTAATACTTCATTTTTACATTAATCTATGCAGAGTTTCTGTAAATTGAAGCTTTATTTTAAAAAAAATGAACTTCCTTACGATAATTTTTACCTAAAGTATTGATAATCGAATTTGCGCCTTTTTTGGCCAAAATTAAGTGTTGCGTTAATTTTATTTGCAATACATTTTTTTAAATGAATAAAATATGTAAATTTATAGATTTTTTGGGTACATATTTGGATACTACTAAATCATTGGATCTAGTGGCATACGGCTATACTAAATAATAAAATGGTGACCACCAAAATAGTCATGTTTGCTCATAATAAAATTTAATAAGGGTACACTTTGCAAATACATTTAAATTATACTAATTAACCAACCAGTTTAGTATAAACATTTATGCTTCCAAATCCAACGATTTAACACGAACTGAATAAAATCGTTTAGAAAAATTACAATAATTATTAATCAATTCAAATAAATTATTAGAATTATCAAGGTGCGCGGTAGCGCAACCAACGTAAGTATAACAACAACAGACATAAATCGAAATATTTTAAACTACTACCACATGATTTGCCACTTCATACAGGATTTTCTGGTTGTATATGAAAGATTCCACAGAACTTTTGACTTTCTTGTTACTTTCACTTTTCAATGCTATTTGATGATTTTCATCATATTAAAAAAATCATTCCTTGTAGAAAAAAGCCACAAAGTATAGTAACCGTTATTTATTATATTAATAATATATAATATATTACTCAAAAAAATTATAATTTATCGCATTTTAATTAATTCTTTGTGTTACTCACTCTACTTTTTTGCTTTATTAGGTTTATATAAAAAAAACTTGTATTAAACATGGTTTGGATAATTTTTTATATAATCTTCACATATCACAGAATAAAATGTAAAAGTTTTAGAGGTGTGCTTCAACCTACATAGATTAATTTATTTTATGAATATCCGTAACCACTATTTAAAAAAAACTAATTTATTTTACTTTTAGCTCTTAAAAAAAAAAAATAAATTATTCTCATAAATTTTCTTCATGGAAAATGACACTTATTGAGCAGACAAATAAAATCGCGTTTGGTTTGTAAGTGTGCTACTTACAGAAAAAAAATTGTACCCTCGCAAAGTTGGGTACACGTATGCGCCCCCCATTGAAAAAAATCGTACTTTTCGTCGCAGCACTTCGATAGTATGTTATCAATGGTTATAAAAGTAATTGCTCTTTTTTATTAACCTTTTAAAAAACATGTTTTAAAGTACTTTACATAAAATTCTTCTTTGTTTGCCTGAAACGAATTTACGAAAAAATGTAACAAAATGAAATTCCTACTTTCCGAGAAAATAAGGTATTTAATCATCTTATAGTAAATATTTGTAATTGTAATACTTAAACACAAATACACACACATTAAAGGAACTTGAATTAAAGGTAGGAATTATAATTCAAAAAATCTTTGTATTAGTTACAATGTTTGTATATATTATATATTTTGTTACATTTCTTTTGTTTGAAAAATTATTAATTGCTTAAAATAAAATTTTATTATAATGATATTTTTGTGTTACAAAATTTTTCTTTTCAACACATATTATGCTACATATTTTATCAAATTTTTTAACATTTTACCTTAAATTTGAAAGAAAAATGTAAAATTTTATTTTTTTGATGAAAAGTAGTATGTTTTACATTAAAATAATTGTTTTTGATTTTTTACAAAAAAATTTTTTAAAAAAATGAGGAGCCCCATGTTTTTTATGCTACTACTGTTATTTAGAAATGGTTTGATAAGTTTCAAAGATGTGCCTTTAAAATAAATTTTCAATTTTCTTTTGACCGTAAAGTCAAAAGTTCTGTGGAATCTCTCATATATGACATTGAATTGCGCCCAGATGGTAATCAGGGTTGCCAGATGGCGATTTTTTCTCTTCGTTGCTCTCTCATAATAAACATCAAAATACGTTAGAGAGAAGAGGAAAAAAAATCGCCAACTGGTCACGCTGATGGTAATGTCTTCCGTGTATCAATGTCCAGTCCAGCAACTGGTAGAGGAGTTGGAGAATGCCATCGCAATGAGTGTTCCTATCATTCTTGTAAAAATGGTGCAGTATGTCTTAATTATGAACCAACCTGTAGGTAATTTTTCCTCTTTACTCAAATACGTAAATAGGTGTATCCGGAAATAAAAATTGAATAAGACAATAATTATCAACATTATTTTATAGCTGCATATGCATGGAAGACTGGGAAGGACCTGACTGTTCAAAACTTGCAAATTGCACTTCAACAAACTCATCGTGCCATAAAAATAGCAAATGAAGTTCTTGTATAATTGGAACATGAGGGAGTAATTTCATACTGTATATATGTTAAAACCCTTGATTGCTTGTATTAAATTTTAAAATTTGTTTAATAATTACATTTTTATCTAGTTTTTAAGAAATCTTATTCTTTCATTTAGAATTACTTGCATTTTTTCAAAGAAACTGTACACCTTAAAAGTAATATACCAGTGATTATGGGTTAAAAATACTCAGTTATTTTGACAAATTTCTTGTTAGTTAGAAAATATACTTTGTATTATAAAATGTCATATCTTCCTTTAATTTACAAACGTAAAGTAAGATGATTTATAAATTAGAGGTAAATGCTAAATTTAATAGAAAAGTAAATAATTACAAATCTATCAAAAAATTACGAAAAAAATCTGAAAGATAAATTTGAAAAGTTAATTCTCAAAGACTGATGGAAAGTATTTTAACCAAAAAAGTATTACATACTTAGATGTTGTAAAAAAATTATATATTATCTCCATAACAATAAGTGTCCTAATTACATCTGAATTCATACATTTATACTTTCTTAATTTAGGTTAAATAAAATGTAATGTAAATACAAAACTTTGAAAATCACAAGTCAATGTTACATAGTTAAACATACGAAAAAATATATGCAAATTAGATATATGTATTGCTCAAATGACTTTAAACATAATAGACATACTATCTTATTTTTTAAAATTTGATAAGTTTTAACAAAATCTGTTAAAATAAATTTACATAGTGAGGACTTAAGTTTACCTTCATGTACTATTAGTTGCTTTGACTTTTGGTTAACGGAATATGAAAATTTTTAATTTGTTTACAACAATTACCGAGCTGTGAGAAATTTATTTGATAAGAGTATTTTCATTTTTATTAATTATTTTTTTAATAAATAATTATTTTATTTGCATACAGGTAATAAAAGTTAAATATTGTTTTAAAACTTTATGAGCGTAACTCGATCTAACAGTTTGTTTACGATGTATTAAGTGAAAACTTTTATATATATTTTTAGAAACTGTTTAATCTAATGTATTCTTTTACAGAAATTGCATTTTCGTCCTAAGTATTTAAAAAAAAATTATCATTTGTTATGACACGCGCTGGCGTCGAGTGAGCTGAGTTCAGATTCATCCACGCATATCCTTGGGTGCTGAAAAAAAAGCGTGAGTGAGTAAAAAACGCATTTTATACCCACTGCTACATAAAATTACTTACACGCTCGTATTAGTATTTATCACTTAATACATCGTGAACAAACTGTTAGATCGAGTTACGCTCATAAATTTTAAAACAATAATTAACTTTTTATGACCTGTATACAAATAATAATTAATTAAAAAATAATTAATAAAAATAAAAATGCTCTTATCAAATAAATTTATGCGCCATTAATACACGCATATTCGTGGATGGCGAATTTGTGAAAATAACACTAACGACTGCCCTTAAGCACTTAGCAGACGTGTGGCGCAAGTATTATCCTAGTTTATAAGAATAAATAAAAGACACTTCCTTGATGGAAGTTTGAAATGTAGAAATAATTTTTATTTTAGACAATAGATACGATTTCTGTTTATTTGAATACCACATATCTTTTTAAGATATTTACTTTATAGAAAATTAATGTAAGTTTCTATCGAATCAATTCTATAATAAAATATAATAATAAGTATTTATTTTTATTTAATTTATTTACTATTCAAAAAACTACTATTACATCTTTTATTAGAAAACATTTAATCACTTAGAAATGTTTACGAAATAAGTTTTAGTTGCACATAAGTTAAATTAATAATTTTTAACTCTAGATTCAAAAACCGTTAGCACACATAATTAAACAGATTGCAAATAAATACTTATCATATACGTTTTACTAAAATTTTACATATGAAGTTATATTTTTTTATTTATTTTAATTACATACATTGAAATGTATTTGATTATATAACCTTAAGACTGCTATGTCACAAAAAAATAGATTGGCAAATAAAATTTAAGACATTTATTTATTATTATGTAGCGAAAATACTTGACGATTTTATTTTGATTTCAGTACTTTCAATTGCAGTAACTTTTTGCGAATACTGTGATTATGGTTTGATTTTATTCCTAATAATTAAAGTTAAATATTAGATTTACATTGTGGTACAAAATACTTGTCGATTATTCCGCTTCATTTCAGTGCTTTCTATTTAAACAACTTCTTAATAACAATTTATCTACTTTTTAATACCATATTTTAAGTTGTTGAAAATTTGAAGTTTTTTTAAGTAGAAAAAAAGATATAAGCAAGAAATGAAGATATTTATTTTATCAGTTTACAACTATCATTCTACTTGCGTATTCTCGCACCTTCGTGGAAGGTGTTATTTCAAAATACTTTCTATTCATAAAACTTGATGTTAGAAATTTAATATAATAAATGATAATTTTTTTTTTAAATACTTAGGACGAAAATGCAATTTCTGTAAGAGAATACATTAGATTAAACAGTTTCTAAAAATATATATAAAAGTTTTCACTTAATACATCGTGAACAAACTGTTAGATCGAGTTACGCTCATAAAGTTTTAAAATAATTATTATAACAGTGAATCCTTTTGTAGAATAAACCGTTTTTTATAATGAGTTTGACAGAACAAAAATTAATTGTAAAAGGCACTGGATCATATAGTGGCGATGCTTCTATGTTAAAAGATGAGCACATATTCGAATTTAATAACATTTTCAAATTATGTACTCCATTGAATATGCAAGCAACTATTTTGATTCCAAAATCATATAATATTAAATCAGTTCCAATGAATAAAGAATACATTGAATTATTATTTTCTGGAAATTATGAGAAAGAGCATTGGATTTGTATGTATTACAATAATGGAACGGTACACATTTACGATAGTTTCAATGCTAAATGTTTGCAAGATAAACATAAAATTTACATCAATAGATTATTTCCAGATAGTCGACAATTAAAAATTGTTTTTGAAACAGTACAGTTTTAAAGTAATAGCTTTTAATGCAGAATATTCGCAATAACTTTTGCTGTCTCTATTGTATTTAATTTATGCCCATGTAATTTAAATTTCGATATTTCCCAAATGCGTTCACATTTACTAAAAATATACGAAACACGTAATATTACGATGTTTCCAGTTTTACAAAGTATTAACTACAAAATTTTAATAATACCAATCAAAAGAAACGTCTTTCATAGTTATAATTTTAATAAAAAAGAACTGAATTTCAATGCAGCAGAAATGAAAATAATAGAACAAAATTTTGAACAAAAAATAATTTTTGAACAACAAAAAATAATGAACTTATATAATACAGATAAAATAACCGACACGGTGGCGGAGTGGCGGAGACGCACCTCGGCCGATCACGAAAGTTAAGCAGCAGTGAGTGCGGTTCGCACTTGAATGGGTGACACCATTCTTGTGCGGCTTTCGGGATCGGTTGGGTGTTTTTCCACACTTCACAACGTGAGCGGAAGGTGTGGAACATTCGGTTTCGGTGTTTGGGCCTACGCAAGGTGACCTCAACATCTAAACAGAATGTTTCAATACACCGGCCGTCCTGGGGAAGGTTTTCCTACAAGGTTTTCCCTTCCTCACGGGCATAACCCCAGGAGAATGCGAGACGGTGGGGACCGGGATGGGAAAAACTGGAATGTCTTCACCCCCACACATAGGTGGTAGGTGTGTCCCTGTAAAAACCCGTTTAATAATGGGTATACGGGGTGATGAGCAAAGAGAATAATACAGATAAAATATAGTTTGCGTTGATCCTATCACTCCAATGGAAATAGACTAGGAAATCCCAACTTATAGTTCTCTTTGTCAAGAAAATAAAACTAAACAAATAAATGATATAGAAGAAAAGCAACCAAAAATAAAAGAGCGAAACATGTTGAAAAGCAAACAATGAATAGTGACGACAGTGACGAAAAAAAGAAGCTTATAATAAAAGTAAAATTACTAACGATGGCAAAATACAAGAAAAAATACTAAAGAAACAACATCAAACCAGGTTGAAAAGGCAAACAATAAACAATGACCATTTAAAAAATGATCGAGAAAAAGAAGCACTGCGAAAAAAAGCTTATTATTATGACGACAGTGGCCAATGTAATAAAAAAAGAAAATAAAAAATTGAAAAGAAATTTATTAAACAAGGATTAAAAAAAAAAAAAAAAAAAGATTGGCTGCAACATATTACATTGTGAATAAGTAAAAAATTTATATACATTACACCAAGTATAAGAAAAAATTAAAAAATGGAAATATGACAAAAAGCATTGTAATATTACTACTACTAAATTATTAAAGTAAATATCAGAATAATGAATAAATGTTTGTGCTGAAGATCGTCAAAATATGATCGAATTTCGGCTGCAACATATCACATTGTAAATAAGTAAAAGAATATATATTCATTTCATCAAGTATAAAAAATATTAAAATATGAATATATTACTACTACTGAAACATTAAATTAAAATTAAATACATAAAATAACTAATAACTATAAGTTAGGTAAAATATATATTGCACTATATAATTAATTGTAGTGTTAAAAAATCGGATTTATTACAAAAAAAATTTGACTCTTGAAATGTATACCTTACCAGCACATCCTCGCCGTAAGAGTCGGATAACAACATTAATATGTTGGCTAACGCTGGAAGGAAAAATATATTTTACATAGCCAGTATCATCAACTGTGTACGAAAAATCACAATGACCCACCGTTTAACGGGACTTGGACTATAGAAAAGGACATCAACTTTTCGTCAAATACACCGTTCATACACCTAACTTTCATTCACGTAAAAATAGTTATTTAAAATTATTATTTCAATACTTAAATTTGTTGAAATTGTACGATTAAAATTGTATCTATATGTAACATATATAAATTATTTAGCCAATACTACCATTCAAATGAAACCTTTTCCTCATCCCAGCTGCAAAATAATTAGTTTACATGTCAAACAATTTTGTAAAGACAGTTCTCATATACATTTTAACAAAGTGAGGCAAAAATAACCTATTTTACCGATATTTTGATAAAATGGTAGGTCAAAGTTTTCTCGACACATATAGACCGATTTGTCTGAAATATATAATAATGTAATAAATAATATTATACTATCAGGCCTCCGGTATCTGACCCTTCGAAAAACGTTTTGTAATTAATCCTTCTTTAATATAATATTGTCAAAATGTGTTTTTTCATGTGAGGGGTACTTGGGTTTTTGAAAAAAACTTTTCTAAAAAGAAGTTTTTAAAAAAAAAGTTCTAGAAAAATTTTGGTTTCAAAAACTTCTATAAAAAAACGTCAAATAACTTGTTTTGAAAAAAATTATAATTTTTTTTCAAATATCAGGCATAAAAATATCCTACAAATGTAGCATACATAAATAACTATATAGACATAACTAAAAGAAACTAACTAATCCTAATTAAGAAGATTCCCGTTTTGGATGTTCTCTGGTTCTCCGTACACACTATATAATAATAATAATAATAATTAAAAATAATACGCATTATGTAATGAATATAAAATTAAAAATTTAATAATCGAATAAACTATATGCATCTATTTTAAATGTACTCATTTGAAATATGCACAATCAAAATACACCCGAGTGAGCGTTAGCGAGCGAGGTATCTGTGGCTAGTAACAAAATTAGATCCGTATTTAACTCTTCAAATCTATGGTAGAAGCTCAGGAGCATAGGTCTTGCTACTAAACCTACTCCATCGCGTCTCACCGTCTTCTCACTCGATCAGCTCAATACTCATTTCACATCCACTCAGCTTCAATCACTTGTTTCATCCTTTGATATTTTACCTTCTTTCTATCCTCTAACTTCTTTCCACTTTACCCCTATTACCTCTCATAACGTCTTATTAACTATCTCCAGAGCCACCTCTAAAGCTACGGGCCGTGATGGAATATCCGTTCCAATGTTGAAGCTTTTAGCACCCCTAATAGTGCCCCATCTAACTGAAATCTTCAACTTCTCTCTCTCAACTGGATCTTTCCCGGAACCCTGAAGAAAGTCCTTTTTCTTTCCTCTAGCTAAGACAGTCAGGGTTATCTCGTCGTCTGATACTAGGCCCATTGCTATGCTTTGCGAAGTCTCTAAAATTCTTAAAAAATTGGTCCATGAACAGCTCACTGAGTATCTGAACAGAAATAGTTTAATCATTGAGAGACAAGCGTCATGGGGTCCTTCACTCCTGAAGATTCTTTAAGCGTGCGTGAATGGATTAAAACTGAATATTAAAAAGACGACGGTGATGATCTTGGGTAGTCAGGCGCGTATAGAGCTGGACACTACCCCGATGACTTTAATAGATAGTAATTTTCTTAATTATGAGTCAGAAGTCAAATCGCTAGGAGTTTTGATAAGACCTACCCTGGATTGGTCGCGTCAGGTCGCGTCAATGTCCCGGCGTGTTCATGGGGTCCTTCACTCCTTAAGATTCTTTAACCGTGCGCGTCAGAATAGGAAGAGTCTTGTAAGGTGCTTGTTTTCCCACCTTTAGACTATGCGTGTGCGGACTTAAACGACCTAGATGCTACTAAGAATTTAAAACTCCAGCGCTTACTGAACGCATGTCTGCGTTTTGTGTGGGGAAACATTTCCTCGCATGAGCATGTGATACCTCACCGTCTCAAGCTGGGGTGGCTGTCGGTCGAACTCAGGAGATCCCTTTTCATCGATCCCTGTGCTTATAACATTATTTCTCACAAATCCCCGTCCTACATTGCCCGTCAATTCATTTTACGCGATGCTTCATTTACATCCCGATCCTGTTCACGCCACCAGCCCAGGTCCCTTTTTTACCTCCTTCCTAGAACCGAAGCCCTAAATAACTCCTTTATTATCACTGTCTCTCACCTCATTAACCATCTCCCCTTTACCGACTTTTATCCGCTTCTATCTACTTAATTTAAATCCATGTTGTCATCCTATTTCATAGAGCTCGATCGTCAGGCTTGGAATGTAAGGGTTAATAGCGAAGTGATTGCGTGCCCACCCTTACCGGATCTCTAATTCTTTTAGATTTTGATGTATTTCTTTTATCTTATCTTTATTTTATTTGTATCGGCTTATTTATTTATTTATGTACCTATCCCGCTGTACAAATCTTCCTAGATAGAGTCAGTCGATTAATTCTTTTGTAAATTGTATTTAAATTGTTTATTTATTATTTATATTTATGTACCGTTTATTATGTTAATTTTATTTTATTTTACTTTACTGTTATATTTTTTATCTGCTGTTATCCTATTTTTAAGCGCTATACTATATATTCTTTTAGTGTATACGGAGTTTTACCCCTACTATCCAATAAAAACTATCAATTTCTCTCTCTCTCTCTCTCACACACACACACACACCCAGACAGCACTCCTGGGTGTTCTAGATGGTGTTAGGAGAGCCATTAACGCCAGAAAGATCACGATTCTTGTCCTATTCGACTTCTCCAAAGCCTTTGACACTGTACCTCATGATAAACTAATTCAAAAACTAAGTGAAATTGGTTGCTCCGATAATGTACTAACCTGGTTCTATCGGTATCTTGTGGGTCGTATGAATGCAGTGGAGAATGAGTCTGGCGAGCTATCGGATTGGCTTGAGATTAATGCAGGAGTGCCTCAGGGCAGTGTTCTTGGCTCAATACTTTTTTCTATATTCATTAATGATCTGCCGAAAGTTCTTACACACAGCGATTATATGCTATTTGCCGATGATACCCAGGTCTACCATTCGTTTTTTCCGACAGAATTTGAAGTAGGGGTGCAACGTATTACACAAGATGCTAATGCAATAGCCCTATAGGCTCGCACAAACGGACTTAAGCTAAATGTAAAAAAACGAAGGTTATGATTCTGGGTAGTCAGGCCTTTTATCGCGTATTGACTTGAACACTGCCCCGAAGGTTAAACTGGGAACGGACTTCTTGAATTATGAATGTGAGGTTAAATCGCTTGGGGTCATGATTTCTCCCTCTCTCGATTGGATAAGGCAAGTGTTATCTATCTCGAGTCGCGTACATGGGGTTTTACACTCTTTGCGATATTACAGAAATACTTTGTCACGAGGTCTTAGGTAGAGACTGGTAAAAGCACGTGTTTTTCCACACTTCGATCACGTTACTCCGTATAGGTTAGGTCTCAGGTGGTTGACAGTCGAGTCCAGACGATCATACCTCATCGGCTCACTTGCATATAGTATCATCTCTCATAATTCTCCCATTTATCTGGCAAATCACTTCATCAAACTAAACACCCCCCCTCCAACATAACCATCGCATTTCCTCTCGTCATCCATTAAAATCACTTAATCACCTCCCTCCTCGTACGGAGGCTCTAAATAAATCATTTATCATCACCTCATCTAAGATCATAAATGAACTTCCTCCATTTACATTCGACAAATCATCTATCAGCCATTTCAAAAATTCACTATTTCATCATCTGTTTGGACTCGATCAAACTGCCTGGGCCACCAGGATGCAAAATGAGGTGTAACGCTGCACTGGGGATCAGGGTGCAGGTTAATGAGGGTCAGCAATTAATATAAATAAATAAGCATTTATTATAAAATATAAATAATTAGAGGGGTGGGCGCCAGCCGCGTTGATTCGCGACACTACCGATTACTCGCGGGTAATCGTAACAGACAATTGATAGACACTCGCCGTGTCGAACCGTAGCCGAGTTTCTGCTGCTCCGGGATACGCTGTAAGGAGGGAAAGGGGAAGGACGGGAAAAGCACGGAAGGCTCGCACGCACTTATTACGGTACACGGCGGTACCGTCAGCAGAGAGAAGAACAATCACCAACCTTTATGAAGGATCCGGGACGCTTAACCAGGACTGTGTCGCTCTCTCTCTCTCTCTCTTTCTCTCTCACTCTCTATGGCACTCGTACGCACGATAATTGGGAAGTCGTCTAGTCGGGCCGACTGTCCGTAGAGCTCTGACTCTCGGCGTGCTCGAGAGTCCCGTGTTCGTACCGCGCGCCTGCGCAGTACGTACTCGTGCGCGGCACCTCGATCTCGCGTCGTGCGAGCGTGTCGAGTGCCGCAGTGTTCAGGCTGTATCGGTACGAATCGGCTGTATGGTGTTTGTTGACCTGGTGCAGTGTACCTCTCGGCGATGCTGTAGGACTTGCTCCTGGGTAATTATTACGTCGTTCCGTCTTGCTTATCTCAACTAATTGGTACGGCGTGAGTTTCAGGTACGAAGCTCACCCGCCGCTGCATTGCTGCCCGACGCCGCCTCGATCATCTCTCCACGACGACGACGTACCAGAGCGACCGGTTCCAGGTCTTCAACTACTCCAGGTAATTCCTTCAGTGTTGGGGTCACGCTAGTGTGCGTGTTCAGGTGTTTAGTATTTTGCAAGGTCTGCTGTACACGTTGTTTGTGTACAGCAACCTAACCTCTTTGTCCTATACTTTCCTTGTACAGCTGTAGTGATTATATACAGCTGTACACGTATTCCCTTGTCTTTGTCTTCTGCCGATTGCTGTTGATCCTCTTCCTTGCTCCTTACCCTTTTAATGCGTATTTGTTCTTATTAATATCTGTTTTACAGCTGTATCTTGCTTGGCGTTGGAGGTTCTTCGGCTTCCTGCCTGGGTACCATCTCATCGCCTTGGCTGCTATGCTGTGAGGCTTCGGAGGGTCCTGGAGACTTCGTAGTGATCGCCTCCCTTGACTATCCTGTTGGCTGTGCCAGACTCGGAGGAGCCCACCTGATGATTTGAGCTCGCCCAAGATCCTCATCGCCAGGATCACCTAGTGCTTCGGCTACATGTGTGTGTTGCGCTTGAGGTGGGGTTATTAGACTGTGAGGGTAGGTAGGACGTAGTTAATGTGCGGGTAGGTAATTAGGAAATAGTATGTGGGTAGGTAGTATAGCTAGGGACTCGTTTAGCTTATCCGGGTAGGTAGGTGTTTGACATGGGTTCAGTCGCTCGCTCTTGACATGTGCAAAGCACATTGTCACAGAGGGTATAACCTCACCGCTGATCCCTCACCTCGAATAGAAGGACTTAAATAGTTTATAAAACCATTGTCTCTCGGCGTCACACATGTTATTTATTTATTTATTGCGTATATCTAAGTGTTAATGTTATTATTATATTTTTTTTACTATTTTATTTTGTTATTTTATTTTATATTGTTATTTTATAATCAATTTATTGTATTGATATTATATATGTCAAATATATCGCAAATAAACAAAGGCGTTAATTCGTTTTAAGTCAAATTTTTTATTATTTATTGTTAACAATACTGTTATTTTAATATTTTACGCTGATTGTATATATCATTGTAAGTGCCTACGGGGTTTAAATCCCAAATGCCGAATAAAGCTAATCAATCAATCAATCAATCTCTCTCTCTGGTGGGTAAAACGGCTGTCTATCTTTTAGCTCTGACATTTCGAAGATACATTTTGTCTTACTCTTAATTTCCGAGTCCCAGTATGTACGAAGTTGCCTGTCACAAGGTGTCGGAATAATTATTTTTAAAATAATTGCTAAATTTTTGCTCACATAGTGAGTAAAACACCAGCAAATTCTATCGGAATTTTGGAGGTTACGGGAGATTGTATAGGCGTCCTCAACTTGGTGGCAAAATCAGGCGGCAAAATCTGGCATCCTTTAGGCTGGCTCACAAAAATTTTTCACACTGCAACTCCGCGGCGCACAGTGGACTCAAATATGAAAAAAATGAGCAAAATTCTTGACCCGGCATACATTTTATCGCACCGACTTCTTTTTTGGGGGAAAAAGTACCTTTTGCTACATAAAATAGGAAACCGTGCAGGCGAAACTCCCAAAAATAAGGTACTAAAAACCCGCCGGAAGCAAAACGCAAATAAACGAGTTTTTGAGTATTTTTTCTTATATAACTCAATTTCTTCGTCCTTAAAAGTATCTTAAAGCAATGGTTTTGATTAGTGTGACTTTTAGTAAATATAGGGTGAATTCTACCACTATAAAAGTAGTGTAAATAATAATTTTGGACTACAAAATTCATTTTTTTTATAGAAATGAGAAAAATCGCTAATTTCAGGCATCAAAGCTCACTGACTAATGCCTATATCCTGTGCGCACGAGCATGTATGGGTGTGTATATATGTGTGTATATATAACCGTGATATTATTGAAACCTAAAGGTGTACATTTGCTATTAATCAGAATATATACTCATAATGGTATAAGAAATAGTATCTATAAGTTTGAAGAAATGTACTTAATGTCTCAGTTAATTAGTTATTGTTAATTGTGCCTGCAAAAATCGCTGGATTTCAGGGATTTTTGCATTGAGGCTAATAATGAAACACTAAAATAACACATATACACACGCACACATAGATAAAGACGTACGCAAACAGAGGACATATATACACACACCCATTCATGCTCGTGCGCACACGATATAGGCATTAATCAGTGAGCTTTGGTGCCTGAAATTAGCGATTTTTCTCATTTCTATAAAAAAAATGAATTTTGTAGTCCAAAATTATTATTTAAACTACTTTTATAGCGGTAGAATTCACCCTATATTTACTAAAAGTCACACTAATCAAAACCATTGCTTTAAGATACTTTTAAGGACGAAGAAGTTGAGTTATATAAGAAAAAATACTCAAAAACTCGTTTATTTGCGTTTTGCTTCCGGCGGGTTTTTAGTACCTTATTTTTGGGAGTTTCGCCTGCACGGTTTCCTATTCTATGTAGCAAAAGGTACTTTTTCCCTCCAAAAAGAAGTCGGTGCGATAAAATGTATACCGGGTCAAGAATTTTGCTCATTTTTTTCATATTTGAGTCCACTGTGAGGCGCCACCTACGACCTTGTTTGTCTGTCTAACTCGAGAGTGAATTTCTTCAACGCTCTACATGGCGTCAACTAGGACCATTTGCTGCATCTGCGTTTATCAGGAAGGATAGGCTGGAGGTTTGTTCCCGGTGCGACGGTGTTTCGCATGAGTTTTGTTTCGCGCTTGATCTCGGCTCCGATACGCCGCGTTGCTGCCAACTTGCGTCTTCTGCTGTTGCGCCAAGCGAATCACTGAGGGCAGCACCTCTCGGGTTACCAACGCAGGCAGGCGAGAGCCCTTGTATCTCCTTACAAGCCATGCCTATCCCCTCCATACCTATCAACAAGCGCCTAGTCTCGCCTCCATCGCCATCACTTCTGCAGGTCGCTAAGCAACCGCGCGTAGTGGTATTCGGGAGCGCAAATGGGGTGTCAGATGAGGCGGTTCCTTCTGCCGAAGCTATGGCGGGCGTACTCAGGGCGTTCGCGAGTCGCATTGAGGACAACGTAGCGCGTATCGTCTCGCGAATGGAGGCAAAGATCAAGGCCAAAATGTATAATATCTCGGCGGATGTAAGGGGCGAAGTACGGCTCCTCAACGATAAAATTATTCGTTTGGAATCGGAATACGTGGCGCGCCTTGCCACTATTGAGGACCGTCTTAGCGAGCTGGAAAAGTATGAGAGATCATCAGGAATATTCAGGAAACTGTTCATTGCTCTAAGAGACGTGTGAGGTCCTCCTTCTGGGTATACTATCTGAGTTGAACGTTCCCTGCAACGATAATGTAATCAAAGTTTTAACGGCAATTGAAGTGCCCTTGATGATAAATCAAGTAGTTGATTTCAGACATTGGTCCCCTCGTTCGGTTGCATCCAGGGCCTCTACCTCAACCTCTTCCGCCATCGCAGACACCCTACCTCTCAACAGAAATTCAAAAGGCTTAGTTTTCCGGGTAGCTTCATCATCAGCGCGCGATTTAATTGTGGAAAGGGCGCGATTACTAAAGGATCTAACTTTAGATTAAATATTTGGCTCGGGGGGCCTGGTTCCATTTTCTTGCGAGCGCTTTGGCCTAAGCCTATACATGATCTCTGGTCTAGAGCGCTTAGGCCTTCGCGAGAACTCGGTTATGATAGACCTATCGTCTCTAATCTGAAGGTTTATTTGCGGCAGACTAAGAATGGCGAACTCATTAAATTAAATAACGAGAATGATATAGATAAACTCACTCCGCTAAATCCGTCTGCGCCTTCATCCTCTCACCCATCCCCCTGCATGTTGGTTGCCGGCCGAGCTTCCCTCAATTCATCTATCACCCATGTAAATCATCCACATAAACTATCCATTTTTCACGCAAATATCAACCGGTTGAAGTCTCATTTCTCAATAATTGAATCATTTATTTATCCACTTCATTACGATATCCTGACTTTCACTGAAACATTTCTCACCGACCGCAATTTATCTGACATTTTACATTTGCCAGATTATTCTCTTTTTACATTGGATCGAGTAGGCAAGAAGGGGGAGGGGAATAGCAGCTTATATTAGAGAGGAATACAAGGTAACTGTTGTGTCCCAATCGGACCCTATCTCTTCAAACTCCCCAGAATATTTGAGGACCTCTCTGTCATTTTGCCATCTTTTTAACAATTAGTTGTCACTGGTGATTTTAATATAAATATGTTGGCAAATGATGGAGCGGCCAACATAATGAAGACACAGTTTAGATCTTTCAATCATTCCTTAGTTGACTCAGGTTCCACCCACCATGCCATTTCATCAAATCATTCATCACATACATTGCTTGATCTCTTCATTTTGCGAGATCCTCCACCTGAGTTTTGTCTTTAGCGAGTCTTCAACTTCTTTTGCAGCTGGGCATGATTATATTTCTCTGACCTGGGATCTCCAAGAGGTTTAGATCCGTGTGCCATATCATCCCTCTTCACGTCTACCTTCAACTCAATGCGTCCTACTCTCAACATTAACCCGGCCGTCCAGTCCCTTAATTCATCAGATCATCAATCTCACTTTCATCATCAGTCCAATTCATTTCAATCTATCATCTTCGACATTGACAACCTCACTTCAATCATTATTAAGACATTTGATGTAGTAGCTCCCATTAAATCGAAATTCATTAATCAGAGACATAAACCATGGGTCACCCAGGATATCGGCAACCTAATCAAGTTCTGAAACGCTGCTTATAGGAGGTTCGAGCTTACGTAGTCCACTACGGGTTACTTACACTTTAGAAACTTGCGTTCCTTAATTTCTAACACCTTGGATTCTTGGAAGTTCGACTACTTCAACACACGTCTCTCTAACTCTTCGTCACCAGTGGACACATGGAGAGTGTTCAGATCTATGGGCCTCTCTGCAAGCCATAAGCCTTCTCCCTTAGTAGTGTTCTCTCCTAAGGATCTTAATTTATACTTTGCTTTAGTTGCTGACATCTCGCCTCCATTAACACAATCTTATTTTTTCTCCCTCCTTGAATTACCATCTCCATCGCTCTCGTCTTCGCAGGTCATGTCATCTTCCTCCCTCACCTCCTTCTCCCCTATCAAACCTCAGACCATACTAAATATCATCGCCAAATCGTCGTCCAAGTCTTCAGGATTCGATGGCACCTCCGTTGAGATGCTAAAGATTTTAACACCACATATAGCGACACCTTTGACTTCCATCTGCAATGGACTATTAGAGCTGGGCTATTTTTCAGAGCAATGGAAGAGAGCGTTAGTCTTTCCCCTTGCCAAGTCGAAAAAAATTGAGAGCCTCTCTCATATTCGACGTGCCATTGATAATCATATGATTACAGTTCTCATATTATTTGACTTTACTAAAGCGTTTGATTGTATCCCACATAATCTCCTTCTGACTAAGATGTGCGCCTTGGGTTGTTCGAATGCGGTGCTCAATTGATTTTTTCATTATTTAACGGGCGTAGCCAGGCGGTGGAGAGCGAGGAGGGCGGTCTGTCGGACTGGCTCAGGATTTTTCGGGTGTTCCTCAAGTCAGTGTTCTGGGACCAATCCTTTCTTCGATTTTTATTAACGATTTGCCTACAATTCTCAAGCATTCGAATCACATGATTTTCGCGGATGACACCCAGGTTTATCACTCGTTTTACCCGAGCGATTTCAGTAATAGCATTGCTAAAATTACCGAAGATGCTAATGCAGTAGCGCGCTGGGCCAGCGATAATAGGCTCAAACTTAATGTAACTAAAACGAAGCTGATGATACTGGGCAGTCAAGCTTTTATATCAAGGATTGACCTATGAACTGCTCCATTGGTTGTTTTTCAGGGTAATCCCTTACTCTATGAATCAGAGGTTAAATTTCTGGGTGTCTGGTTGTCGTCTACCCTGGATTGGTCGAGACAGATCTCTTCCTTCTCGCAGAGCGTTCATAGAGTTCTGCATTTGATGAGGTTTTTCAAGCGGGCTCTCTCGTTCAAAAACAGGAATACCTGAGTTGAATCCCTTATATTCTCCCTTTTTGATTATGCGTGCGCGATTCCCCTAACCCACTCATGTACTTTCCTCCTCGCACCGAAGCTCTCCATAAGTCATTCGTCATTACTGCGACCAAAATCATAAACTCCCTTCTAAACATCAACCTAGATATTTCCATTCCATTATTCAGATCCCGACTCCTTTGTTCCCTCATCAAGCTCGACAGACAGAACTGGTGCGGAAGGATTGAGCGTTACATTCGTCGTTACATTCTAGTGTACTTATTAGAGAATCAATTAAAGTTACGCATCTAAATGTAAATCGTCTTCTTACTTCGAAACACCTTACTCTTGTCGAACATTACTTGAATGATAATAAATGTTATATTTTTGCTCTCACTGAAACGTAGATGACTGAGCATGATCCGGAAACTATGGTTTCTATGGACGGCTATAAATTTCATAGACTCGATAATGATTTCATTAAACCCAAATCTATAAAGAAAAAGAAAAAACTCTCTAACACCCAAAACTCAAACCTTGAAGATCCAATTAATGAAGAATTGAGTACAAACTATAGAATTAAGCTCACCTCAATACGAGATGTAATAGAAAAGTCTGCAAACGAATACAATTTAGATTTTGAACAGTTTTATACTTTTATTGAAAAATAAAAAAAAAGAAACTCCAATGTTTATGCATTAACGCTAGAACATGTACCTGACATCAATAACATAATTTCAATTATTGACGATGTATAGACATCTAACTACCAGTCAATTAAAAGCCACATTTACAAGAGTTTAAAACAAATTACTATTTACTCACAATTCCGTTCATAATCCACAAACAAATACATAGACGCTCAAATGGCAAAAACAGGAAATTAAAAAAAAACATTAAACTTAATGCAAAATGGATACATATTACAACAAAAACCTTAAAATAATCTTCTAGAATGCAAGAAGTGTGACAAAAAAAGAGGACATCTACAAAATTTTAATTGACATCGACGTTCTTGTGTGTGTTGAATCGTGGCTGTCTAATAAAAATCGTACAGAAGAGAAATTCCACTTTCCTAAATTCAAGACCTTTTGGAAGGACCGATTACATTCTCGAGGCGGAGGAATTTTGATGTTAATTAGAAGCAATTTAGCATATTCTGCAACGAGAAATTTACAAACTCCAGATCCTTTAGTCGAACTAACAGGTATTAAAATTACGAACATTAAACATAAAATTGACCTTATTGTATGTTATAGAATACCGGGTTTAACTCTATCACACAATGGATGGAATACTGTTTTGAAAATGTTGATGCAAAAAATAACACTTTACTTATGGGAATATGTTATGGAACCGTAAAAAAACTTATGCAAATGGTGAAAAATAGTTTGAAAGCTTTAATAAATCAAATCTAATTATCCACAATATATCTACTATCACTTATATTGATAAAAAAACTACACATCTAATATCGATTTAATTTTCTCTTCTGCAAACATTTCTGACAAAATCGATGTAAAAAGCAACGAGGAGACCTTGGGTTTTGACCATTTCCCCCTAAATATTAATATTAATATAGAAAAAAGCTTTTTCAAGCGAGACCAGTCGACGCAGACGATGATGGGTCCATCTCAACGAGTGCCCCTTACAACGGCAAAGCCCTGGGAAGCCGTTCGGAGGAAGCCAACACGGCCACGACGACCACCGACACCGTCAGCAGTCCAACTTCCACCTATCCAGCGAGTCGAGCCGAACATCACGCGTAGACCGCGGGTCGTTTCCGACACCGTATTGTCTCCTGCGGAGCGTCTTCCAGTTCATCGGAAGACAATTCATCGGCGCCCGAGTTGGTCTTTTGACCAACCCCACAAAGAGATCTACATAATGAGCGGGGCTCACCGGCGGTCATCCGACGGTCCGACTCCGGCCTCGAGTCTCTTGAGGCCTGAGCTAGGCTCATAGAGAGCTAGTTGAGGGGTTAGTACTGTGTTCTCCCTCAGCCAACGCAGAGACCACATCAAAATCGGCGCAGCGGACCAGCACTTTCTCGGTCTCTCGACCGACAGACCAGATGACACCGGGCCTGTCTAGTGTCATCCGACGTTCCGGCGTACGACAGATTTAATATACAAAAATCTTTTTTAATTAGGCCTTGAATTTTCTTTACAAAAGACAATTTTCGTACATTTTAATAAAAAAACATAAAACTAGGTGAAACGGAAATTAAAGTCAGCAATGTAACTATTAAATCGAGTGATTTCGCCCAATTTTTAGGTATCACCTTTGCATACCAACTTCTTTTTAATACCCATATAAAAAATGTAAAAAGAAAACGTCTTCGCGCCATGAATGTAATAAGATTTATAAGAGAGGCCTGCGATGGCTCGGTCGGTAGGGCGTCGGGCTCGTAATCTGGAGGTCCCAGGTTCGATTCCCGGCCTCGGACGATTGATACAAGCACCACTGGAAAATGTATTTTCAACAAGTCCTTTCATCACCAAGACATCGTATGACCTCCGTCGCTGATTAGCACCGATTTGGGAGCATAAAAAAAGCGACGTTAAAATAATAAAAAAAAAAAGATTTATAAGAGACACTTGGTGGGGATCGCCACCAGAAACTTTATTAATTCTATACAAAAGTTTAATTCGTTCAATAATCGGTTACGGTTGTTTCATATTTTCCAACTCAATTAGAAAAAATAAAACAAGAGAAAAAATACAATTTTTGGCAATTAGATTGGCTCTTGGATTTCGGAACTGGACTCCAACGAATATACTTATTTCTGAATCAAAGCTATTCTTCTTGGAAGAACGAGCAAAATTTCTTTTTTAGTGTTACTTAAATAAAATTATTTCTAATACCAAACTACCTATTTGCAAAACAATACAAAAATTTAAATAAGCTCTTGGAAAAAATAATAGATCTCTAAACAAAAATAAACGTATCTTAAAACTCTGCATTGAAATCACTAATTCTACAGCTGATAACATTAATACAGACAAACATTATAGTATATGGGCTATTTCACGTCAAGTGTTACGATGAAAATTTTAAATCACTCCAAATTTTGTGAAAAGACTGGAAATATCTTCCAGAACATAGAAAAAAAATTTGATGTGTTAAAAATAATTTGCCTAAGAGTTATTCCACCATGAAAAATGGAAATTTTTCAATTTTTTAGAGAAATTATTATTTTCGAAGCCATTTATCTCAAAATCTATTGATTTTTTTTAAAATATATTATAAACAACTTTTGTTCAAAATAATCTTTAGAACTTATCTACTTGGGTTACAATTCTTAATTTTAAAATCTCGAAGAGATAGAACGCCCGGAAATATTGAATATCAAAAAAAGGCGACCACGCCACAATCGATTTTGATCTACCACCGCTCAAAAGATCACATTTTTTTAGAGCTTTCGAATGGCGGTGGTTAGATTATTAACCAAGACCGCTGGTGCAAGTTGTGCCCTAAAATACATGAAAATTAGTGATTTTATGAGGTTTATGGCGTATAACTTACACCAGCAGTCTTGGCCAATAATCTAACCACAGCCATTCGAAAACTCTCCAAAAATGTGATCTTATGAGCGGTGTTAGATCAAAATCGATCGTGGCGTGGTCGCCCTTTTTTTGATATTCAATATTTACGGTCGTTCTATCTCTTCGAGATTTTAAAATTAAGAATTGTAACCCAGGTAGATAAGTTCTAAAGATTATTATGAACAACAGTTGTTTGTAAGGTTTCTTCAAAAAAAATCAATAGATTTTGAGATAAATGGCTTTGAAAATAGAAATTTCTCTAAAAAATTGAAAAATTTCCATTTTTATGGTGGAATAACTCTTAGGCATATTATTTTTAACACCTAAAATTATTTTTCTATCTTCTGGAAGATTTTTCCAGTCTGTTCATAAAATTTGGAGTGATTTAAAATTTTCATCGTACCACTTGACGTGAAATAGCCCATATACACATGCAATTATACAACCCTCATAGAAAACATCGACCTCAATACATATCTTGTGATTATGGCTAAAGACAGTAATAACAAGTAATAAGGAGTAACTTTAACTCCTTGATTACCGAAATTATAACAAAAGAAAATGCTTGCGCGCCGTTCACAGACAGAACCAAATCCGATAATACACTATCTGTTTGTGCTGCTTGTTGCGACCACGAAATGAACACTATCTCACAAAAATGTATTAATATACAGGCCTCTATATATACCGCAAAACATCCTAAATCAAACTACATAGTTTTCTCTGACTCCCTGAGCGTGTTAACAGCCTTAAAAATAATAATTGTAATATCCGAACCAGTCAAACCTCGAATAACATACATTAAACAATAGTCAAATTAAATTCTTTTGGATACCGGCACACACTGATATTAACCTTTAGACTGCCGGCATTTTTGCCTTATAAATTGATATTTTTGATGTGCAAAATTTATACATAAAAACACCTCATATCTCTAGAGTAGTTGTCAAGGTCACAGGTGGCTCATATATGAGCCATGCCGGCAGTCAAAAGGTTAAAAGCAATGAACAGGCTAACCTATTAGCAAAAAATACTACGAAAAATTTACCTTCTCAACACGAAAAAATTCCCTTTACCGGCCTTAGCGGATTTGAGAAAGCTAAAGCCTGTAATAGCACAACAAATATAATTCTAAAGGAAGGTATCTACAAAACTATTTTTCTAAAAAGTTTTATACTTCAACAAAACCTTAGTTTAAAAACAAAAACTTTCCACGTTAAACCGTAACGACAATAAACAGATGCAGGTCAGGTCATTATAATCTTGCATCGTCACTAGCCCGTGCAAATCTAATTAATAACTCTAATTGTCAATGCGGATATGATACATAAGACCTCGATCACGTTCTGTGGCAGTACTCAATCTTTAATGTACAGAGAGATGCTTTCTTGAAAAAACTACTTAAGAAAGGGTGCACTCTACCTATGAATTCTAACACGCTACTTTACAGACCAACCTCATATATATGAAAAATTAAACTATTATTCTTTAAAAGCTGCGACTTATCTGTTTGATTAATAACTGTAATGCGAACAGCTACCAAATATTTGTATGATAAAAAAATTATGTATATGTTGAGTAATACTTGTAACCAAACTTTGTATAACTCAATATAGCAGAATAATCTTTATAAAAGATTCAAATGCTTTTAATAAAAAAAATAGCTGTGAGGTTTTACCCCACAATACCCCCCTGCTAAGACAGGATACGCCCCTAAAAGGGCAGTGGACTGTTTTTACACACGCTTGGACATTAATAACACTTGCTACCGAACAATGGTTTGGTATGGGTATGCGTGACCCCGTTGCCATCCGAAGCACACTTTATGCGGCTGTTCGATCTTCGGGTTGACTGGGATCAGCTGTAGGCCGCCGAACCTAACTCCAGTTACCATTCGAGACAATTGGTTAGCCCCTTCCATGACACCATTATCGTATCGGGGTGGAGACTTCCGCAAGTTGGCAGGCTTTTCCTCTTTCACTACCCTCTCTTTAGTTGTTCTTTTCGTTCCATTCGTCTTCGTCTGCTGCTCTCTATATTCCACCCATCTTTTCTTTTCTCTATCTTCATCTCTGTGTTTTCTTCTTCTCTTTATTTCCTCCTCGAACAATCTCTTTATTTCGGCCTGTTTCTTTAAATATTTCTCTTCTTTTTCGGCAATCTTTCTTTTTCATTCTTTGTCATCTTCTTCTATTATTTCTCTTATCCTCTCTTCCTTGGCTTTCTCCCTTTTATTTTTTCTTCGCGCTACTCTTTTTCTAATTTCTTCTTTAATTCTTTCTTTTTCCTTTTCTCCAGCTTTCTACATACTCTACTTCTTTTTTATCTTTCTCCTTGTCTTCTCTCTTGTTTCTGTTTCTTTCGCTTCCTATATCCTTTGTTCTTCCTTTTCCGTACTATTTCTTTCTCTCATTCCTTTCTTTATCTTTCCTCCTTCTACTTTCTTCTTTTCGGCTAGCTTCTATTTCTTTCTCCTCATATTCTTCTTTCCTCCGTATCCACTTCTTCATGTCTTCTATTTATTGTATTCCTTTATTCATTTTCTCTTCTATCTTCTCTAAATTCCATCAGCCTTCTACCGCAACCTCTCGTCATTTTTATTCTCCTATCATCCTCATCCTTATTCTTCATTTCCTCTATTATTTATTTTTTCTCTTCTTCCTGTTTCTCCCTCCTTCCCCCCCCCTCTCTCTCTCTATCTATCTCCTTTCCTCGTTCTATATGGCTCATTCTACCACTAAGTGCTTCTGTTTTTCTTTTTCTAACGACCGCATTTTGTGTCTATAGCGCTGTTGTTCCCTTCGATATCGCTCGTCCTCCACTAGGATCTTTCTCCTTTGTTCGAGAATAAAAGAATCTGTCGGTGGTACAGATAAGGAGCGCGGGGAGTCAAGTCCCACGTAATCGTCCATTGTAAGGTGCTGCCGAGGGTTATACGTGCGAGCGCGCCTACGAAAAGAGTGGCTTCGCTCCTCTGGGACGACTCTTGTCGAGCCTCCGCAATTACTGACTGGGTGACTCGTATCAGTGTCAAAAAGGAAGTTTTGGCCTCCTCAATGGGGTCACTGCCGTTAAAGGTACCTCCTTGCGGTTCGCCTCTATACCGAAGGTCTCGTTTGAGAGTGACGCTAAACCATCTGGAGCTGCGACGAGAGATGCGTAGTGTTCTTCCACGGCTGCTTGGCTCTCCTTTTCCTCCTGACTGATTATTTCAGCGTTAGCCAATTCTACGGCCGGTAGGAAATTGGTTTCGTGCATCCTCGCAGGGCGTTTCAGAATTGCTCTTACAGCCCGCAATGCATCGATTTCGTTGGATCAAGCTACTGAGGTGGCTGGTGTAATTACGACCAGCTCCCGCTTTAAGGAGCGAATACGCTCCGGATGGGCAGGAGAGACTGGTGGGAGGATTTGGGGATCCCACGGATCTTCAGCTATGTTACCGTCTTCCCGTCGAGGATATGGAGGGGCCAAAGGGAGCTCTCCACCCGTTTGGATGATTCCACCCTCAGTCTGCATTGCCGCTTCCTCTTCCTCTTCGGGGAGATCTCCCTCTTCATCAAACGCGGGTTTGTTCCGCAGATGGTATACCAAGAAAACCGCGCTTCCTTTTCTCCACTGCTGGATGTATTAATGCGGGCAACACGCATGTTCTCTCTGAATATCGTGTCAAGCACGTCTGCCCAGCTGACACCAATTGGCAGACCTTTAGGGGGAGTCAGGGTTTGTCTACCCGTAAGCGGTGCGTTCACAATCAATAGTGATGATAAAATCTATCCACATCGATAGTTTCTCAACCGCGCCTTCTTTATCCGGGCCTAACACTGCTCGAAGCTGGGCTGGAGTAGGAAAGAGAGATTTTCCCTTTTTCTCAATCGTACCAGGGTTCTAGACATCTTGAGAATATCTGTAACACATAACATTTCCAAAATGACCAGATATCGTCATACTTCAATAACATCATTCGCTTCTTATTCATTCAGTCTTCGGGGGGGGGGGGGAGTATTTTTTAATCTCACGGACGTGCACTTTCGCGTTTCTTTTTCTCGATCCCGTAACTAATAAATATGCGGACGGAGATAAGACCTTAAGGGGATGCCATACCTGAATTTATGCCATACCTAAATGTTGAATTTATGTTAAAATGCGCTTAAAATTTAAAAAATATGTTCTCAAACATAACTTCTCTTAGTCAAGATGCAACAACAATTTAAATGAATTTTGTAAAAATTGAATAGTTTTCTAACAAATACAGTGCAGTCGCACAATTTCATGATATTGGTATATGTTGAAATATTAAAAAAAAACAGACAAATGTGCACCACGAAGAAATAAATAGTAAAATACGATTCATACAAAGACTTTGGGAATCTGGTACAACATATTTACGATGGAAATAAATATAGATTGCAATAACAAGCATCAAGAAACA
Organism: Theocolax elegans; assembly: GCA_026168455.1. Classification (NCBI taxonomy): domain Eukaryota; kingdom Metazoa; phylum Arthropoda; class Insecta; order Hymenoptera; family Cerocephalidae; genus Theocolax; species Theocolax elegans. The sequence continues at coordinate 24,777,204 of CM047429.1, forward strand.
AAGTTGAGGCAACTTTTTAAATTATCCTAGAATCATTTTTAGTAGAAACTAGAGGAATACATAAACGATTGAAAAATTAAATGAAAAATAAAAATGATGTTCAATCCTTCTAAAAATGCGTAATTTAACAAACGGAAGAGTAAGAAAAAGTTTAGCTAAGTAGTTTGAAAATTCAGCAGTTAGTGGCGATTCTAACCGTTAATTATTGTATTTTAGGATTAATATTTTTTAATTGCAGTATGTTAGAGAATACTCATTTATTAATTTACATTCGTACCTTGCACAGGATAGCGATCAACGCATTCGTGGTGGAATAGGCGACGGATTCTATAGAAGGTGCGTGCGCTGATTGGCCGTCTACCGCACACACCTCATACTTTCAGATACATTATACTATGCCAATACTAAATGTTGAGTGCACTATTTGTTAGATTACAATTATCTAAAATAATGACGGCTAGAAAAAGAGATAGCGGCATATTTTTAATATACATTTCACATGTACAACAAGTATAAAAATTGAATTAATGTTAAAATATTGTTAAAATATGGGAACACGAATTGAACCATAACTTCTACCAGTCAACAGCGAGGGATTTTATAGGAGGTGCGTGCACCGGTTGGTCGTCTACCGCACGCATCTCCTAATTTCAAATATAATGCCAACACTGAATGTTGAGTGCATTATTTGTTATATTACAATTATCTAAAATAATGACGGCTAGAAAACGGGATAGCGACATATTTTTAATAAACATTTTACGTATATAACAAGTAGAAAATTTGATAATAGGTTAAAATATCTTAAAAATTTGAAAAATGCATATTGAACCATAACCTTTCTCCGTCTATAGCGAGGGGTTTTATAGCAGGTACGTACACCGATTAGCCGCCTACCGCACGCATCTCATACATTCATATATATTATACTATGCCAACACTGAATGTGAGATGCACAATTTGTTATATTACAATTATCTAAAATAATGACGGCTAGAAAACGGGATAACGACATATTTTTAATAAACATTTTACGTATATAACAAGTAGAAAATTTGAATTTAGGTTAAAAAATTTTATAAATTTGAAAAATGCATATTGGACCATAACCTTTCCCCGTCTATAGCGAGAGATTGTATAGGAGGTGCGTGCACCGATTGGCCGTCCAAATATTTTTAATTTATATTTTAAGTGTATGACAAGTACAAATGTTGAATTTAGGTCAAAATATCGTATAAATTTTAAAAATGACGTATTGAAGCATAACCTTTCTGATCCTACAGCGAGAGATTTTATAGCAAGTACGTGCACCGATTGGCCGTCTACCGCACGCACCTCATACTTTCGAACACATTATACTTTGAACTTGACCGTCAAGGTCATTTGCAGGTCGCGTCGTGTTTTTAAAATTGCAACCCCCATTTTTTATGGCTCAAATGGAAACCTGGTGAAATTCCAAACCCAACGATATGCATAACATAGAAGGTTAAACGTGATCCAAAAATCATTTGAAGGTCGTATGCTTAGTTACAGGATACATGACGGAGCAAACTGACCGCAGATTCTGGTTCAGCGACCTGAAAACCCGTGGGGCCATATCCGCGTTAGTTCTTCTGGGTCGACCTTGGAATGTCCTTGGGTCAGTAGCACGAAAAACATTAATCATGGGCAAGTCGTTTGGGCTTTCATGTTCATGTGGATTCAATTATGCATACTTAAACCTTTTGCATATGCTATGCGCATCTCTTTTAACCGGTCACGTGCTAGTAGTTTGTAGCAATGTTGAATGTCTGCTTTATCGTTCCTTTTCAATTTGAAAGTATTGCTTTCATATTAAGTGAACTATTCAAACAAATTTTTTCAAATTACATTGATAAATATTCATTTTCATTTTTGTTATGTTTCGAGATTTTTCACTTACTATCAATTTATCGATACCGTATTCTAGCACTTATAATGCTGTGACTCTGAAAGAGAAAGAATATCAATTCCTTATGATACGAGGTTGGGGAGATGTAAAACGTTCTTTTACATAGGTAAAAATCTTTTTAACGAACCTTTCAGATAAGGGTTACCTCAGATATCAAAATCAACAGTTAAACGCACTGTGAAACGTTTTGAAGATATTCGCAGTGTGAAAGATCGTCCACGAACTGGCAGGCCAAAAACAGCTACTACAAAAGAGGTATCATTGAATATTTTACTCTCCGCTATGGAAAATTTTCATTGCAGTCTTCGTAGACTTGCTCAAGAGCATGATACGAGTACGAAATCTGTTCACAGAATATTACAGACAAATAAATTTCATCCCTTTAAGGTGACACTCATCCAAAAACGAAGACGATTTTGATTTTCGAGTTGAATTTTGCGATGATATGATGGAACGGATCAACGATGATCCGAACTTTCGTCAATAGATAGATTTGACGAAGCAACATTTCAACTCAATAGTAGTTTGAATAGGCATAACTGCAGATATTGGTCTGCTGAATATCCTCATTGGATGCATGAAGATATGACACAATATCCTCAAAAGTTGAATGTTTGGGCAAGAAAATTGAACAACTAAACAATTGGTCCCTTTTTCTACGAAGGGAATGTCAATGCCAAAATGTATGAGAATATGTTTCGAAATCAGATGGTGCCGAGAATAAAAGAGGCAACTGGTAAAAACTTCGAGAATACATTCTTCCAACAAAATGGATCTTCCTCTTATCACGGTAGAAATGTTTGCAGGTATTTAGACACCGTTTTTCATGACAGGTGGATGGGTAGACTTTATAAAACTAAACCCCGAAGCTTAGAAGAATGACAACTATGTATTCAAGACGATTGTGATAATATGCCTGAAGAGTATCTGACGAAGCCGTTGAAAGTTGTTACAATAGATTGGGCTACATGTGGCTGGATAGGGAATTCCACCAGCTTTTAATTTCTGCCATGAAAAATGGGGGTTCCAATTTTGAAAACTCGACTCGACCTTCAAATGACCTTGAAGATCAAATTCAACGTTACCATTAGATAGCCAAGGAAAAATCATATAACTTTTGTCTGAAACATTTTCTTCAAAAATGCATATTTGCCGAGTTATTATGCCGTCTCAGAACTTTTGACATACCCTATATATACTGTAAGCCCATGTAGAAAAAAAGTGTTTTTCCCAAGACACTCACGATAAAGTTTGAGTGTTCTCCGTAAAGCTGTAAATTTGAAAAGTATATTACCTTCAGATGTACAATTTTTTTATACATACAGATGTGCAAGGGTCTGGGAAACTGTCGTACGTGCTTCCTTTTGAAATTTTCCTAAGGTTTTACGACCACGACAATGTTTCTAATGCTAGGGTTCTCAATGCTTTTGTTTCTTAAATTTGTTTGTTTTCGTTCGAAAATCCTTCTATTTAATTATAACAGAACGTAAAAAGAATATTTAGTTTGTGGTTAGTTTGTGGTTATTAACCGGTGTGGTTATTTTTGTTATTAAATGCGATTTGAGAGTAAAAAACATTAAATTGAAAATTCAAACCGCTTTTACTTTACGTGGGACGCGTTTTAAGTCACCGTTTGAAAGCTGAGAAAGAAATCTTTCGATTTATATCTTGGGTTTATGTTTTTTAAGGGCATGGATTAAATAATAAACGGTATATTACTGCGGCGGCCGGGCCCAACGGGCAAAACGCGTGATTCGGGCGCTTTGCGCAGTCCCTCGTCGTCTCTCATATTTAATTGTTTTCGTGCTTTTATATAAATATAAAGTATTGTGTCTACCTTTTGAAAATTGTAATTTGCTCTTGTTAAATTTTCAAAAGTAAAAACAAGACATTTTTTTCTTTCGAATTCTATTGCAACATTTTTTACTTTTTAAAAATAGAAATTTAGCTGCTGCAACTTTCCAAAAGTAAAATTAAAATTTTTAAATTTTTATGAACAAGAGTCATATTTTCAACTTTCTAAAAAGATAATTTGCACCATTCTTATTTTCGAAAGTTATCATTTAATTGTACATACTTTACAAAAGTCAAAATTTAACTATTTCGACTTTAAAATTTTGTACAGATATTTTATACTTTTAGAAAGTAAATGTTTTACTATTTCTACTTTTCAAAAGTAAAAATTGAATCGCATCTCCTTCTCTAAAATATAAATTTTAGTTTTTGACTTTTTTGTTCATACGGTAATTTTTTATTACTTTCAAAAAGTGAAATATAAAAAATTTATCCTATTTAAAGGAATAAAACTGATTTTTTTTTAATTTAAAATTATACGACATTGTTTTCTACTTTTAAAAAGTAAACATTTGATTGTTTTTACCTTTCAAAAGTAATAATTTAATTATTTCAACTTCCCAAAGCAGTAAATGATATTTTTTACTTTTTGAAAGAATATATTACATACTTTTTACTTATGAAAAGAAAAAATTGTTCAATTTCTACAATTTTACGTCAATTTTTCTACTTTGGAGTTTAGAGTGTGGTATTTTTCTAATCACACTTTTAAAATTGTTATCTGTCTGATAAATTTTAAAGTATAAAATGAAAATATCTTTGATTCTAACTCCCATATTTTCTCTACTTATTTATATTTTAATTACATCTTTTCTATATCTAACTTATATTCCATAATAGTTTTGTGCAATTGAAAGTATTAAATTCGAAAACACCTTCCAAGAAGGTGTTAAAACCCGCAAGTATTGTGTTAACACCTTTTTTATATGTAACTTATATTCCATAATAGTTTTCTGCAATTGAAAGTACTGAAATCAAATACACCTTCCAAGAAGATGTCAAAACCCGCAAGTATTGTGTTATTCTAATCAAACTTTGAAAATTGTTATCTGATAAATAAATAATTGTAATTCTAACTCCCTTATTTTATCTATTTCTTTGAATTTTGATTAAACATTTTTTTAAATATAACGAAAATTTCATATAAAAAATTTCTGCAATTGAAAGAACTGAAATCAAACTGAAATCGTCAAGTATTTTGAATCGGACCATAAATTTATATTTTAAATAAACATTTTTATATATATTGCTTAAACTTCGTAAAAAGTTTCTGCAATTGAAAGCACTGAAATCAAACTGTAATCGACAAGTATTTTGAACCATGCAAAAATTTCTACCAATCTGAATACAGATTTTTTTATGAAAAGTATCTTACACTATTACTTTTCATTTCTGGCCCTCTCATGTCTTACAGTAATAAATAAATAATATTCTAATGATAGTAATTTGTGCAAAATTAATTTCTGTAATGCTAATAAAATGGACATTTCTTTTTTATGCTTTTAAATAATAAAATAGTACTTGCACCACCGTTGGTTAAACGCTTCATATATGTGTTAATTCTGACTTACGAATGCACTTCGTTGGTGCAAGTATTATTTTATTATTTAAAAGAATAAAAAAGAAATGTCCATTTTCTTAGCATTACAGAAATTAATTTTGCACAAATTACTATCATTAGAATATTATTTATTTATTACTGTAAGACATGAGAGGGCCAGAAATGAAAAGTAATAGTGTAAGATACTTTTCATAAAAAAATCTGTATTCAGATTGGTAGAAATTTTTGCATGGTTCAAAATACTTGTCGATTACAGTTTGATTTCAGTGCTTTCAATTGCAGAAACTTTTTACGAAGTTTAAGCAATATATATAAAAATGTTTATTTAAAATATAAATTTATGGTCCGATTCAAACGTTACGTGATGCGTGATATATACGAGTTACGTGACGCGTAATACACAAACGTTACGTGACACATAATAAACAAGAGTTACGTGACGCGTAATATACAAGAGTTACGTGATGCAAAATATACAAGAGTTACGTGACGCGTAATATACAAAGCGTGACACACCATAATCGTGACTTATAAGAACTAAGAGGCTCCGGAGCTGACAGTAGTTTCACATTAAAATAAAAATAATTTAATGATAAGGTGAACTACTCACGCCTGACACCGTCTTGATTAGCTGGGTCATAACATTTTGGCATCCCTTGTGGGGAACTACTATTTGTTTCTTAATAACTCTATTTAACTTTTAATCGAGTTATCAATAAGTCACATAAATTATCATTAACTTTAGAAGTATTAAAATTAATTTTTTTGTTTATAACCTTTAAATACTAAACATTTTGAATGATTATATTCTACTTCAAATAACAAAAGTATAATATTCGTATTGATCAACTATGTTTGATTTAATTAATTAAATTAATTTATAGTAATTAGATTTCATGTAATGTTATTCAAGATTTTATTTGAAATTATAACCATGGATTACCAATTTTACATGGAACAACAACAATATTTTTATGTTACTCAACATATTGAAAATCTAAATAAAAAATGTATTACTTTTGAACAATTTATTAATACTATTAAATTTGAAAGTAACTATTTTTTACCTCGCTTATACAAAAATGTCATAGAAATAATGAAGAATATTCTTTCGAACATCATAGACAATTAACTGATATTGTATATGAAGCAGAAGAAAATGCTGAAAGATACGATAATTCAAATATTATAATTGAAAAAATCAAGCTATTAGCCCTTGACAAATTTCTAAAACAACTTCCGGATTCTACTTATGCAGTAATTTCAAAATATAAAATAAATAATTTGTACGATGCAGGTACTGTGGTTAGTCATACTGAACATACAAATTGTGCAACTGTCTACCCTGTATGTCCTCACTATACGCACATTCAAAGTATTAAATACAATCGAGCAATAACTAATAATATGGAAGGTTATTCTGGTTACTCGGACTATCCTCGTGAGTGAGCCGCGAGTGAATTGGTGTACCCAAAAGAACGGGAGTGAGTGTGTGAGTGTTAACACGGTTCGCGAGACACTCGCCGCGGCACAGGGCCGCCTTTTGGACACCGCAGCCGACGTCGGTCCTCCGTTGCCCAGGAGGACAAAAGGGACACCGATCGGCTGGGCTATCCACGGGGCGCATCCCTGTAAGTTTTGCTTATATTACCGCGCGTTCCCCCCTACCCCGAGTGTATATGAGGGATCTGAATCAGAATTGGATACCATAGAAAATAATTTTGAAATAAGTAGAATTAATAGACAGAACCTGCCAAATACTGATTTTAACTGTTACTTTACATCACTTAAAAGACGCAAAGTACGTAAAAACTGGTTTAGCTCATATCCGTATTATAGATATAAAATAAAAAGCATAAAAACCCGAAAAAATTTGACACAGTTTAAAAATAAAATAATAAATTTTTCATTTAAAATTTCAAAATATCATCATAAAAACCGTATAAATAATTCAAATCTTAGACAAACTAAAAATAAAACATCTGTTAAATTAAAATACATACGAAATTTAAAAAAATAATTTTTCGGTCATTGTTAGAAAAGAACTTAGAAATAATAGCTTTTAACTCATATTTAAAAGAAAATTTACATACTTCATTAATTAAATCTTTATCTTTCAAAAAAAATCAAATTTTATTAAGCAATATCTAACAAATCAGTGCATTTTTCATGCAAACCTTTATTTTATTATTTGAGTATTTATTGTTCTCCCCGCTCCCGCCGACCTCCTTTAATTTTTATAAATCGTGTCGAGGCAAGGAGGATCGCCCGAATCCTCCATACCGTACGTCCCAGCGAACTCGCGTTCCTGGCGACAGCCCGCAGTTCGGATAAATTAAATAATTGTGTGCGCGGTATTGGGCAACACGGCCCAATGGTCAAATTTAATTATAAAAATTAATTAAATTCACCGGGTTCGCGATTACCACGTCACAAGCATTACCCAGCAATACCCAAACTTCAATAGTCAGTGCAAGTTAATTGTATATAAAATGAATAAATATATCCTGTATAGAAATATTGGAATTTTCTTTGTAATTATACGGAAAACTTCAATTTTTATAATTTATGCAAGGGAAACAGCTTCGAATCTAAGACTTGCTAATCTGATTTTTTGAAAATTAGATAAATTTATTCAAATTGTCTTGAATTCAAATCGTATATTAAACAAACAAACTAATGTAAATTTACTTTATTTCAGGTACAAATGATGTATCCGACCTAATATTAAAAAAAAGAACTTATTAAATTAATTTTCTTTTCAGGACAATGCAGATTTTAAAATGTTATACGTAGCAAAGTGAAATTTAAAATTATTGAAAACTGAAATTCTTTAAATTTACTTTTAATTAAATTCGAAAATACAAATTACATATAACAAACAGTGTCAAACTTAAGAATCGTTAATCAATAATTTAAGAGTTGCATAAATTCATCAATATTTATTTTAGTTTAAAAAATTATATTATTATTATGATCATCTAATGTTAATATTATTAACATTTCTTTTATAGAATATAATAATAGCAAAACCGAACAAAATACACTCACTTGCCGAATTTACATATTACATTTTTTTTTCTCTTTTTGTTTGCGTAACATCGAGAAATATGCATTTGATTTCATCTTTAACGCATATTATTTTAAAAAACATTATTTTGTTTGCCTCATGCTATTTTAAACATATTTTACTCTTCCAAAATCATAATTATTAAATATAATTGTATTTTATTTTGTATTTAAAGGTGTAAATAATTATGGAAGCTAATACTTAAATCTTATTAAATTTTCCTTCGATGCAAACAATCTCATCAAAGTTCATTCACTTGCTGAGTTTGCACGTTTTGGTTGCCTCTCTTTCTGACACATTAATTTTCTTTTAAATTTATTACGTTATTTCAAACGTAATATTTTTGCAACGCATATTAAAAAAAAAAGTAGCATTGGGTAAATGAGCTTTGAATGCAATATTTCCGAATCTAAAACAATTTCATTTAAAGACAATGTAAGGACCTATATAACGACGGATCATATAAGTAAAATAATTTATTATTAATTAAGCTTTTAGTGTACTCGATGAAAATTTCTAAGTGAGAAAAGTGTGCTAAACATTTGTCATTATTATTATATCGAATTTAATCAAAATCTCAACAATAATGTCGCGCAATATGTGATATAGTGCAATTTTCCATAAGAGGTATTGAATGTATAAAGCTTCGCTTCAAATATCCCAAATGAATCAAATTTAGTTCAACAAGATTCAAATTTCTATCAACTTTTATGCAAAATTTGTCATAATGTAATACACTGTTTCTGAAACGCTACAATGTGAATAAAAAATTTGAATCATTCAATTTAATTCGAGTTTTGTAAAATATTCTTACTGATCATTTGATATATATACATACAATGAAAAACAGAAAAAAAAACATTTTTAATGATTTCATTTTATTTTAACAATTGAACATTTTATACGAATTATTAATCCTTTGCTGTTCGTGGGATCGATTTCCGCACACAAAGTTATTATTTTTTTTTATTTGAAATGAAAAAAAAATATGTTTAAAATTGCAAAAAGTTACTTTAAAATACAAATCGCTGCGCCGCAATCCAGATGTAGTTCATAAAAAAAATTATGTAAGAAATCCAAATACTGCCGTGACGTCATATATCAATAAAAAGTGTGACATGCACTGTTGTGACAGTACTAAACACCTACAATGTGAATCTCATGTTCACAACTTATATCACAACATATTTCTTTTGAAGAAAAACACTTCCATTAATGTGTATGGAAAATTAATTCAATGATATAGTCAGGCAATATACAAACTACAAATCGCCAGTAATCGAGAACTTGAAATAAAATTCCAAATCTATAAGAATACAAATCAAATAAAATGTTTCACATTTTATATTAATTAACGTTTTTATACATACACATACTCTTAAACAATAATATATTCTTTATCCTTAGAAAAGCAGCAACAATATTGCAACCATATGAAAGTGGTCATAATTTCATGATTAAACTCATATGCGATAGAAAACTTAATTCAGACATAATACTTGAAGACACTGGTAAAATTTCGCTTTGCAATGTAAACTTACTGCAAGTAAAAGAATCATTTTTATACAATCCCAATATCTCTTTGAACTTAACAAATTTCATATATAAACCCACACCGACGAAATCTTTAACAACTAATCTCAATGAAGAAGAATATATAACATCAACTGTTACCAAATGGGCAGAAAGCTAAGATTCACTATCCCTAATTAAATTAGAATCGAAATTTAAAGAAATATCACAGCAAAAACGTGACCGTCAAACAATCCGAACATACGCAGCCTCAGGATTTGGAGAAAACATATTAGTAATAATAATGATATATTTTATACTATCTATTTGCAAACTAGTTATTGCAAAACATCCTGCAGAATGTCATCATTTAATCATCCAAGAAGAAACATCATAGCAGGAAAAACAACGGATAACATAGAATTAAGTAACAAGAATCCAACAACCAGGTTGAACGAAAATCCAAATGTCACAACCTCCTCAAATACCTATCAACTTCAGATAACACATGCTACAAATCAAATCAAATCGTCTACTGAAATAGTCCCATACCATCCCACACCAAACCTCGCAAAAAGGGAAGACATTCAAGATCATCTTAAAAATAGGCACAGGTTAAGACAACTTGTCATGCACACACCCACAGGTATATCTTTATTACAAACACAATTATAAGATCAAAATGTAAACTATGCTTAAGAATATTTTATATAAAATTAACAAATGAAATTAATAAACATTAATCACATGTTCTGAACTTATGTACAAAAATTTCGCAACAGACCACTACGGTCATGCGTGTCTTAAAACCTCTGTTGCCAAAATTTTATAATAAAACTAATAATTTGTAACATTTCACCGTCACGCCAAGCGTTACCTAAACGACTAAGTCACAACTTTGAACGTTAGAGACAAACATCACCAAGCGTGACATTACGACACCCGTCACCCACTCTTCTGTCGAGGACGACAGAATTAACAAAGGGGGGAGATGTGACGTCCCACATAGACGTCTACATTATTACAAATATTCATTTTTAATAATTTTGATATACATATGCACTCATAAAAATTAACCTATAAAGCCTTTAAATAAATTTACAAATTTTACTAAATCAGTCATTACACGCAGTGATGTCGGTCGCTGACCTGCGAACATGCCGATTTGACAATCGTTAACTACTCCCACCTACGCCGAGTGTGAATCGCGTCCATCGCTGATTGGCCCGCGACTCTCATACGGTTCTAGAACATTCGCAAGTCCATCTTTCTTTTGAGTCTTTATAAACCAGCGAATGCACCATCTAACGCCTTTAGTCTTCAGTCTTGTTCTTGAATCTTGTGAGACTCGGGTTAACAGTGAGTGAAGTGCCCACCGTTTTAGATTCCGGCGTAAGTATATTGTGAAATTCATATACAGAATTTAAAAGTATACAAAAGCTTAAAATATAAGGGATCGTCCCCATGCTTGCCCTTTTAAGCTAATAGAGTAGTTAGATTTGTATAAATTCATTCGCGAAATATTTTTCTAACAGAGATTCACCAAGGTCTCTAGAAAAATATATAAAACCTAGAATTGTATTTAGAGAATATAAAACTCGAATTTGGCCACGAAGACTATTTGTGTAGTTTTTAATCTTATGTTAGAATAAAAGGGTTAAATAAATAATCAAATAAACACAAAACTGCTATCTCAATTTCATTAAATAAACCTAAACAAACTGACAAACACAATATCTTCATCAAGAAGTATTAACACAGGATAAACGTGACGCACCATCTACACGTAAGTACCGAATCGTCGACTTCATAAAGTTACGCCTATTAGAACGTTACGCGTGACGCTTGCAAACATACATAACAACTTCGAGTAACGTTATATATAACGTCGGGGGAACCTAGTTATACGTTGTATGACTAGTGTGACGTAACGCGTAACTACAACATCATCTACCACATGTGACAAATGTTACGCTACGCATAATATACAAGAGTTACATGACGCGTAATATACAAACGTTACGTGACGCGTAATATACAAACGTTACGTGACGCGTAATAAACAAGAGTTACGTAACGCGTAATAAACAAGAGTTACGTGACGCGAAATATACAAGAGTTACGTGACGCGTAATATACAAAGCGTGACACACCATAATCGTGACTTATAAGAACTAAGAGGCTCCGGAGCTGACAGTAGTTTCACATTAAAATAAAAATAATTTAATGTTAAGGTGAACTACTCACGCCTGACACTGTCTTGATAAGCCGGGTCATAACATGACCATATTATTTTACACGATAACCTACTAATTATCATCGATATAAGAGGATATTAGTAGGTCAAAAATAACTCGACTGAAATACTTAATCAATGGTGGTGCAAGTATTATTTTATTTGAAGAGCATAAAAAAAGAGTAATTACTTTTTATTAGTTATGCAGAAATTAATTTTGCACAAAAGAATTATTATTATTCTATAAAATTGTTTATCTATTGATGTAAAGCACGGTGAATAATTTATTTTCAACGAAAGTATCCGAAACGAAGTCCTGAACGGATTTTTCTCTACTGTGATGTTACACAATTTAATGTTTTTCACAATTAGGTGACAGATACTGATTAATGATTGAAAAACATAACAGTATAATGTAATTAAAATTGCATTATAATAAGGATTTAAAATAAACGTTCACAAAAATGTATAACAAGTATAATTATGAATCTATAAGTATCGTTAATCCTCAATAAGGAGTCAGAAACCTGTTTACTAATGGAAGAAGCTCAATTTTACCCTCGCTGATCAATTTAATACAAAAAGTCATTGGTCGGAAGATTCACTTTAGACCACTGGACCAACAAAATAATGTTGTAAACTGTTCAACTTGTTTTATTTATAGTTACTTACGTTACCTTAGACTTTATTATTAAAATACGTTTAAGAATACAAGAATATATTTAAATAATGTATTTTGATATTAAAGTTTCAGGTAACATATAAGTAATTATATATAACAAGTAGAGCGTCAGGCCTTCGGAAAATGGTTCTTTACCAAGCTCTAGAATAAGATTTCTACTATAAAAATATTAACAAAGCTGAAGTTATAGATGTTACTGACCTTTTTACAGAAGCAATAAACAAATAACAAAAGATACTGAAAAAATTAGTCTTGACTTTGATTACTTATAACTCTGAAACAAATAGAGATATGCACTCAAACTTATATCCAAAAGAAAGCAGAGAACGAGTAATTAGATTTTAAAAAAATTAAGCTCAACTATATTAGTTTGATTTTTAGACTAAATTAACTTGTGATTATTGTTTTTTTCCCTAACTTTTGACCAAATTAATATTTTTTAGCTTCTTTTTTTTTTAATCCGATCTACCCAATCTCAGATTTCTTTTGGATTTAAGTTAGAGTGCATATCTCTTTTTGTTTCAGAGTTATAAATGATCAAAATCAAGCCCAGATGGCAAGCTGCTTCAGAAAGAACTAAAAAAGAATTCACTAAACGAATTATTTTAGAATTCTTTATAGGAATTAAAAAAGAACTATGAAATAATTAGATGTATTGTATATTAATTCGGAAAACATTCTTCTACTAATTGATTTTGAATGCATAAAGTATACTATATTCGTATCTTCAAATATAGATTTTATCTGTGGCTTAATACATGTATTTATGTATGTAATGTAATATGTATTGCGAGATTCGCTCGTTTGTGTTGGGTCGAAACCGAGTTTCGATACGCCAGATTCGAGATATCGAATGTGCATTTATATACTTGTGACTGTGAATATTTTTTAGTCAGTTAATAATAATGCTCTTTATTAATTATAAATTTTATATTCTATTTTTAACCGAGGGTAAGTATAATAATAAAGTTTATATTGCAATTGTTATTTGTGAGTACACGACATTAAAGATCTAATATGTTGAAATCCCTCGCTACACCACTTTCCTTTTTTATTTAACTTATTATGAAATTGTTATTATATGTAATTGTAATAGACTACTATTTAAAAATAATTAGATTGCTTATTATTTCTTTTTTAATATTTACATACACATTTTCTTATATAACAATTGTATTACTACATGTACTAAAATTATATTCTGTAAACAATATATACATATATATAATGAGTGTAATAGCTGAGAGTAGCGCAGAAGCTCCCTCTTGCGGCCACTTCTCAAACAACTTGCCAACAGTGTTTACCTCTGTAGGCGTTCTCTCACGGGCTGGAAAAAATTTCGTCTCTTTCTATCTTTCGCATCTCCTATGACGCTATCTCTTTTTGTTTGCATCGAATGAAAAAGAAAGTGGAAATAGCAAAAGTCGAGAAATGGAAATCAGCAAGCAACTTTAATAACATCGAATTTCTTCACTATGCATTTATGAATTCGAACCGGATTTATTGTAAAGTGAAGAATTAAATAAAAAATAGATCTGAGATTTGTCGTTGCATAAATTCATAGTATAATTTTATATTTACGAAATTATAAAAAATCTGAGGGACTAGTTAGTTGTATAATAAGCGCTTACACGCCTGCATACTTGCGTCCAGGCGCTATCGCGCCTTTTGATTATCATAATTTTTTTTGTTATAGTAAGAAGTAAAAAAGATTCCTAAGTTTATATCTAAATATGACAAAATTTAAATGCCTATAGATAAATTATAATTATTGACTAGCAACAAATACCTCGGTCGCTGACGCTCCCTCGGTCGATTTAAACTTTTGATTTATTTTGTTGTATCAATATTAATTATTAGGAAAACATTTAAACTATATGAAGTTATAAAGTTATTAGATTTAATTTTTCATTTTCAAAGTTTAGATAAATATAATATATTAATACTAAATAATAATAATCTTACTTATTTGTTAACATTTATTATTGTCTATTTTTTTAATGCACATAATTACAATGATAATTGGATTTTATTATTCTTCAATTAAAACACTCTTTGATTTTATATTATTATTATTATTCTTATGGCGTTGTCCAACCTTATTTCCTTTGTAATTATTATATGTGAAAAAATAAATAAAATTACAATTGTATGAATACAATAAAAAAAGATAATTAGGTAACCTATAATTTATGCACATTTAGATTTTACATGTATATATGGGCAATTTCTCGTAAATTGATCATGTCAAAAAATAAAAATCATGAAAAATAGAAAATTTTATTAAATAAAAATTTAAAATAAAATATTATTTATAATTATTAATGATTGATTTTCACCTATCGATTGCTCAACATTTGCAGGATAAAAGTTCTATATATATAAAAACAAAATAAAATTAAAGTTAATTTATTATTTTTTAATTTATTTATTTATTTATTTATTTTTTATTATTTTTTTTTAAATAAATTGAATATTAAAAATATATAATAGAAAGAATTAAAGTTAAAGTTAAAGTTAAATAAAAATTAAATTCCATCAAAAACCTTTCTCCCTTTCTGTGACGTCAATCTATTTGTGTGACGTAATTGTCGATGTGACGATATTTTTTGATAAATATATGTATCACATGTTTTTTGACGCACTGTTGGGGGTTAATGTTTTTAGTTTTTTTTTAAAAGGGGTAAAATTTGAAGGGGGAAGGGGTGGTGGTATGGGGTGTACCCTGACCACCTAGACATCGTCTTCAGAAAGTGACAATTTTTTTTGCATATTCAAGCAGACGTATTTTCGTCAAAACATAAGACAATACAACAATTCTTTAGCTTAAATTATTATCCTCATTAAGGCGTTCATTAATTAATAAAATACTAAAATCAGACAATGTATGTTGACAATATTGTAGCAATATGACATTATTCCAACAATATCGCTGCAATATGAAGTGCTGTCTGGGTAGGAATGTATCTATTCCTTTATACCTAATGAGTATTTTCTTAACCTTGCATTTTTTTAGAAAAGAAAGTTTTGGAAACAAGATTGTACTCTATTCTCATTCAAGGGAAAAAAAATTATAGTGTATTTGGTATTTATTACTCAAAATACTATTAACACAAATCACATATTTATATTTTCGGTTTGGAAACATAACATTTTAACCTTTAGACTACAGAGATTTTAGAAATGAAATTGTCCTTTAAAAGTTTCTGAATAGCCAACCTGCTTGAATATGTAAAAAAATTGTCACTTCCTGAAGACGATGTCCAGGTGGTCAGGGTGACCTCCGGGTCATCTGGACATCGTCTACTGGTAAGTAGTGTGCCACCCTGCTTGAATATGTAAAAAAATTGTCACTTCCTGAAGACGATGTCCAGGTGGTCAGGGTGACCTCCGGGTCAACTGCACATCGTCTACTGGTAAGTAGTGTGCCACCCTGCTTGAATATGTAAAAAAATTGTCACGTCCTGAACACGATGTTGAGGTGGTCAGGGTGACCTCCGGGTCATCTGGACATCGTCTACTGGTAAGTAGTGTACCACCCTGCTTGAATATGCAAAAAAAATAATCACTTCCTGAAGACGATGTCCAGGTGGTCAGGGTGACCCCCGGGTCATCTGGACATCGTCTACTGGTACGTAGTGTGCCACCCTGCTTGAATATGCCAAAAAAATTGTCACTTCCTGTAGACGATGTCCAGGTGGTCAGGGTCAACTCCGGGTCATCTGGACATCGTCTACTGGTAAGTAGTGTACCACCCTGCTTGAATATGCAAAAAAAATTGTCACTTCCTGAAGACGATGTCCAGGTGGTCAGGGTGAACTCCGGGTCATCTGGACATCGTCTACTGGTAAGTAGTGTACCACCCTGCTTGAATATGCTAAAAAAATAATCACTTCCTGAAGACGATGTCCAGGTGGTCAGGGTGACCTCCGGGTCATCTGGACATCGTCTACTGGTACGTAGTGTGCCACCCTGCTTGAATATGCCAAAAAAATTGTCACTTCCTGTAGACGATGTCCAGGTGGTCATGGTGACCTCCGGGTCATCTGGACATCGTCTACTGGTAAGTAGTGTGCCACCCTGCTTGAATATGCAAAAAAATAGTCACTTCCTGAAGACGATGTCCAGGTGGTCAGGGTGACCTCCGGGTCAACTGCACATCGTCTACTGGTAAGTAGTGTGCCACCCTGCTTGAATATGTAAAAAAATTGTCACTTCCTGAAGACGTTGTCCAGGTGGTCAGGGTGACCTCCGGGTCATTTGGACATCGTCTACTGGTAAGTAGTGTGCCACCCTGCTTGAATATGCAAAAAAAATTGTCACTTCCTGAAGACGATGTCTAGGTGGTCAGGGTACACCCTATACCACCACCCCTTCCCCCTTCAAATTTTACCCCTTTTAAAAAAGCAACTAAAAACATTAACCCCCAACAGTGCGTCAAAAAACATGTGATACATCGATTTATCAAAAAATATCGTCACTTCGACAATTACGTCATACAAATAGATTGACGTCACAGAAAGGGAGAAAGGTTTCTGATGGAAGCAGCTTAATATAATATAGATGTCAATTAACCCACTTGCGTATGCGTTTTTATGACTGTTATTAGTCCAAAATGCACACGTTTTTTAAACTAGCCATTCATTAGGGTAAGTATGTAGTCTTCTATTTTTGGGTCACTGAATACGAATCTGATATTAGAATTTTGTAATTCAAAATGGCGGATTCATAATGGCGCCCATTTACTCATGATTTAAAAAAAATGCTTGATTCTAAGTGGTAAATCATACCCAGGGGTTTTTGGGGTTGCTGAAAACGAAGCTGCTATCCCAAAAACCCTCGAGTATAAATTTCCAAATTGCACTGAGTATTTTTCAGTACATTTTTTTAATTTTTGCCTCAAAATATTTTGTGAAATTTTCATGAATTTTCATCACTTTAAAATGAAAATTTCAAAGATAATGGATAAGATAGCGACATTAAACCTATTCAATAGAAAGGTACTCCTGAGCTTTAAATTTTGAGCTATAGCATGTCATAAAAGTGACTACATCAAATGTTATTAAAGAAAATGTCATGACGAGATAACTCGTCATCGCGCATTTTTGATCGGTTGCGTTATGACGAGGTATTTCGTCATTGCACTCAAGAGGGTTAAAGCAATAAAATTGAATCTATTTAATTCAGTCTTTAAAATTATGAATTATAAATTTGTAAATAAAAATAATTAAAGACTTCACTTTTAAAAGGTTATTCTCTGAATGAATAACAATAATTTTTCTTTAAAGCTTATTTAATATCCTTAAAATAATCTTAAAATTAGAGACTATTTACGTATTTAAACATGTTAAATTTTTTGTGCATAAATAACATACATATATATATTGTGATGTTTACGCTGGGGATTAAGGCGGGCATCTAATAAGTTATTTAAAGAGTAATAGGAATACTCATTTATTTAGTTATAGTTGATATACACGTGGCAAGGCTACGTCCCTGCCAATCGACTAGTTAGTCACGTCGGTCACGGTTGCTCGCGTACGCGTATCGCGGGCCGTCCCGCATCTAGAATCACGCCACGCACACACACACTTAAGGGAGCTGGATAGGAGAAACGGGAGCGCGGCTCACCTTCTGGAGGATTATCTCCTGGGATTTCTCACTCACACGCCTCGTAATATTGCTGCACTCGGGCTGACACAATAGATACGTCCAAGAAGATCGGTAGTCGGTTGCGGTCTGCCTTTCTTCATGGCTAATGTTTACATTGGTGGTGATCGTGTCGAGGCGAGAAGGATCGTCCGAATCCTCTACACCGTGCGCCCCAGCAAACTTGTTCCTGGCGTCACTTGCCGGCAACCTATGCGAAATACATTAATTGTGTACGTGGTATTGGGCAACGCGGCCCAATGGTTAATTATTAATTATCAATATAAATTATTATTACCGGGTTCACGAATACTACGTCACACCGTATAATAATAATGTTTTAGGCTACTTCAGGCCGCGTGTGAATGTTGTTGTTACAGGTGCACTACGGGTCAGCGATCTCGCATCGGCGGCATGACACAGCGATGTAGTACGGTGTGTCGTCTTCGGAGGTAGCTGCGACTACGTGGAACCACGCAGGAGCTTGTTGGTGTTGTCCCTCGAGAATTTGAAGGGGTAACGATGCTTGTTTCCTTTGGTTTCATTGTATATGTTGCTTGAGTATGTTCCCTTGACCTCAAAGTATAATGTCATCTCCTATATCCCTTGTCCTCTAGATACCTATGGAAAACTATACTTGGTTATAGTTTATCCATCCTCAATCCTTATTTATCGACAAATTTATTTTCTAGCAAACTTTCAGGTTAACTTATTCCCACTGGACGATGGATTCGACGCTGGAGCCTAACATGTCCTGGGACCTAGTGACTTTGCCCAGGGTGGATATGATTGAGCAAAAGTGGATATTGTGTTTCTGATGTTGGAGTGAAATGTCGCTGCTGGATAAGGCTGCAAGAATGTTATTGGATCGGCAGCTTGATTCATTGGGACAGTGTGTGCGAGTGTGTTACGGTGTGCACTCAGGAGTCATCACTCCTCAACGGGATGATTTAACGGTTTACTATGTGGTAAGCCGCTTGGTTTCACAGATCCGCATATATGTGTGTCTTGTTTTATTTACAGCAAGCATAGCACGCTTACTTTGCATAGTAAGCTAATAGGTGCTATGCTTCGTTATTTATTTTCTCAAATAAGTGACATGTATTTAAACTACAATGTCACAACTTCCCCCTCCCAAACCGAAGTTAAACTTTAACTTCGCGTTTAGGGATGTAAAAGGAGGTAGATAACATATTTCTTATTAATTGATTTAATTCGACTATTTCTACTGATGAATATAAGTTAAATTCAGGTAACCGTTGTTATCTACAACGGTGTACAAGTGTGACTGTATGTGTTGCTTGTGTATCAAAACATTAATATAATATAGATTTCATAATTAAATATATTTTACAATGTTCTAAGATATAAGAAGAAAATAATTTTTGATGCTAGAGAAATGTAATAATTTTGGTCTTGAATTCGGGAACCTGGGATCTGGAACAGCTATTCTTAGAGTTATTTGGTGTACTTGTATTACCTGCTGAGTGTGTATATATTACGTTTACCAAAAATTAGGCTAACCTTCGTTTCGAATGCGTCTGACTGGCTTACAAAACTCTTATATACGCTCGTTTTCCGACCTGTTCCGATGTTTGCGACATTCATTGCCCAAAGTAACATGAACCATACGTGTCATAATAATATACAATCATTATTACATATTCAAAATTAAAGAAATACATTTACATTCTTTACTAACCTGGTGAGGTGCTCTTCTCCTTCGAAAGTGACTTTCGTTTAGTTAGATATATACAAAGGATATAAAAAAATAAATTAAAAATTTGCAAATTTATAAATCAAACATATTATTTGGTTTATCACAATCCACGCTTTAAAGCTCTGTCTCCATTAACCATTTCCTCTCCTCCTTCGCCTGGCTTCTTTCTATTCTTGGGATGAAGGTGAGTGTCTCTACGCTGACAGGACCTCGTCTCGATCGTCCTCGTCTACGTTCGCCCGGTACGGGACATAGCCCTTGTATCGGTACCCGGGCGAACGACTCTACTTTTGGCGAATTTTTGGTGGGGGCGATTTGGATGATGATGCTGGAGGATGTGGTAGTGTTCTCTGGCTGACTTCTATCATATCTTGGGGTAACGGTAGAATCTGGGCTTCTTCCATCAAAGGGCGTCTGACGATGTCACGCCTCCTCTTCCTCTCCTTCCTCGAAGTCCGCCTCTGATTCTTTGCATCTGTAATATGAATAGGGTCTATTTTTACTTTACGGGATATAATATCCTCTACAGATATCTCAGTTCTTTTTTTTGTCATCATCTTCTACTATATAAACAGTAGGATATTTGACTTCTACTACTGTGGATGGTCCCACAAATTTTGGAGCCTGTTTGGCTGCAAAATTTCCTTCTACAGATGATTGTGCACGATTTAACCTTGCTACTTTATCCCCTACCTGGTAAGTAATATCTCTCCTGTTCCTATTATACTATTTCGCTTGACGAGCAGAGGCTTTATCCATATGATGTTTAATCAGATCGTGGTGAGCTGGAATTCTCTTCATGCGATCTGACCATTTTTCTGAGTCTTTGGGAAGGATAGGGATGGGTTGTTCGAGGTGTTTCCGGAGTAGAATGGATGGTTCCGAATTCCTACATAAATTCATAAATGCAGGTGTTGTTTTCATTGACGAATGAACCGTAATATTTAAAGCGAAACAAAATTCGTTTAAATGTAAGTTGCATTCTTTATGATCGTCAGCTAGAAAACTGTTGATCATTGGTTTCAGATTCTGGTTAACTCTTTCTACAGGATTGGCTTGAGGTCAATAGGGGGGTGTGGTAGTTTGTTTGATACCATAGGATTTTAGGCGTTCGGTTATTAATTTATTGGCAAATTCTGTCCCATTGTCAGTTAACAGAAACTTAGGGCATCCCCATCGGTTTATAATCAAATCTTTGAAAGCTTGCCATACGCTTTTTGCGTCTGTTTTCCTAAGTGGTCGAATTTCGATGTAACGAGTGAACAAGTCTTCAAAAACAATTACGTATTTAAAACCTCGTTATGATGGTGGTTTTGAACCCATAATGTCCGCAGCTACGACTTTCCATGGTCCGTAAATGTTTCTTTCACCCATCAAACCGGCTGGTGTTAATTGGCAGCTTTTATGGATTTGACATTGATGACAGGATTCGACATAACAAGATGTATCGTAAAAATAATCAGGCCAATAGTAATAAGTTGCTAAACGAGCGTATGTTTTCTCTATGCCTAAATGTCCTGGTGGAGGAGTATTATGGGCTTTGAAAAGTGCTTGAGGTCTGTTCGACGCTGATCTAATTTCCACGCATCCAGATCAGGGAACAATGGGTCGACTAATGGATTTGTGCGATGAACATAAAGAAGTTAATTTTCGATTTTGTAATTGGGGTACTTAATTGGAAATTGCTTCACGTTCTCCATTTTTCGTACATACTATGGATCGTCTATGTGAGTTGGAACTACAACTGCTATCTCTGATTCTTTGGACGCTCTCGACAGAGCGTCTGGGACTTGATGCAGAGCACCCTTTCGGTGTACAAATTTAATATTATAATTTTGTAGTGCTGTATTCTATCTTGCTAGTCTGCCGCATATCTTTGAGATTATTTAACCATAAAAGAATGAAGTGATCAGTTATTATGGTGAACCGTTCTCCTTGAAGATAAGTTTTAAGCCTATTTGCTGACCACAAAACGCCTAAACACTCATTTTCAGTTACTGTGTAATTGCGTTCTGTTCCGCTCAGCGATTTACTCACAAAGTAGATTTAGTGTTCCTCTCCATCAATTATCTGCGTTAGCACACCTGTTATCGCGTAACTGTTTGCGTCCGTTTGCAAGGTAAATGTTAACGTTAAATCAGGTCACGCTAGAATATAATAAGGCGGTTTTTAATTTCCGCTAAATTGCTGCGATAGCTGCTTTAGGTTTTTGGGTGCTGGATAATCAACTACGGGTTTAATTTTATCTGGGTCAGTGCATAGTCCTTGCTCATTACAACATGACCGAGATATTTTACTTCTGCACAACAAAACTCTGACTTTTCTCTGTAAAGTTGTAAATTGGCTTCTTTTAATGCTTGCAGTACTATTTTTAACCAGGAAATATGCTCTTTAAATGTTTGGGTAACAATAATTATATCGTCTAGATATACAAGTGCATGAGGTTCCCAATCAGACTTTATTAATTTATCATAATTCTCCGAAAAGTAGCTGGAGCATTTGTGAAGCCGTAGGGCATTCTATTAAAATAATGTGGACCTCTTCCTGGTACTCCGAAAGCAGTTATTTCTTTATTGTCTTCATCGAGTAAAATCTGATGATAGGCTTGTGACAAATCTAATTTACAAATAAACTTTGCTTCTCTAAGTTTATCCAAAATATCATTCATATTTTTTAAGGGATAGGCGACTCTTTTTGTACTTTTGTTAACTAGTCTGTACTCAATACAAAATCTGTATCTACCGTTTGATTTGGGTACTATTACTGGACAGCTACACCAAGGGCTTTCTGAAGGTTCAATTATATCTTCAGATAGCATAGGTCTACTTCTTCCTGTGCTACTTTGAACAATTTATTTGAGTATTTTCTCATCTTTTGTCGTATTGGCTCATGACCCTGTGCATCTATTTTGTGGTAAGCTAACGTTGTTGCACCAAGTGTTTTTGGAATTTCTGGTATTAGAGTAGCTAGGACTTTTTTGATTTCTTCCTCTTCTTGTTTAGATGCTTATCGAAGGCCATATATACTAGCTAATGCTGGAAGATAACTAGGATCTTGCCCATAGGGATAAAACTGATGGATCTCGCCTGCGGGTGTCCACCATGTATCGTTTCCGTAGTCTATCTTGAGTTCAAACAATCGCTTAAAATCAATCCCTAAGATACACTCATACTCTAAACTATCTGCTATTCGGAAGCGTAACGTTTTTTCGATTCCATCGATAATAACTGTTACATCTAATTTTCCTTCCTCAAGTACAGATATCCCGTTGACTACGCTTACTGCGCTTTTGCAAGGTTTATATTTCCCGCTAAACTGTTTTCCTAATCTTTTCCTGATATAAAAGTAAACAGATCCAGCGTGTAAGAGTCCTATAATCTTTTTACCATTTAATTCGATCGCAAAGAACAACCGAGGCTCAAGCTTTCCTAATGGATGTCTTTGAATAAGAGAATTTGGGGATAAAACAGCTGTTGAAAACATATTTTTATTGCACGTGTTATCCAATTCTTTTCCAAATTCCTTTGACAACTCTATATTTTGCTCAGTTTGTGCTGGAGATTGTGGTTGAATTGCTGCTGGAGTTGACCTTTTTTCCTAATTTTTTGTTTCTTTCTCTTTTACTTCTTTCGAAGTTTTGTGTTTTTTATTTGGAGCTGGAGGGCATATTTCTTGTATTTTCATTGTTGCTGGACGGAAATTCTTCGTTTTTATTATTAGTGCTGGAGGAGAAATTTTCCTTTTTTTCGTATCTGTCAAACTTATTTCCTTCTTTCGTTTCAAATTATTTGAGAGCTTCGTTATTTCCGGGTCTAATACGATATTTACATTTAAGAAGGAAACATTGACCCTTATTGTCTCCTCCGCGGGTCGTTTTTCGTCGGTCTGGAAACTCTACACACCGGACAGTATCTTTTTAGTGTGTTTTTTTCTTCCATACCCTTTGCGCGCAGTATCAGAGCAATCCTCTAACCTATGTCCTACGCTACGACGTGTAAAACAGGTGTCTGTCTCTGTTCCTTAAGTTCGTATTATTTCCACTATTGGGACTTGTTGTACGCGGTTTTTGTTCGATATTATTATTTTTGACTGAGATTGTTTGATTAAATCTATTATTTAACCATTTTCCGTTCTGTTAGGTTCCAAATTGTTTTTGGGGACTGGATTGCTTAATAAACTTATGGGGGTCTGATGAGGGCGAGAAATAAACTTTCATTGGTGCTGGAGGTGATTGCAACGCAGCCGTTAACGTTTCCATTATATATCTGCTTGTATCACTGGCATTCCCGGTGATTGTTGCTGTCCTGCCACTTTTCCTTATTTTTACTGGTTCGTCTGCGGAATTAAAGAATTGTTCTTCTTTTTCGACAGTACGATATAACATGTCTTGTGTTTGCGTATTTCTTCCTTCTTTTCGATTAGCTGGAATTCTAAAAATGATGGAAATTGGTCCCTATCGATCCTTTGTCTGTAGTCAGGGTGAAAGTTGTCATACGTGACTCGTAATTGTTCACTTACAGTCATTAGAGGCTGCACTTGGTCCAATATATTCCTGAATTTAGAAAGATATGACGAAATATTCCTTACAGTATTGCAATCTAACAGCCATGTTTCCTTTAATTTAATTCCTTTAATGTGTTCCAATTTCTATGTTCCCTTCTAAAACAATACCATACTTCTGGTAGCGATTTTATAATGTCGTCCATAGTTAAGGGGTCAAGCCTAGGTTAACTGCGCAAAAAATCGATTTTTTTTATTAACTTTTTTAAAAGTATTTCTTATATAAATCATTATCCCAAAATTTGAAAAAAAAAAAAATTTTTTCGCAAGTTATAATTGAATAAAGTAAGCATTAATGGACATTTTTTCTCTAAAATTATTTTTGCAAAAAAAACATTTTATTTTAATTTAACTAAAATAATAATTGCGAGGTTTTCGACGTTTACATACAAGTATATTAAACGAAGCAACTATCAAGCGTAGAATTTGGTAAAGTAGAAATCTACTTTACCATACGATTCAAATTTAACAGTTAATAAATAAATGATTCCTTTTACTCTAATATACTGCACAAATACGTACAGTTTTATTTGAAGTAAATATTGTCTGCATTGATAAAGTATTTACATTATTTTAGTAAATACTCAGTGGATTTTAAATTAAAAGTATATTTTAAAAAATTAATTATAAATTTATACAAAAAAAGAGCAGTAAAAAATGCCAGACTCAAGGAATAGAATACCTGGTACATATCTGCTCATACAAAAATTATCAACATCAGTAAGAACCAACTACGATGCACTTCCATCAACATCGATGGAATTCACAACACCAAAGCTACAATCCAGATCAAGTAAAAAGTTAAAAACTGATACCATTGAAGAAAGTAGCACACAAAATAGAATTATTGATATATCACTACTTCTCCAACATTAGAAAAATTTTTAGTCTGTCAGAATTGTCATGGTACAGTTAAATTTTCTGAAGATGATGTGAGAGGTTTGGGAAGTAAAATAACAATAACATGCACAAACTGTTTTAAGGTATTTGTTATTGATTCGAGCAGAAAAGTTGGAAAAAAAGTAATGCTTATGAAATAAATTGACGTATAGTGTACACAATGAGAACTCTTGGTCATGGGCATGCTGGTTTAGTTACTTTTTGTGGAAATATGGATTTGCCGAGTCTCACAGTAATTATGACATTATTAATACAGAGATAGAAAATGTTTGTAAAGAAGTTGGTAAAGAGTTTATGAAAGCAGCTGTCGAGCAAATATATGATTCAACGATTCAGAATTGCCATATAAGTGTATCAGGTGATGGTTCTTGGAAGAAGCGAGGATTCAATTCTCTTCAAGGTGTTGCAAGTTTGATACTGCATGAGAATGGAAAAGGAATTGACGTTTCTCCAAAGCAATCTTTTTTTGCAGAGCATGTGAACTGCGACCAGAAGAAGACACAGAAGAATATAGAGAATGGTACAACGTACATCAAACTAATTGCTCTGCCAACCACACTGGTAGTTCTAGCAAGATGGAAGTAGATGGAATTGTAGAAGTATTTCAAAGATCTGAATCACTTTATGGCATAAAATATGCTAATTATATTGGAGATAGATACTCCAAAGTTTATAAAGCATTGTGCGATGTCAAACCTTATGCAAAAGATGATTTTTATTGCACTGGAGCATATTGAGGTTTGTAACACTTTCACAAATACATATAAAATAACTTCAACCACATAATATCACACTATGCATAAATACACTGAACATAAGAAAACACTTGTTGATAATTTTATCTGTATACTGCAAATAATGTATATCTAAGTGTTGATACATTCGTTATGCTGAAATGGAGAAACAAAGAATCAATTTCTTGACATAAACAAAATATAAATTTAAGGTTATGCAAATACTTATCTGATATAATTTGTTTATGCAGTTTTATAAACCACTTGGTTCTTTTACTTATTTTATTTAGATATTATATAATATAATATATAATTCTACTTGATATTATAATAGCTCAAAACTGAACTACAAACGTGTGGCTGGTGCACACTTCCATTAACAGCTGTAACACTATATATGCCTCTCTCTTTCTCTGTCACGTGACAAGGCTATCCGAAAAATCAATAATCTTATGGAAGACTTGTCATGTGAGAGAGAGAGAAAGAGATATTGTACACAACTGTCAAACAGTATTTGTTTTTACTGCATTCTTTACATATTTTTAATTTAATTTAATGCTTATAATAAAAATTATAATCATACAATATAGTATATGATTTTTTATCAAAATATTTTTTAAAATCCATATAATCATGCATTAATATTCAATAATAGCTAAGTATTCTTGTAGTTTTAAAAAATTTTATTCCTCTTTTTATAAAGAAACTGATTCTTGAAGTTGATTTTCTGTTATTTTAGATAATACATGTATATTAAAAAAATATACTGAGTATTATATTAATAAAACCAGAACAAAGTCATTATAAACCTATTAAATGTATATATTATTAAGATTATATATTGTGAGGCAAGCCTCACTTAATTATTTAGAAAAGAAATAAGTGTAAATGATAGAGATGAAAGAGTGTGAAACAGATGGATATAGAGAAGTGACAGGTGAAGGTTAGGACTGCGGTAGTTTGTATATACCAGCCCGAGCCACTCTCATTACCGGGAAATTGTGAATGAGAGTTTATGCGAGAATAATAGGGAATATTTCGGTTTGTTGAGGATGATGGATACAAGGGAAGGATTGGCGGTTAATAACAACGCGTAGCACCGGACAGACTGTGTACGAGTATTAAGGTACGAGAGAACCAGCTGACGACATCGTGGTAGCCCGTGTATATTAATCGGACACACCGGCACGTGGCGACACCGTAAGAAAATCGGCTAACTGCCGACGGCACCGATCACCGCGTGTGCGCGCGAAGCTGAGAGAGATAGAGAGATGTTGACCGCGTGCGTCGAGTAAGAGAGTGACGGCGCGCACACTGCACGCGCACGTCGAGTATAGGTGAGAGCGGTGCGTCAGAGGGGGAACAACTACGAACAGGCTGATATTCACGCGTACCCATGTAAGAGGAAAGGAGATAGACGGCTGTCCCGATGCATTGGTGGAGGCGTTGGCGAATACGTACATATAGCGGATAAAATAAAATGGCGAACGTACACTAGCGGAATTGGAAGGAAAATAGGTGGCGTTACCGACGATTATCGGTACGTCTACTACCACCGATCTGGCGGATTATAGCGGAAAGGGAGAACAACTAGCTCCACTATCGGTAGCGGACAATATGAATCGGAGAAGAAGGACGAGACTCCTTCCCCAACCGCCGTAAAGTACAGACGTGTTGAGAGAGAAATAGTATCGAATAGCCATTTTGAGATCCCTTGAGATTGGAAAGGAGATTGTAATATTGAGTTGATTGTGAAGCTATCGGACGATTAACCAATTAGGGTGAAAGATCACGTCAGAAAAGAGATAATTCATTCGTAAAAAGGAGAGTTCTCGAATTGCGGTGAGTGAGGAAGTACGACGTATTATAAGATATGAGAGTGTGATAAAAGGACGTTCCGTGGATATTGTAAAATAGAATAGCCGCGCGAAGACCGATAATTTAACCGACTAGTTTATTATTATTTTTCCGACTTTGTTATTATATTTTCTGTAGTGTTTCGCGGCGAATTACTGAATTGCGCGGATTAATTCGTATGTAATATATTGATCGATAAATCAGCGGGATTTACGAAAGCGTTTGTAATTGTTGTATATTAAATTAATGATAATTAAAGTGTTATAATTGTTATGTTGAATTGAAGAGATTGATTATAACCCGAGTAAATTATCCAATTTCCTACAACGTGGTTCCGCCATCTTTCCCGTGATGGCAACGTGGAGCCCGCGACCCTGAATCGGCTTGTTGTTAGTTTTACCGGTAACTGGCGCCCAATTAACTTAAATTGTTACCGGATAATAATTATTATTTAGTTATTATTATTTATTTGTTGTAAGCCACAGTGACACGTTGCACTACGGGAACGACTCGTTAAGAATCAAAAGTGCAACGTCACAATATATATATATATATAAATTGTATGATACCTGAAGAATACGGTATTAGAATTATAAAATAAGTAAAACTTTAAATCTAATAAGTGAAACTTTAAATGCATTTATCTCATTAATGGTTTTTTTTATCATTATAGCTTACTTGCCGCAGGATATTTCAGAGCCAGGTTGATAAATCACTTTGAAGTTTTGGGAAAAATTTTAAAATATATATTTCTATGGACTTATGTTGCCCAATTTTCAAAAAGATAAGTTTTAGGTGATTGTTATGTACGTATACGTACATAACATTCACTATTTTTCTTATTATTATCAACTTCATATATTTAATACATTGTTATTAATTTTTTTTTCAGAAAAAGAAAAACATAATCTGTAAACATATGTTCCATGAACATTTTAAGACTTATTAGACATTAAAAGATGCATTCAGTGCTTCAATATCCTGCGGCAACTGCAAAAATTGATCAATTTTTTAATATCATTATAAGTTTAATAACCAGAATTAAAAATGCATAATAAACATTTTTTATATTGATAAATATAAAAAAATATATATATGGGCTATTTCACGTCAAGCGGTACGATGAAAATTTTAAATCGCTCTAAAATTTGAAAATAAGCTGGAAATACCTTCCAGAAGATAGAAAAAAAATTGTAGGTGTTATAAATAATTTGCCTGAGAGTTATTCCACCATAAAAAATGGAAATTTTTTATGAAAATTTCTATTTTCAAAGCCATTTATCTCAAAATCTATTGATTTTTTTTAATAAACCTTACAAACAACTGTTGTTCATAATAATCTCTAAAACTTATCTACCTGGGTTACAATTCTTAATTTTAAATTCTCGAAGAGATAGAACGCCCGAAAATATTGAATATCAAAAAAGGCGACCACGCCACAATCGATTTTGATCTAACACCGCTCAAAAGATCACATTTTTCGAGAGCTTTCGAATGGCGGCGGTTAGATTATTGGCCAAGATCGCTGGTGTTAGTTATGCCTCATAAACCTCATAAAATCACTAATTTTCATGTATTTTAGGGCATAACTTACACCAGCGGTCTTGGCCAATAATCTAACCGCCGCCATTCGAAAGCTCTCGAAAAATGTGATCTTTTGAGTGGTGTTAGATCAAAATCGATTGTGGCGTGGTCGCCTTTTTTTGATATTCAATATTTTCGGGCGTTCTATCTCTTCGAGAATTTAAAATTAAGAATTGTAACCCAGGTAGATAAGTTCTAAAGATTATTTTAAACAAAAGTTGTTTGCAATGTTTTTTCAAAAAAATCAATAGATTTTGAGATAAATGGCTTTAAAAATATAAATTTTCCTAAAAAATTGAAAAATTTCCATTTTTTATGGTGGAATAGGTCTCAGGCAAATTATTTTTAACACCTAAAATTTGTTTTCTATCTTCTGGAAGATATTGCCAGCCTATTTTCAAATTTTGGAGCGATTTAAAATTTTCATCGTACCACTTGACGTGAAATAGCCCATATATATATATATATATATATATATATATATATATATATTGTGTAAAAAAAAATAATTTTGTAAGAAGAATTAAAAAAAAGATTTATTCTAACAATAATTGTTTATTTATTTAAAATATTTAACCCAGGCTTGACCCCTTAATTGATATGAACGAGCACATTCAGTAAGGTTGACTAAAAAAGACTTTGGATCGTTTCTTTTTGAACCTTTAAATTTTATTTGCCGTTGCTTTAGAATTTCGCCGACTCGTTCTTCTCTTTGGAACGTTGAGTTGTCCAGAAGTGATCCCTGTCGTCGGATGCTCGATTGGGGAAGAGATTGAGAATGGTTATTAGGATATTGCTGAAAACGATTTTGTGATGATGCTGGAGGGAAATTATATTGTGATTGGGACGTTGTAGTAGGTTGTGAGTTCGGGTTATACTGGCTAGTAAAGTGAATATAAGGTAAATTTCACTAATATTCGTATTATGTTGTAAAGGATTGGTCTGCAGGTGTGGTCGATGTGTATATGATGTAAATTATGTAACCGCTCTTCTCGTCTATCATTGTCTCTTCCAAAAACTGAACTTTCTATACTTCCTGCTGCAGCTAATGGCCTTTCAAAATTTCTCGTAAATTTGTTAATAAATCTGACTCCTTGATTTCTGATTCCTGCTTGGGTGTATATTGCCGAGGTCCTGATTATTTGTGGTTACACCCCGGTACTTTCATCTGATGTATTTGGAACCTGTGTCATTATACTCGGAACATTTTCTGTTGAAGCAATTCTATTAGTATCGCTTGGTAACTGACCTGGTGCTGATTGCGCATTTTCTGTACTCGCATTCTTTGTTATAACGTTCCTAATTTGTAAATAGGACGTTTGATCGAATCCACTTGCTTGACCTGAATTGAAGCTTGCTGTCAAAATTTCCCGGTTTTGAACTCTTTGTTTATATTGGTTCCACTCTGATCCTCTTGTCTATTATCTACCTCGTCTCTATTCTTAGTGCTGGATATTAGGTTGGTTGTGCGCAAGAGGGATATTAATATTGTTTGGGAGACTATATGTGTTATTTCCATAATATATATACGAGTTATGCTGGAGGCGTTCTGAAGTTGATATGGGTATTGGGAAATTAAGTTGCAATCGATGATTAGGATTCGTTGTTACTAAATTTCTTATTTGCATTCTTTTTATATCTATATCGCCTACTAATTCTGTAGAATCGCGAGAATTTTCAAGTATTAATGGGTCTCTACATGGTTCAAAGGACTGACCGGTTGGCAACTGAACATGAGTAGGTACTAAAGAATATCTTAATTCTTCTCTATCAGTTGCTCTTATAGAGGACAACAAGGTAAATTCAAGGTCAAATTCAGAAAATAATATAGATATTCAAAATAAAATGATATCCAAATATTTTGTGGGGTGCTGAATCCAAATCTGGAGTCTTATCGATCATTACTGCTCATAATCATGGTCATTCGAGGTCAAACAAGGTCACTTCAAGGTCAAATGCAGAAAGTATCATATATATTCGGACAAAAATCATATCTAAGAGTATCCCGAG
Organism: Theocolax elegans; assembly: GCA_026168455.1. NCBI lineage: Eukaryota > Metazoa > Arthropoda > Insecta > Hymenoptera > Cerocephalidae > Theocolax > Theocolax elegans. Next base: position 24,809,063 of record CM047429.1, read on the forward strand.
GTGCTATATCTGAATCTGACACCTGTTTAATTGTGAATAGACATAATTATACTCATTCTTATAGGTATATGGCCATCTCAGGGTTTACGTATTTTGATTCGTGCTTTTTTTTTAGAAATGTGGAGTTTTTAGGCCTTCTACTCTCCTTCTGCTCTACCCAGAGCTAACGCTGTGGACGGAGAGAGTTATGTAGCTTCTTTTTTCATTTTTTTTTATTTTTTATATTTTCCTATTTTTTTTATACATTTTTCTATTTTGCCAGAAGTCTATTTTGTATCTTTCTCACATTGCTTTTCTATATGAATCTATCGATAACATCTGACTTTATGACTTTCTTTTATTTTTTATAATTTTTTCCAACTTTATCAAGGTAAGACTTCTTTGGTGTCATAAATTTCAAAACACGGCTCTATACATAGAACAACTTGACAAGTTTTACATTCATAAGTGCTTCGATGTCTGGTTTTATTCATGAAACATAAACAGCAATCGCCTTCTTTCATTTTCCCTTGATCAATTTTCTTAGGAAAGTGTTTCCCAGTAAGTCAATAGTCATTCGAATTCATCAAGTCATCAGAATTTATCCCCAGTAAGCCTCTCATCACTTCTAAACGAAAATCAGAATAAGAAGTCTTTTTGTTAGTGGTACTTTTCATTTTATGTAATGCATGAGAATTTACCAGAACAAAATTAAGTAAGTGAAAAAAAAAGTTTTCGATACCATTTAGTAGATTTTCTAATCGTTTCTGCCAATGTAAGCTGTCTGTCTATGTTGTTAATCCCTCCCATATTTTTATTGTAGTCCACCATACTTATTGGTTTTATAATATCTTTATTAGTACTCCAATGTTTCATCTCTGTACTTGCGTAACCAACTTCATGGACTATTGTTATCATGTAAACTTCTTTCTTGTCCATCCACTGTATTGCTAAACCAAGGATTGGTATGGGCTACTTCGATTTCACCTCGGTTCATTTGACTGACAAGCTTGAAAATTCCTTTTCTGGTTTTCTTTACAGTCCCACACATACTAGTATCTTTGTCATGGAGAAAATTAGCAAGTTAAGGAGACGAGTACCAATTATCTATGAAGATAACGTGACCTTTGTTGAAATATGGTATTAGGAAATCAACTACTATATCTCCAGAGATTTCCAAATCAAATTTTTCATAATTTGTATCAGCTTCTGTTTAAATAATGAATCGTAATAAGAATCCAGTCTCACAATCAACCAACTTGAAAAATTTTATACCAAACCTATGTCTTTTCAACTTTCAGAACATCAAACTTTCATCAATGCAAAGGTTTTTTCCAGGATGAAAAATAGACGAAAATTTCTGATTCAGAAAATCTATTACAGGTTTAATTTTCTTCAGAGGGTGGTTCTTGTAGGGTGATATATTATCCCTATTATTTTCAAAATGCAGAAAACGTAAAATTTGGAGATATCTATTACGGGTCATGTATTTTCTCAGTTTTGGAGTAGATAATAGAGGAACCATACTATAATAATCTTTGACATTATACTTACGAACATGACCCATGTTGATAGTTACAGCAAGAAATATTCGCAATTCTTCTACTGTTACATCTTTCCATGGAGCCATATTAGAATGAAATGGATCGGGATTTTGCTTCTGGAAGAGATTTGTTTGTTCTAAAATTAATTTGAATATATTCAAATCCATAAAGAATTCAAAGTAAGCTAATGGAATATGCTCTGGTATAGGAATATTTTCATAAAAATTAGCCTATAAATGTTCTATGGAAGAGAAATAGACAGAATCGAAAAATACACCGTCATCTCTCTCAGGATCATCAAAGATTTCTGAAGAAGCATTTTGTTGTGATTCACCATCCTATCGTCAGCATACTCCTCTTCTGGTTCTGATTCACTACTACTCCAAGCACTCATTATTTTGGCTCAAGGAAGGAAATTTCTGTTGTAGACTGGTGATGGACTCTATGAGTTGTTACGCTGAATACCACAATTTTGTATGTATGGAAAGACCAACTCAAAACCAAAAGGTATTCCGTAGGCAAGATAGTACAAATAAGTATCAAAGTGTGAAAATGTAGGAAGATATTCAACTAAAACGATGGAACGAAAAGTACGAAAGTATTGTAACAGTAGAGTGACGATAGAGTAACAGTTATCAAAAGCTTGTCGCAAGCGAATCGTCGAGTCTCGTCTTTTCCCCGGACTTATACCATTGAGACAACTGTTCTTGCGTCAGGACGCTCAACGACGGTGTTACGCCACGTAGCGGTCGAAAGTGGAATTAGCCTCTCTTTCGCGTCAGTGTTTGCTTGTATGCAGGTGTTCTATAAGTGACTTATGTCACAGCATGAATACGCTTTTGTGTCCTCTATGATTTTGTACCTGGTCTCTTTCTATTATACGATCATGTTGAAATAATGTTTAAACTACGTCACTACTTTGTTTGTTATTACGATACTGTTTGAAAACGAATATATAGAAACATATGACCTGCTTATGTCATACGTATGCTCAGAAATCAAGCATTATTCCCTATTCACTATCTTTTCTTCTAAAATAAATTTCTAGTTAAAATTGTACGATCTAAATTGTGATGATATATACGTTTCTAGCAAACAGTATTTTTGTAATTTTACTGGCAAACTACTTTCACGAGAATAGATTCAGAACTTTATCTTAATAATGATATTGACAGAAATACGATTGGTTGAATGAGAAAATTCAGTGTCAAGCATTCTCAAAAACATAAAAACCATATGATAAATGAATTTATTGATCTTTACAAGCCAAAGAAACATTCCTCACATCTCAAGTAAGGCGGACTGTATTAATACCAGCCACTTTAGAAACCTCACAGGATGAGTGTTTGAAAAAAGACGCCTGGACTCTACTGATGAGCCCACCAGGCATACTCAGGGCGAAATACAATTTTTTTCGTCTTATTAAGTTTTTATTAATTTTATACTACAATCAATTAAATTTTATATTTTTGTTGACTTAGCTTGTCTTAGTCTTTTTTCAAACACTCATCCTGTGAGGTTTCTAAAGTGGCTGGTATTAATACAGTCCGCCTTACTTGAGATGTGAGGAATGTTTCTTTGGCTTGTAAAGATCAATAAATTCATTTATAACATAATTTATAGTGTAAAAAAGCAATAAATTCACGAATTTTTCTAATAGTTGGAAAATTCAAATTTTAAAAACATAAAAACCAATTTTAAATATTTCCCTGTGTATATTCTCAACTTGACCTTAGAGAAATCTTCATCTCTCTTTTTATTTGAGGTCAAAATGACGTAAAACCCGAATACAGTAACTCCAAAAACATAAAGATATATCATTTGCAATGATTCAAATCATATTGCTAGGTTTGACCTTCAAATGACCTTCATTGACCTTGACTGAAATGATAAGATCAAACCAACTTCAGATACGAATTTAGTGCATCAATTTTCTTAAGGATAAAGAGGTATCCTAGCATTATGCTTTTGAGCCGATATATCGGCTTTCCGGCCCTTTAAAGGTTAAAGGAGAACATATTTAAAAACACAGTTGACCAAGTAGATTTTTTCCCAATAAATAAAAAATACAGCACGTAAATTAATAGAAATATTAACTGGACATGGAAATTTGCGATATCACAGGTATAAAATGGGAGTGCAAGCCGACTCACTATGCCGAATGTGCAAAGAGGTAAAGGAAACACCAAAAACGAAAAGATAACTACAATGTAGAATAAAAGAGCATATAAATAATAGTAAAAAGTCAGGGGTTCAGTATGTTATTCACGAGCACGTAACAAAATATTAACATACTTTTAATGTTAACAATGTAGAAATACTAGATCTAAAAAAATTTGGAGAAAAAGACTGATATCCGAAATGACCCACATTAAATTGGAAAAAACTGCGATTAATGACACAAAAAACCTTAGCTAATTTTACAATGACATTATTAACCAAGTCAAATTGCGATCTAAATTGTAATAGTTCTTTTCTTCTTTGAATGTAATTTTTATAACGTAAGCTAATTATCTACAGATGGTTATCCTTACTACAAACCTAATTATTTGATAAATATCGCGCGAAAAATTGAATTTCATTAAACTCAAAAATTTAATATCTAAGTAATAAATATAATGAAAAAAAAATTAGAATAAATATTCACTAAATTATAATTATTTTTTAAGTATTTTTAAGGACAATTGACGGGGAGTTACAAATTTATAAATAATAAATATAAATTGAACTTGAGAAAATTTAAGACAATCTGGGACAATTTAAATAAATCTAGATTTTATCGAATTTTTATAAATATTGACAAAAATTGTAAAATTTATTAAAAATTTTTTAAATTTTAATTAACTAAATGTAAAAATGTTATTTATTGGTTGTAAATAAAAGACGAGAATTAATATTCTAATTTTCTTGACATGTCTGTCATCTGTACTTATTTATATATTTATTACGAATAAATTATGATGTTATATATGGAGGATTCAGAGAAGAAAGGTATATTAATGAACATAACCTCAATCTTTGAGCAAATTTAACATGAAAATATTTGTTTTGCTAATGATTTTGTTTTTAATTATAGAGCGACACATTAGAGATACTACGAAAATTATACCTAATGCCAAATATGTGCAATAATTGACCAAATAGTAAGTAAATCTATATGTATTCAAAATTGTATTCAAATAGTAAAGTGGAGAATGTTCTAAATAAATGATTGATTGAATAAAGGTATAGCCTAATGAGGATGGAGGACTTCCATCAAAACGTCCCCAATTAAATAATTACTTGGTTTGTTCACTAAAAACCGATATTAAAAAATAAAAAAAAATTTCCTTGAAATGAGACACTGTTACACATTTTGTTTGAATGCCACAGGATCATTTCAAAAAGATGGCGCCTTACAGGTGAATTTCTTATTGATTCAGGGGATATGGCAGGGCCTCTAGACAGTGCCTTTTTAAAAAAACCTATTGGAAAGCTTACTTTTAAAATGCATCAATGAAAATAACGTTATTTGAATGGATAATAATAGTTCTCTTTCTTTATAGTACTAGTAATTCAATAACTATTTATATTCTTATAAAATTAATGTGTTTATTTCCTCGGCAGGTGTAAAATTCATTGCACAAATTTGTAAACTTAAATTAGTGTACCAAAGTTTTTATTATAGTACAAAGTGATACGTTTATTTTTTTAAAGAAAACCTATTGGAAAGCTCACTCAGGTGAAAAAACAGCATTGCTGCACACTTAGGAGAGCCAAAAGTAGGAAATGATAATCGACAAAACTCCACGTATTATTTTTATGTGCCTCAAGTTCTTCCTCGATTCCTCTTATCCACTCCTGAGAATTCGGAGCTTCGACAGCTTCTAGGTAAATATTCGGCTCATGGTATTCAGCGATGTCGGCTTCGTAACGAATTGGATGTTTTATATCTTTTCGATCGCGTAATTTTCGAGCCACTTTATGAGGTGGACTGTCGTTCATTTCTGTAGTCCCGACTCTATTATGTCTCCGCTTACTAGTTGTGCTCCTCGTCGGTTTTTGAATTGGTGTTTCTTTGTTCTGCGCCGAGTTTTTTGAGTATATTTACTTTCGTTGTCCGTGACTTCATTTATGTGTGTTGGTGACTCTTCCGATGTATTTTCAATTATTTTCGGCAACATTGTAGTCTCTGCGGTATCCATCTCTTCGTCATGACCGTCCTCGGAGAATGTGACATCTCTCGAGCATGTGACCTTTCTAGAGATCGGGTCAAAAAGTCTATAATTTGAAGACTCACCCTCGTATCGTACCAATATGGCTTTGCGTGCTTTAGTATCCAGTTTCTATCTAAACAATCTTGAAGTCACTCGCGATGAAAAGTAATGTATCTTGACGCACCACTGTCGGTAATCCAGGCATCTGCAGTGTTCATCCGCATAACATGTCTACCATCGTCACCAAGAATATTATCGATCGAAATAAAATTTTTGTTTTCAGTCGTCATTACAAATGCTACGTTGTGTGAGTCTTTATTTTCGTCTTCTTAACTTTTAGCATAACCGCGCCGTTTACAATTTCGAGCATAGTGCCCGGGTTACTTACACGCAAAACATATCACGTTTGTTTTCGGTCTGTCCTTGTTATCTTGTACCTTGTTTTCTTGTACCTGTGAAGCCTTGTTTGTCTTTCGACGCGGCGACAAGCATTGTTGTGGTCTCTTCGTCCTTCTAGAATAATCGCTTTTCTCCTTTTAACAGCCGTTCTCGAAGATTCTCAAGCGTTCTCTTACTGGCTTCTGTACTATTCTAGGCAGTATGAAAATGGCTGTATTTCGACGGCAAGGTTTCAATAATTTTTGTCGTTATAGCTAATTCTGACACGGATTTACCCAAATATTCGAGCGATCGTGCGAGTCCTTGAACCTTTGATATGTGCTGCATAATTGTACTCGTCGCAGTAATTCTGTACTCATGAAATGACTGCATTACCGTTGATCTGTTCGTCTCAGATTTTTGCTCATGAACCGCGATAAGCAATATCCACATTTCCGCTGCACTTTCACAATTTACTAATGTTTCCAATTGATCATATGTCATCGCGGACGAAATCAAACACATTGCTTTAGCGTTATATTTATCCCACTTTTCTTGTCTTGCAATTTCAGCTGCATCTGTTCCTTGCGTTCTAATGCGCGTACCCATTACGATATCGTTGATTCCATAGGCAGTTAAGACAGTCCTTATTTGAAATTTCCATATTTGGAAATTACTTCCATCGGATTTCATAACGTGTCCCAATGAGATTTCAACAGTCATTATTCTCGCTTGTTTTTCGAACACAAAATTCGCTTTGCGTAATTTACGCAGTACACTAACACTAGTGTCGACACTATTAGAGTTACTTATGAACGATGCATGTTACGGTTGCGGCTCTGGGCCCATAACCTTTGAGCCAGGTTGAATAAATAATAAATACGCAATGAATAAAAGTGGACGTATTCTTTATAATAGTCCGTAATTAAAATTAGTACAGGTATGTAATACGCGTATCGTCTCTTATGTGTAAGATCGACTTGCCCGCCGATACAGTTGGTCGTCAAATGCTAACGAGAGAGCTCGCAACAGTTTCTCAAAGGTACGCGCTTAAACGCACACAATCACACGTATACAGTTTTGGTCACGTGGCATAGTTATATGTTATAGTTATTACACGTACATAAACTTAGATAATGCGATAAATACTTTTTTATCATAGTATGCGTAAAATTCGATTTTACGCCTCATTTTTAGTGCGTAAAACGACGTGTTAAAGCATAGTATGAAGATATATTAAACACTACGCACAGTATGCGTAAAATAATAAATTAATATATTTATTTTAATTTTTTATTACGAACGTACAAATTGATAAATTAAATACAGAACAATCTCAAAATCATCTACAACTACTGACACCTACAATCACTTAATTGTCTATTGGGTATACACAGTAGAAATTCGTATACAAATGAATTAGTATGGTTCAGGCAGCCTTCTAGAGTACACGTATTTATACATATCAAAAATCATTTTTTTTAAATTGTATATATTTATTATAATTTTTTTCATTACAAACGTAAAAGTTTATTTACGGGGGGGGCTCCGCCCCCCAACCCCCACCAGGGCCTGCGGCCCTGGACCCGCTGCCTCCCCATACCGTTTCCCCTTTCATTTCCACAATCTGCGGTACTCTCTCTTTTAAAGTGTAGATGAACTGTACAATTACGAATTTTCCGCATACTATGATAAAAAATATCGTATGCTACACGTGCGTACGATTTCCGCACTTGTAGCGATCTTGTAAGCACTCGTGTCCGGCTTCGCCGGCCACTCGTGCACTCGATCGCTACGCGTGCGTAAAATCGCATTTTACGCACTAGTTGCATAATATACTATTATATACACAATAATCCTCACTCTTACACTTTTATATTGAGTGCAAACAATCGGGTGCTCGCCGTGTTAACCGGTGACTTCCGCAGTCTGGGGAACTCTGCCTTAATTCGGTAATTTCTAATGTGCGTGTGCACGCTCTCTCTCCTTTTCACCTTTCCGTGCGCTCTCGCTCTGTGACGGCTGAACCGTAACAAGGAGACGGGTAATGAGATAATCCTCGTTATAACATTTATCATATCAAAATTGAATTTAACGAAAATTTATGAATTTATTTTTCTTATAACTCCATAAATTATTCTAATAACAAAACCAGATTATTTAGATATTATTTCGTTCTAGTAGCTGTAAGTTTTTGTCCATGTATGTATATAATTTTGTTAGACAGCGACTTTTATAATAAAATATTTTAGTACTGAGCTCACGGCTACATCTATTATTTTCAATGTAAACGATTTTCATTAAAAAAATTAAAAATAATTTTCAAATTATACTGTGATTTTATAAGTCGCAAAATATGTTAAAAAATTAAAAATAAAGTAAACTAAATTATAAATATCAGCCTATATGAGTAGATAATTACTTAAGAGTTTAGTATTACAAATTTTCTTAAAAATCACTAATTTACAACTGTACCATTTACTTTCAGAGTTTTACAAGTTTCCATTCTTTAAAATGGAAGAACTTCACCCATCAGTGAGAATTGAAATTCAGGTCCCAGGCCCTATCAGATCCGGCCTCTCGTTGTTAGGTTAGTCAGTTTCATCTATGTCGTGATCTTTCCTACCATATTGCTAAAATGGTGTTTAATATAAAAACTTTTAAAACATGTTTGCAGTGAGTACATTAAGCAACAACTTTTAAATTGATGGATTTCGTGATAACTTTAAGATATAAGTAATTAAATATACACAAGACATTTGTGCGAAACGTGTATTGAAAAATTAAAAAATTCGACGATTCCGTTGATAGATTTCCAGTTTCGACTTTTGACCACATTGAAATAACCATATCTGGATGAGCAAAGCAGTTAGAGACTTACGAAAAAAGAGAATTGCAGATTCTTAGCTATGCATTCTTGATGTCCAAAGAACACTTCGTTTTTACTCACAGAAATAATACAAGCGGTTATTAGATCATAAGAACACTATGAACACTAAAATTGAAAAAAAGTGTCTTTTTCAAACTGAACCGGTCTAAACTCTTTTAAAATCGTATTTTGGTGATGCGTTCTTAGTTGTCGTAGTCCCCCCTTATCTTTGAAACCATGAACTTTACGAGAAAATTACCTGTACAAAAGTTGTAGGGTTTTTGATAGCGAACTTTTCTGTGGCCTTAACTTGACCTTGAATTTGATCATAAATGTTATTTGAAGGTCAACTTCATGTTTTAAATGGGAATCCCTATTTTTGACCCCGGATTCGAAAAGTGCGAAAAATTTCACGTAAATTTTGTAGAGGTCAAATTTTGTTTTAAGGTCATTCTGAAGGTCATTAGGAGGTTATCAGAAGGTCAGATATCTTGGTAACTATACCTTTCTCTATCTCTGAAACTACGAACTTTACGGAGAAATGACATCTACAAAAGTTGTAGCATTTTCGACGAAGAACTTGACCGTGACCTTGAACTTGACGTTGAACTTAAGGCAACTGTTAAGGCAAGGTGTTTGAGTCGTGACCCAGCCGGTTAAGACAAGGTATTCGAAACTCAACTCAGCCGGTTAACGCAAGGTGTTTGAGTCGTAACCCAGTCAGTTACAGCAAGGTGTTCGGATAATACATTGCTCGAAATGATCACCACCAACCACTTGGTAGTATGCTAAGCGTTGGTAAAAGTTTTGAACACTTCTTTGTATCATTTTTGGAGTCAGAGTGGCTATTTAATCTTGGATACGTTATTGGAGCTCCTGAAGATTGACAGATTATATTTGATAAACTCTATCATTTAATTATCCCCAAAAGAAATAATCTAACGGTGTAAGATCTGGTGATCTGGCTGGCAAATCAATTTCACCTCGCCGTCCAATCCATCTATGTGAAAAAGTTTCATCTAAATAATGATTAACGTTTGTCTTATAGTGTGGTGCAGCATTGTCTTGCTGATACCAAGTCTGATCAAAAGATATAATTACAATACCTTGAATGGCAGGAAAGATCACGTTCCTCAGCAAATGTTTGTACACATTGTCGGTAAGAGTGCCTTCTATGAAGAAAGACCCAATTATTCGATTATTTATGATGCCTGCCCAAACATTTTTTATTTTTTGAAGCTACTAAATCGACCGAGTAAAGATAGACATAGATAATTTAACAGTAAGACATATTATGCCTATTTACACTACCATTTGAAAAATGTAGCTTTGTGAGTGAAAACAACACGATTTAAAATAATAAATATTAATATTAATATTAATATTTAATATAATAATTATCAGCATTTATTCTGTACATCTTTATCTCTGAAAACTATAAGCGCCTATTAGGATCATCTTCATTTAGTTTTTCAACAAGTTTAACTTTATATGTCTGACGAGAAAATGGATTCAGAATTTAAAAACTGTTGAATGTAAAGAAAATAAAATAATAAAAAAAACAGTTTTGTTCAATAAAAGAGTGTTTATAATTTTTTCTTAAAAAACATTTAAAAGACTATTAAAAAGGTTTTTTTTAACAACCATAAAATTAATTAAATACAATTTTATAATCATTATTATGAGAACATTACCTTTTTGTAGCTAGGCAAACAAAAAATACTGTTTGCAGATGATGAAATAGTTACTCTCGATATACATACTATCAACTATTGTTAAAGAAGCAAAACACGTAAGAACAGCAAGAAACATTTACTTGAAATAATACCATTTTTCGAGTTTTGCTGGTTTGACCTTCAAATTTCTTTTATGTGACCTTGTAAAACTTCATAGTAGATTATTGTACGCATATTTAAACGCAGAATTTCCTATACTTACTGAATTTGTAATAAAGTGGAGGAAGGATTCATTTTAAAAAAGAGTCGACCTAACTTCAAAAAATCTTAAATTTTGAGCTTAGAGTCAAATTTGAAGTTCCCATTAGATAGCCAGGAGTAAATGATGAATCCCTACATTTTTTCTATTCTTTATCATGATTAGTTCTCAAACATCCGGGAAAGCGGGCTATAATGATTCTTGACCTCTGTATGACCTTGGAGAGACTTTTAACACACATCATGAAATATACTGTCGTACGCAAAATTTCATGAGCTTTCAGGATTTATGATTAGAGGTGGAACGTTCTATTTGAAAAAATTGACTTGACTTTCAAATTATCTTCAGGATAAATTTCAAGGTCACGGTCAAGTTCTTCGTCGAAAACGGTACAACTTTTGTAGAGATCATTTCCCGTAAAGTTCGTAGTTTCAGAAATAGGAGAAGGCGAAGTTAAGGAAATATCTGATTTTGTCATGACCTCCTGATGACTTTCAAAATGACCTCATAACAAAATTTGACCTGTAAAAAATTTACGTAAAATTCTTCGCGCTTTTCAATAAAGCTGACCTACAAATGACCTTCAAGGTCAAGTTTAAGATTAATTGCAAGGTCACGGACAAGTTTTTCGAAGAAAACTCTACAACTATTGTACAAATCATTTCCCCGTAAAGTTCGTAGTTTCAGAGATAAGAGGGGTACTGAGACATACGGAACTCCCTGTATATATACATATATAAATTAATCAAATGAATTTCACAGTTGCTATTAATATGACATTCATTAATATCCCTATCAGTGTATTTTACAAAGTTTCAAAATTAATTTTACACTTGCCATGAAATTAATCGCATATTAATTTTAAAAAATGTTTATAGTTATCGAATAGTTGTAAGAATGGAGAACTATAAATAAAATACTTATATAATCTTGAAAACTTATATGCGATTTGACGGAGGACGTAGTCGGCTACATCCCGGTATAAGCGTGGCCAATAATAGTACAAGGCGATATGCTTATGTTTTTTTCCTACCTAGATGACCCGCCGTGGGCTCGTCGTGTCCTTGTTTTAGAACGAGCGCACGCTTCTCGATCGGGACGACGAGCTTCCATGCTTCGTCGTCACCGAGTGTTGCGGACAGCATTGATTAGGGACGATATGTATACAACCTCCCCGCTATGATTTTCCATTTGGGAAAATCACTAGGGCTTTTCGTGACTTTGTCGTATTGGCCCAGGTACCACTCATCAGTAGTCTCTTGACTCCAGGTCACCGCGCTGACCGATAACTCGTCTCCCTCGCTCATCCGAGAGAGTGCGTCGGGCACGTGGTTGAGTGCTCTTTTTTGGTATTCTACCTCGTAATCGTACCCTTGTAGCTCCAGGGCCCAACGAGATAGGCGGCCGGTCGAATTACGCAGATTGCATAACCACCTGAGACTAGAGTGGTCGGTTATAGCCTTGAACTTATAACCTTCGACGTAAGCGCGGAACTTACGAATGACCCAGATGAGAGCGAGACACTCTCGCTCTGTGACGCTATAATTCCTCTCGCTGTTGGTCATCGTGCGGCTCGCAAATTCGAGCACGCGTTCCTCCCCGTCTATATTTTGTACCAACACTGCTCCGAGTCCTGTGTCGCTTGCGTCACACTGGATCACGAACATTTCGTCAAACGAAGGACGGTGTAGGACCGGAGCCGTCGCGATGAGCGTCTTGCATTGCTCGAATGAGGTCTGTTGGTCCGCTTGCCATTTGTATTTACGGTCTTTCTTTGTTAAAGACGTAAGGGGCTCGGCGATCGTCGCGAAATCCTTTAGGAATTTCCGATTCCACGACGCCATTTCTAGGAACCTCTTCAGCTGTTTTTAGGAGCTGGGTAGTTTAATATCGGCTCAATCCTGAATGGGTTGGGCCGAAAACCGTCGCGGTTCACTAGTACCCCGAGGTATTTTACCTCCTCCTGGCAAAATACGCTCTTCTCGCGATTGACAGTTAGCCCTGCCTCCTTGATTCGCAATAGGACCGTCTCAAGTAACATAACGTGCTTCTCAAAAGTCTCGGACGTAATTATCACGTCATCGAGATAGGAGTATACGTACGGTTCGAGGCTAGGACCGATGACACAGTCTATCAGCCGCTGGAACGTCGCACCAGCGTTATTGAGTCCATACGGCATTCGCGTAAATTGGTACAGGCCCATCCCTGATACCGTGAAAGCCGTTATCTCGCGAGTCGGCACGCAGGGGGATCTGGTGGTACGCGCTACTCAGATCCAGCGTGCTTATATACCGCGCACTTTGTAACTTGCGCAGGATGCTATCCATATTCGGGAGGGGATAAGCATCCGGCTTAGTTACTGCATTGATTTTCCTGAAATCGATGCAGAACCTATATTTACCATTATCCTTACGGACCTTGACCACAGGACTAGACCAACTACTAGCCGAAGGTTCGATTATACCCGCAGTGAGCATTTCATTAACCTGTTCCTTCATTTTATCGCTGATAGCTTTGGATACTGGATAGCACTTTTGCTTGATTGGGCGAGTTGATCCTACATCGATCGTGTGCTCTGCCAAGTTCGTGCATCCGATAGGACCGCCACCCGGTCCTAGCACCCGATCTAGTAATTTTCGGAGTTGCTCTCTTTCGGCGGGTACCCGATTGAGTTGAGAGGCGCTATACACGGGATGTCCACGCCCGCCAACTCCAAAGAGACTGATCTCTTCTCATCTTTAAAAAGCGAGCGGTTCTCTTGCGGAAAGAGGATCGCGTTAAACCTCTTAATAAAATTCACGCCTACATAACAATCAGCGTCCAGGTGTGGCATTATACCTATTTTGAGGTCGTATTTTATACCTGCGACCTCAAACGGCAAGTAGGTATAACCCATGATGGGAGAGAAACGTCCGTTTCCTAATTTCGCCCCCTTCCTGCTATCAGGCCGCACTGATTTTCCTAATTCATTGGCAATCAGGAGGGCTATCGGTCCCATGACCGTTCGGGATGCTCCGGGGTCGTACAACGCTCTTAAACACTAGCTGATCTACACTAGTGGAGTCGTCCTCGGACGATTTTTCTTCCGTCGTACCGGTTTTATTACATTCCTCTGTCGATACCACTGCGGCAACTGCATTCTTCTCGTTGTGTCGAACGTCTCGTTCTTTTGCGGCCTCTTTACACGGCGGAAAGGCCGTTGAGACCCCTATTGGTCTTTCCCCTTCCCGTTTCCCGTGCATTTCGAACAGTTATATCGGAAATAACCTGGCATGCCGCATCCGAAACAGTATACCTCCTTCGGGACGTTCTCTCCACCGGAGTCTTTCTTCTTATTCGGGGGAGACTTTCGTCCGTTGTCTACTCTCTTACTTATATTACTCTGTCCCGAGTCTTGCTTACTCTGAGCGGGACTTCCTCCCTTAGTCGAACGAGGGTCGTTCGGTTTCCGTTGGACGGAACTCTTCCCGTTACCCTGTCGGGAGTTTAGTCGCTCCGTTGAATTCGTTTTCAGGGACCGGATCTCCTTGAGCATCTCAGCGATTAGTTCGACTAACGAACGGTCGGTCTTTTCAGTGGTTATTTTGGTTGCAGCCACTTTAGGTCGACTAGGAGGATCTTAACTTGGTTTCCCTGTCCTTGATTTGAATCCTAGATCAGGGTGTAACATCTTCTCTGGAGGAGGCGGAGGTTGGTATGATATCTCGGCCTCCAGTCTCGGATGCTTCGGCATGAGTTACGTTCTATCATATGCTGTAACTCGGGCAGCATGTTTCGATGTAACAAGTCAAGTTGTTGACTTACGCTCGGGATTGGCTGTTGTTTTCGTAACATCAAACCTAAGCACGTTATATAATTGCGCACGGGTTCGTCTTTCCCTTGGGTTCGTCGGTTCGCATCGCTCGCTAGTCTCTGTTGGTAACGGCGGTCCATGCCGTACTAATCTCTAGCCTCGTGGCACAATTCCTGCCACGTCGTCCACTGGTCTTTGTAATCGCGGTACCACGTGGACGCGACACCGGTCATTAGTTCGGCTAGTGCGGGTATTAACTTCTCGTCTGTAAGCCTTGCTAATGTCCTGCATACTTTTAGCCTTGTGATGAATAGATCAATGCTATCATCTGGTTCGCCGGTGAATCGCACGTTCCATCGTCGAACTATATTGCCGATATCCCGTGTATTTGTCGATCCACCGTTGCTCTGCGAGTGGTGCATATTTGCTCTACATGCGCCGCTAGAGAGGTTTCCCCCCTCCCAGGCGTTGCCGATAGTTCCAAACGGTGTTATCGAACCACAGGTGCAACTGGCGCAATGTGAACGCTGCAATCTAGTTGCATTTTGTGCAGATCGGGTATGGTTATTACAGGTTTGTTGTGTGTGGTCCCACGATTCACGCAACGGTGAGGCTTGACTTCGAGAGTGACCTAAGTCGCGGGTTGTGACAAAATCGGTCTACTCTGGTCGTAATAATTGCATGTGAATGTATCCTGGATATTCACTTGCTGCCTCTGGTGTCTATCTTGGTGTTGCGCCCCTAGGTCGGGCCCAATATGTGCACTCTCTGTTGCATTATCAATGCGAGTGCTTGACGCGATGCCTTGCCTGTTATTTAGTGAGCTACTCCGTAACTCAGTCATCTGAGTTGACAGAGTTTTGATTTGCTCATGTAAGCTTTGCAAATAATTTATAAAGTTTACTGGCAGGTTAAACCGTTCGCCTTTGAGACCGTCCAGTGACATGGCCTCGCCTATCTGACCGTCGTTTCGTGATCCGATATTCGGCGATTCGGTTTCGCTGTCAGTCGCCGACCTCGTATTTTGGTTGACCGAGTGCGTTGGCGAGGGGTTTCTCTGGGTGTTTGCACTGCCGTTAGTGCCAGCTAGTGGTATTATGTAATCATGGTCCCAGGATAGTCGAACTGGACCGTTCTTGACAAGTTTGTTCGATCAAATCTTGTCTCAAATACACGCGATGTGTATAAACTTCATTCTCGTCTTCCGCCTCTGTAGACTGGAAGTCCGCCGGGACGTAGTTGCCTTTGAGCCATCGATAAAATCGGGCGCACTGCTCAATGCGGCTACCCGATGTGACTAGCTCCAAGCTAGTCATCATGTCTGTCCTAGTATCGTCGTCTAGGTACATAAGCCATTCTTCGATTTCTCGGTGACCAGACATGATGATGCGCGTGTACAAATTTGTCGGTCAGTGTGTGTGTTCGCCAGAAACGAAAATATATATTAAGGGATTCTAAAGAGCGAATATGCTGGTATAGTTCCGTAACTAGATAGTTCGTAACCGAAAAAAACCGTCAAAATATAAATATCTTATTATATATATGAGGAAAGAAAGAGAAAATATATTATTGTTTATTTTCAAAGTATTTGCGCTAATTAAATAATAGCTACGGCGAACTATCTAAGTGAAAAAAAACGTTTGTACTGAACGGGAACCAGGGTTGTCACTTTTTACTTGTACAACGAAAATAAAGTAAAAAGTAACAATTCTATATAACAAAAAAAATCAAGATTATTTTGTAAATTGTTTAATTGCAAATTAATTTATAAAATTCAAAATTATGAGGAACATAGATTATTCGGTTTGTATACGTAAGTTTTTATGAAAGTGATAATAGAAAAGAAAATAATAATTTAAATACGCGATATCCGTGTTTCAAACGTGAGCGGAATGGCGTTAATTTTAAATAAATGTTTAATTATTTTTATTTATATATTTATATACGTCTGTACAATCTTATAATTGCTTATTCGTAATTCCTTTTAAATAATTTATGGTAATTACACAATTACATGTTCAAAAAAAGAAAGGTAATATCGAATAATCAACAAAAGAAAACAATAACTGAATGGAGAGTTCTCGAAAAGTAATGGTTTGGTTGTTATATAAATACGCAACAACAATCGACTACGAAGACATGTGTAACATAAATATAACACTAATATAACTGTATATATAACGCACACACTGAACCGAATTTACTATCTTGTTCGCTATACAAGATAGTGTAGTAGGTGTGAGAGCGGAATGTTATTTAAAAAATCAATAAATAATTAAAGAAACGTTGATTTTAAATTGTCTTGAAAAGGTGTACAATAAAGAAACAATATTGATAAAGTACGAACAAGTGTATTTATCCGTGCGAGAAAGTAAAAACAAATTTTACTTTCTCTCTCTCTCGCACTTACTATACAGAAATAGTGAGACTGGGAATAACGAATCTCCAGTCTCGCGCCGATGTAAACAACTCGCTTTGTGTACAAAACGCACACGCGCTCGATTCTCTCTTCGCGAAGTACGTTGGCCTTGACGTTTTTACTACTCGATATATTTAATTTTTCGTTGAGTGAGGTACCCGGTTAGAAAGAAAATACTAAATTTCCTTATATAATCCCGTATGCCCAGTGCTAACTAGTTGGGCGCCATGTAACGGTGAATGTCGGGTTTTCTCAGTTAATACGCGGAGGGTGTGTAAGTAGAGGTAACCCCGAGGTCGCGCGTGACGAACTTACTTTCGCGTACGATCGGACCTCTAGTACACTTTGTCGACAACTTGTCGATACCTCAACAGCTACCGTGTACGTGGACATGGGCTCCAGAGTGAGCCCACTTCTGGAAGTATGAATTCAGGATCGGCAGACGAGTACCGCGGGCTCGTCTGCTTACCAGACTAAGGATCGGGATTCCTGGGTTAATACGGGATATTGAAATGACACGAGCCGAAAAGTAAAATAGACTTCAAATTTATTTACTGATCCGTGATACAATATAATAATTAAATCGCGAACGCGCGAAATGATATTGTTGTTCGGGCGGCCGGGGCGCAATCGCGGGAGGCCATAACTTGGACGCGGAATCGCGGCGCGAAGAGAGTGCGCGAGAGTTACGCGGGCTCGTTATACTCGTCGAAATAAAACCACCTCTAACCTGACTTGCCTTTGAAGCAGGTCTCCTCGTCTCTTGTAGGCGGTATCACGGAATCGTCGGCGGCGTCACTCGAGTACCTTCAGGGACCTTTCGGCTCGGCGGCTCACGAGAGAATCTTTCTCACCGATTCTCTCTCGTTCCCCCTCCCTTCCGTATCCCGCGCGGTCTTACCCGACGGCCGTACGGGCCTCGCGACGGAGAACCATGACGAGTGGCTCGCGCTATCGTCGCTCGTCACATAATAAATAAATAATTTAATACATTGCATATAACACTAATTATTGCTAGTCACATCACAGACGGGTTTGAAAAGCTATACAATTCAAATTTACGAGACACGTAATTATACGTCTGTATAATATGTCACCTTGATATATTATCTTTGTGTAAATTTAACATGAGAATACTTATTTTGCTGTTGTTATACTGTTTTTTAATTATAGCGACACATTAGAGATACTAAGGAAATTATACTTAATGCGAAAGATGTGCAATAATTGACCAAACAGTGAGCAAATCTATATGTATTCAAATAGAAGAGTGTAGAATGTTGTAAGTAATTGATTGATTTAATAAAGGTATAGCCTAATGAGGATGGAGGACTTCCATCGAAACGTCGCCAATTAAATAATTACTTGGTTTGTTCACCAATAATCGATATTATAATATTTCCCTTTGAAACAATATCCTGTTCATTTAATTAATATTATTTCTTGTTCAAAAATATTTAATTTAATGGGACTATTAACAAACGTATCACTTTTTATTATTATTTTATTTAGCATCCCTTTATTCTAGGGGTATGCCAGGCACTTGGCTATTCCTTTTGCACCCTGTTTGTCATTTTCTATTTTTGGCACTCCTAAGTATGCAGCAATGCTGTTTTTTCACCTGAGTGAGCTTTCCAATAGGTTTGCTTTAAAAAAATAAACGTATCACTTGGTACTATAATAAAAACTTTCGTACACTAATTTAAGTTTACAAAATTGCACAATGAATTTTACACCTGCCGAGGAAATAAACACATTAATTTTATAAGAATATAAATAGTTATTGAATTACTAGTACTATAAAGTGTCACGCCGCACTGAGGATCAGGGTGCGGGACTAATCAAATAAATACACGGGGAGCTTATAAAAGTAACTTAAAGGATTTATTAAACAAAAAAACAACAATTTATTTGCAATTGGATTCGGGCACCAGTCAATTGTTAATTTAGCAAATAATTGATCTCCTTAACGCAATCGCTTAGCGTAGCGCAGAGAAAGAGGAGAAACGCGGGAGAGAGTCAACGTTAAGATGACGGGGAATAATACGCGCAAACACACGCGGGCGGACCGGGAATTCTCGACCGAAAAAAGGAAAGGGGAAAGTGCACCAGACGCACTCACCTTTCGAAACTGCAGCCGATTGATAACGTTCTTAATCGCTGCCATGCTCTGCTCACACACAAGGATTTATCGATAAAAATGTCGATGTCAGCAGGTAAATATCCAATTTTTACGTCGCGACCACACACACTCGACCGTAGTTCACGGAGCTCTGTTCTCCGTCGGCACTCGGCTCGTTTCGTCCGTGCGCGCATGCGCCTTGCGCTGCTATCGGTACGAGGCGAGAGTTCGTCCGTACGATCGGCCGTTCTCGTATGGCTGCGTCTCTCTTCCAGCTGTCAAGAAGACGATTCAACGGACTTCTGCCGACGTAGTGGATCTCCTCCGACGCTGCCGTGGGATTGACCTGGAGCTCCCTAAGGAATTGTTACAGGTAAGTCGCTAAGCCATAGGAGTTTATTAGTACTTGTTTAGTTAATTGATAGTGGGGAAGGTTAATACTCCCCTAACCTCTCAAGTCCTGTTCACAATTCTTTCTTCCTATGTTACTGTCCTATCTTTTCCTTCCTAGTTATCCTTTTCCTTAATAATGTGCTTTGTCTCATTTATTATTATCTTCACAGGGATTCTGCACGAGGTTCAAGTGGGCGATGGACTTCCAAGGATACCTGCTGTCACTCCTGAGGTTTTGCACCTGATGCAGATCATTCAGCTCGCTACTTCTTCGTTGGCTTATCCTGGTGCTGGATTGCTGGGAACCGGGGAAGGGATGTGGAGTTTTTCATGGTAGTTAGGGTACTGGGTAGCTTATAGTAGGTATGCGTGTGTGTACGGTATCCGGGTAGGTAGTTTTGATAAGGGGGAAAGGCTACGCTAATGCCTTTTGATTGTTTCTTTTTACCTTTTTGTGACAGGTGTTAAATCACCTTGTCACAAAAGAAAGAGAACTATTATTATCCATTCAAATAACATTATTTTCATTGATGCATTTTAAAATTATATAATCTCATCTTGATTGAATGCATATACAAGCTAAAGAATACACAAATATTACATTTCAAATAATGTCAACAAAATAATAAACATTTATTTAACTTGTTTTTTTTTTTATTTTAATATTCTATTTTAAAGCGAAAAAATATTATAATTAAAAATAAAAAGGTATAACGTTGCTTGCATTTACTTTTCTGGTTAGTGTTTTTATATCTCTCTTTCGTACTCTCACGCTACCTCTCTCTTTGTTTCACTCTTACTCTCAGTGACAAGTGTCCAAGTTTCACAGTCACAGCCTAGCCTAGTATGAGGGCGCAAATATAAAATCTTTATCTTCCAATATTAACTTGCATTCTTATACAATATAAAAATGGAATAATTTGAGTTTGGATATAATTACGTAAACAATCAATTTTAATAATTAGCAGGGCTGAAATCTGGTGGTCAAGCTTGGAATCCAGCTCATTTCATTCAGCCTTCAAAAAGGAAAATACCACTGAGTACGTGCTGATCTGTTCTGATTTAGCTCCTTAATCCCGGACATCAAGCCTGTAATCCGGCCCGTTCCATTCAGTCGTCAAAAAGGGAAATCCGCCGGTGTAAATACTAATCCGGCCGGATTTCTGGCCTGAAATCTGTCGAGACCACCCTGAAATCTGGGTCAAAAATCCTGCTGAATCCGGCTGAATCCGGTCTGTAATCCAGCCTAAAATTCTGTCTGAAATCCGCTTTCAATTTTCAATAGGAATGACAAAATCCCGCTTATCTAGCATTCAACAAATTATTACTCTCCAGATAAGCTAAGAGTTGTAAATGTACTAACATTTCGGTATTTTCAAAATTTTTCAGAACTTTGCTATCGGCCTAGTATTTGAGCACGATTCTGTCCTACTCGAATTCTCCAAGGGAAACATCAATGTCCTCTTCTAACAATCAGGGAAAAACCACGTGGGAGTAGATCCCTAAATATGTAGGTTAAATGGCACAAAAAATTCAAAAATGAGGGTGAAAATGGAGGGATTTGAAGTTTGGAATATCTTGTATGCTAAGTTTCTGGCCCTGATCAAATCTGATGTCAGCTATGACCCAGAGTTTAAATTTGTTGTCAACGGTAATGAATATAGCCAGCGCTAGGGTATCGAATGTGGGGAGAGCCATCATAGAAAGATGAGAAATAATGAGATAAGTTTGAATTTGAACACGTGTTTATTTGTAGGTCAAACAAATTGTTCAGACTACAATATCGACGGTTGAGAGGAACAACAGTCTATTTCGGTAGCCACTTGGAAAAGAGGCTATCTCGGCGACCGCTTGGAAAAGACACTATCTCGGCGACCGCTTGAAAAAGAGGCTATCTCGGCGGCCGTTTGGAAAAGAGACTATCTCGGCAGCCGCTTGGAAAAGAGGCTATCTCGGCGATCGCTTGGAAAACACGCTATCTCGGCGGCCACTTGAAAAACGTCCTATCTCAAACTACATTTTTTGTTTTCTAAATTTGTAGTGGCAGCCCTGCCTTGGATTTGAGTACGACATTTAAATAAAGTATTAAATAATATTAATATAATAAACATACACGGAGAGAAATGTTGTGGTAAATATTACAAACTAGTATGGTAAAAATTCTTGAATTTTCTAGTAATGTGTTCACAGACTGCGAAGCTTGTAATTTTTACTATACTGGATTTTAATTTTAATTTTTTTTTAAATATTGAAAAAATTTTTATTTCTTCCGTATATTATTTATTTTAGAGTTTAGGTATATTATTTAAGAGATATGAAATTTTAAATATTTTAATTAAATGTTATTTGTGAAAAAAATTTTTGATGTCATCGGGATCGAACCTGCGAAGTTTGGGTTAAGAGTCGAAGTCCTTACCATTGCGCTACGGCGTCGCTTGCGTTTGGTTCACCGTAATGTCCTTTTGTAGTAAACAAACAAAGACGTGACTCCAATATACATTTTTCAATATAATTTCCTATAACAATATAGGAAAAAATGCGAGTTAAAAAAAATTACATGCTTATTTGTAAAATTTAGTACGTAAATTGCTATGGTAATTTTGCGGGGTTTTTTCGGTCTGTGATCATATTACTCGACAGTATGGTAATTTTTCGTAGCTGGTTTGTAATATTTACAGCGCCATTTCTCTCCGTGTAATGTAAGGTGTTCACAATGTTTCGGAAGCCGAATTGTTCGACATTATTTCAAGAGATTTTCTTATTATGTCAAACAAATGTTCAATGATATTGGATGTGCCGGCGTCTACTAGTTTGCAAAGGTAAGTATGTAATGACATGCATAACCTCATGGGCAAATAATAAACAAGGATAACGCCAGAGAGATCAAATAATAAATTGTGTATGTCATCTTCAGTAAAAAAAATATATACATTTTTATTAAAGCATATTTTATATTATTAAAAATGCAATGTATTACTAAGTAAATAATTAAGAAATAATTATAAACTATACTTATTCAGTTAATGATTTATAAAACTCATGATAGTCAGAAGGAATTATTCCTTTTGAGCACATGTGCTGCAAATCTTTTTTTTTTCATTGTCTAGATCAATTTTTTTAACGTGCAATCTCACCAAAGGATATTCCTTATACTTTATATATAATTCAGGCAATTAAAGTTTTTTAACAGATTCTACAGAAAATTTCCAAACTTTTTTGTATTTAACATGTATAACAAAAAATCAATAGGATTTGAGTTATAAAGCGATAAATATGGTAAAAAAATAAAAAAATTAAGAAAATTTCAATTTTTTGATTGCTAGCAGCATTAAACGTAATTAAAATAGCGCTCTAAAAATTTAGCTGCATCTATTTTAACCCATTTCTGACAGATTCCACCAGAAAAAATAAATTTTTATTTTTTGACTGAATCACTTCCGTGGAATACTCCATATATATAAGGTATATGATAAATTAGGAATTAATGCAAGTTAAATGGTGATTACACAAAATAGATTAAAAAAATTTACCGGACAAACTAATTTAAGGGTTTTTGTCCTAGTAGACGCCGGCACATCCAATATCATTAAACATTTGTTTGACATAATAAGAAAATCTCTTGAAATAATGTCGAACAATTCGGCTTCCGAAACATTGTGAACACCTTACATTACTGCATATTATTTAAAACATTTTTTAATTATATTACTATGTTTATTATATTAATATTATTTAATACTTTATTTAAATGTCGTACTCAAATCCAAGGCAGGGCTGCCACTACAAATTTAGAAAACAAAAAATGTAGTTTGAGATAGGTCGTTTTTCAAGTGGCCGCCGAGATAGCGTGTTTTCCAAGCGATCGCCGAGATAGCCTCTTTTCCAAGCGGCCGCCGAGATAGTCTCATTTCCAAACGGCCGCCGAGATAGCCTCTTTTTCAAGCGGTCGCCGAGATAGCGTCTTTTCCAAGCGATCGCCGAGATAGCCTCTTTTCCAAGCGGCCACCGAAATAGACTGTTGTTCCTCTCAACCGTCGATATGCGCTTTCTAAAATGTAATGAGAAATACGGCATGGACTAGAGTTATATAGATTAATGTCATGTAGATTAATCTTCTTCAGATTAAGTAACCAGTACATTCTTACTTTAGATGGTTGTTTACTTATATTAAGATAAATAGTAATATAATTATACCCCGCCGCGAAATGGAGAGAGAGAGAGAAAGGATGAGAAGACTCGAACGTTCTGGCACGATTTCGTCATCTCTAGAAAGTAAGTAGTACCATCACGTGACTGCGATTAGTGTATTTACTAATTATTTATCAAATAAGTTAAGTGCGTTGCAACTGACACATAAGGTTGTAACTGAGATTTCACATTAAGTTTTTCTATCTATCTGTTATCTGAAACCGTATTTTAAACTTTGTATAACACAACAATCGTTAGTACAAATAGGTAATTGCCAAGGAAATGCAGTAAATATAAGTTTGATTCAATACATGTTTATAGTATTTGAAATTTACTTTAAATGTAGACCTAGGCTAACCAAGAAGTACTTTTGTATTATTAAGAAATGTTAAACAGTTTTTGAGATATATGCAACTTAATTAAAAAAGGTTGCAATCAAATTCATTAAGTCCTTCCAGCCAATAACTACACTAAGTTTCAAAGAAATATAATTTGCTTCAAAATTTAATTTCCTATACGCTCATATTTTTTTTCCCGGACTTAATTTCTGCACCGTCTACTCTAATATTTGAAGCATTAGACTGTGGCTCATAGTTGTGGAGCAGAGGAAGATGCATTTGTCGCCCGAGCGAAGCGAGGGTGTCAAAAAAACGAGTTCTTGTATCGCCTGAGCACACTCGTATCGTATGATATTTTTTAACACGATGTGAGCGAAACACATATGTTTCAATTAAACCGTGAATGAACTAAAGCGATTCGCACACTGCGTGCGCGAATCAGGTGCTTCGCACACGTAAAGCAGGCATGAGAAATCGTGTTTCGCGCACGGAGTGTTAAAAAAAACTTCAACACATTCTTTCCTATTTGTAACGTTTCAGTGGTCAATACCACCCTATTCAGACTGCATAAAATATTTTATTTATAAATGAAATTGTACACTCGGATAAAATTAAGAAAATAATAAGAAAAAGGAAATTCTAATATACCTTCTATAATAAACACTGTTATTTGTATACAAAAATTTCGTCGCAAGTCGATTTGAATCTCCGCTTCATTATTAACAAGGAAACGTCAAAATAGATGTATACACGACACAAAATTTACTGTAATATGTGAAATATGTACAAATTTTTTCTGCTGATGACGTACAGGTTTGTACATAATATAATCAGCTAATTTAAAGAGTTTTCATTTTAAATCAAAAGACAGTATTCGCGTATTTTATTTATAATGAAAACTCGTTAAATCAGCTGATTATATTATATACAATCCTGTACATCATCAAGAGAAAAAATGTAAACATTGCTCGCTCTCGATTCATTACTATATAAGTAGGTGCGATTTGTATGTTTCATATATTACAGAAAATGTTGCGCCGTGTGTACATTTATTTTGACGTTTTCTTGTTAATAATGAGGAAAAAGAAGCGGAGATTCAATTCGATTTGCGACGAAATTTTTGTATACAAATCACAGTGATTATTTTAGAAGGTATATTATAATTTTCTTTTTTTATTTTTTATTTAAAATTTGATATTATTTAAGAAAGAATGCGTTAAAGTATTTTTCACCTTACCTTTTCTCATTTGACTCGGGAAGATCGATAAACTTTCAACAATATTTATTATTAAAATTTGATTAGTGGTTAATAATAGCTGTTTATTTTTAATAAAGTATTACAAACATATTTTTGTTATCAGGATGTATTTAATTTACGTTACATAAGTGATGCATAACAAACATATTTGCATGATACAGAAAAGTATTAATTTAAATTTTATTGAAAGTATTTTCGACTATACTGTACATTTTTTATATATGAAATAGAAATAAAATATTTATAATATTTTGTTTTATTATTTATAAACAAACATACTTTCATAAAGGTAAATATTCTTATTTAATTTTGCAAAGAAGCTCTTATTAAAATTACCTTTAAGTCCCGTAAAAATATCATTTGTTTTGTTGACAATAAAAAATCCATAAATACTAAGGATCTGAAAAAAGTATGCGTCATTATAAATAAAATAATTAATTATTGATTTAAACTAAATGTATATGAGAGATTCCACAGAACTTTTGACTTTAAGGTCAAAAGAAAATTGAAAATTTATTTTAAAGGCACATCTTTGAAACTTATCGAACCATTTCTAAATAACAGTAGTAACATAAAAAACATGGGGCCCCTCATTTTTTAAAAAAATTTTTTTGTAAAAAATCAAAAACAATTATTTTAATGTAAAACATACTTCTTTTCATCAAAAAAATAAAATTTTACATTTTTCTTTCAAATTTAAGGTAAAATGTTAAAAAATTTGATAAAATATGTAGCATAATATGTGTTGGAAAGAAAAATTTTGTAACACAAAAATATCATTATAATAAAATTTTATTTTAAGCAATTAATAATTTTTCAAACAAAAGAAATGTAACAAAATATATAATATATACAAACATTGTAACTAATACAAAATTTTTTTTAATTATAATTCCACCTTTAATTTAAGTTCCACTAATGTGTGTGTATTTGTGTTTAAGTATTACAATTACAAATATTTACTATAAGATGATTAAATACCTTATTTTCTCGGAAAGTAAGAATTTCATTTTGTTACATTTTTCGTAAGTTCGTTTCAGGCAAACAAAGAAGAATTTTATGTAAAGTATTTTAAAACATGTTTTTTAAAAGTTTAATAAAAAAGAGCAATTACTTTTATAACCATTGATAACATACTATCGATGTGCTGACGAAAAGTACGATTTTTTTCAATGGGGGGCGCATACGTGTACCCAACTTTGCGAGGGTTCAATTTTTTTTCTGTAAGTAGCACACTTACAAACCAAACGTGATTTTATTTGTCTGCTCAATATGTGTCATTTTCCATGAAGAAAATTTATGAGAATAATTTATTTTTTTTTAAGAGCTAAAAGTAAAATAAATTAGTTTTTTTTAAATAGTGGTTACGGATATTCATAAAATAAATTAATCTATGTAGGTTGAAGCACACCTCTAAAACTTTTATATTATATTCTGTGATATGTGAAGATTATATAAAAAATTATCCAAACCATTTTTAATAAAAGTTTTTTTTTTATATAAACCTAATAAAGCAAAAAAGTAGAGTGAGTAACACAAAGAATTAATTAAAATGCGATAAATTATAATTTTTTTAAGTAATAAATTATATATTATTAATATAATAAATAACGGTTACTATACTTTGTGACTTTTTTCTACAAGGAATGATTTTTTTAATATGATGAAAATCATCAAATAGCATTGAAAAGTGAAAGTAACAAGAAAGTCAAAAGTTCTGTGGAATCTCTCATATAGATGTAAAAAACGATTTATAAGACAAACTTTGAGCTTACATAAAAATCTTCCACTAGTGCACTTTAAATAACGTTATATATAGATTTATTTTAGATTTATTTAGATTAAATTTTAACTTGATATTAAAGAATTAATAATTAAAATATTAATTTTTGAAGGTATTTACGATCATTTTTCCGAATCAAACAAATTGAAATTAAACGAGTTACTATTTGCTCTTCGTACACTATATTTAGTGGAATTTCCCAGAACAAGCCTTCGTTAAATAAAAATTATAAGAGATTCGTCTTCCATCTCCAGTTTGGACACCTCAGTAAGGAACTGGAGATCATAACTTAGACCCCTATCGCATGGTGTACTGCGATGCCAGAAAGATCTTATGCGACTCTATATATAAAATAAGATAATCATCTCACTAGCAGGTGCAGAGAAATAGTCGTTTCTCTCTAGCGGTAGGAAAAATCACCAGCCAGAGTACGACGTAATCGAGCCAAGTCGTAGATTTCATTTCAAATAATGTATTTAGCATTCGATAATGAGTCTATTTTAAAGGTATTTATGGTCGTTTTTCCGAATCAAACAAATTTTAATTAAACGAGGCACTATCCGCTCTTCGTACGCTATATTTAGTGGAATTTCCCAGAACAGGCCCTCGTTAAATAAAAATTATAAGCATTTCGTCCTCGATCTCCAGTATGGACTCGTCAGTAATAACTGACATCCTGCGATAGGCGTCTAAGGTTCGATCTGCAGTTCCTTACTAAAAAGTCCAAACTGGAGATCGAGGACGAAATGCTTATAATTTTTATTTAACGAGGGCCTGTTCTGGGAAATTCCACTAAGTATAGTGTACGAAAAGCAGAACAAATGTATCGTTTAATTTAAATTTGTTTGATTTAGTTGAAGTTGAACATATACATTAAATGTAATAACAAATTTACTTTTTTTTAAACATGGGTTTGCAAGTGAAAAATATAACTTAACACGATTCTGTAAGAAATAGAATTTTATCTATAGAAAATTTTGTTTATACGAATGAAATTAATGAAGAATTTGCTGACTTCTTGAGGCAAAATTTGGTCGAAAATTTAAACGCGCATATAAAAGAAAAAACAGAGCATGTACCTTCAAAAATTAAAATCTTGCTTCATAAGCATCAAGAAGCTAAAGAACTTGTAAATAAATATAAAGATATAATAGTAACATACGCTGATTAAGGTAATACTACGGTCATCATGAATAAATCGGAATATATCAACAAAATGGAGATATTATTATCGGATAGTACTACTCATATACTTATACAAAAAATCCATTAAAATCGCTTCAAAATTGTACTTATAAATTTCTTAAAAAATGGAATGACAAGGGTTATCTGGGTAAATAAATCTTCACGATTAACACGAATTAACACGGCATTAACAAAATGTTGCTGTTTACCGAAAATTCACAAAGAAAATGTATCTGTAAGACTAATGGTATTTGCAGCAGGATTACTAACTGAATTTTTATCAAAACAGTTATATAAAACACTCTCAATTTATATAAGAAAACCGGAGTTGCACATAAAAAATAGCTTCGAATGTATGCAAAAAGTTAAGGACGCAAACATACCGGAGGTTTTTTCGCTTATTAGCTTGGACGTATAATCTCTATTTACAAATATAGGTAGTTCATTAATAAGAAAAAGCATAAATTAAAGATGTAGCCAATTCGCGTTAAAGTCAGAAATACCACTAAACGAAATGATGCTTCCGATTTTCTAATGAACAATACATACTTCCAATTTAATCAACATTTTTTAAAACAAACCTATGGTCTACCAATGAGGGCTGCAATACCTGGATTATTCGCTGATATAGTTATGGAGGATCTAGAGATTGAGTGTTTAAATAAACTAAGCTTTAAGCCTAGTTTTTACCATAGATATGTTGACAATATAATAACCCGTATTTCTACTG
This sequence comes from Theocolax elegans, assembly GCA_026168455.1. Lineage (NCBI taxonomy): Eukaryota > Metazoa > Arthropoda > Insecta > Hymenoptera > Cerocephalidae > Theocolax > Theocolax elegans. The sequence goes on from CM047429.1 coordinate 24,838,173, forward strand.
ATTGTGGCATGAGACTTTTCAACTACGCTACGCCTGCACTGGACGGAAATCGTCACATAATCTATTTACGACGAATAGAATATTTAAATTCACTAATTGTAAGCTGTCGGAGCCTTTGGTATGTCAACGCCAACCGACGACACTTGTTTATTTCATTACGAGTGTACAATTACGCGCGCGACAATACGTAAAAATGAGAGCGCGAGAGAGTGTGTGTGTTTCCCCACTCTCATCCCTTTTTCAGAAAATGAGACGATCGCCTAATTAGTATGTCCCGATCCGCCGATCGAGGCGGATGAATTTCCCGGGTGCGACCGGTGAGTCACTAGAGCGAGGCCGAGTTTAAGGCGCGTGACGCGTGTAGGCCATCGGCACCGGGATCAACCTCGCTTGTTAGTGCATCCATGAGTGACAAGTGTGTGAAGTGAAGGACGGGGTCATAGGCGACTGCGAACATGGTCCGTGGAGTGCTCGACACGGCATTGGGTCGCCTGTTTCCACACCACAGCCGACAAGGGTCTTCGCTGCCCAGAAGACCATCGGGACCGAGATCGGCTGGGTCATCTTCGGAACGTCGACCGGTAAGTTACTTTTACATTACCGTGACCCCCCCCCCCCCCGGGTGTATGATTGAGTGATTTACTCGAGAGTGTATTCGGGTAAGTCGGTACCCGCACAGCGGATATCGGGGCAAAATCAACCGCAGGCGAGTATCTCGATCCGGTTGACTCATTATTTCCGCTGGCACATTCGAGTTGATATCGTGGTACGAGACCAGAATGGCCAATTTTGTTAATTAAATTAAATAAAATGTTTTTTATATTGTAATTTACATTTACGCGTTACTTATTGTGTTCTTCCCGCTCCCACCGACATATTAAGTATTTAATTTAGATCGCGTCGAGGCAAGGAGGATTGCCCGAATCCTCCACACTGTGCACCCCAGCGAAGGTGTCCTTGACAACACTTGCCAGCATCTTCGCACGAAATTAATTAATTGTGTACGCGGTATTAGACAACGCGACCCAATGGTTAACTAATAATTATTGAAATTCATTATTATTTTAAAAAATCATGATATACCACGTCACAGAAGACTATAAAATTAAATAAGCAGTGTTCGCACATTATATTTAAAATGAAAGGACGTTAAATTAAGTCTGATGTATTATATGTAATGAGAACAAACAAGTGCGTCGTCTATAGATAAAATGTAAATGTTGGCTCGCTCGCGATTCATCACTGTATATTACAGAGCGCGAATCATATGTATCTCTTATATAGCCGAAAATTTAGTCGTATATATACCAACTTGACGTTTCCTTGTTTACAATTAAATAGATTTACGACGAATTGTTATTTTATACTGACTGCAAAATTGATATTAGAAGGAATTATTTTCAATTTCCTTTTAATATACTCAATTTCTTATCATTATTATCCGAGATGTATTTCAATTATTGCAAATAAATTTTCAGTGTGAAGAGAGTGGCATTGACCAACTAAACCATCCTAAGAGAAAAAATGTGATAACTTATGACTTACTTATTAATGAATTAGCTATTGCCATTTTCGTTAAACATTATAATAAATGTGTGGATGAGAAGTATAGAAGGTTAATAAATAATAATAATAATAATAATGATGATAATGATGATGATGATCACATGACTTCAGACTGGGCGACTGTCCTTGCGTGTCCAGAAACGCATTCACTTTTTTATTCTTTCATACTCAAAAAAAAACATTTGTTTAATCTTTCAGACATCTATCCACATTCTTACTGCGTAGCACATTCGTTACGTATTCCGCGATCAACCGCCACTTGTACGCGTTTATCAGCATCACTTATGTAACGTTTCCTGGCGTGATCGCTTATTCGGTCTAACGTTGGTAAGCGAAGAACGTATGTTCAATATCATCGTAGGTCAAGCCGCAGTATTACAATGTGGTGATGCAAGCCTGCTCATTCGGTGTAATAGCCCCGGAAGTATCTGTGTCTATACAGGATCTGGGTGAAATCGAAGTCGACCTCATTGTGATTCCTCCCCTTCCATGGGACAATCGAGGGATCACCGCGCCGTAAAACATGATCGAGTGAGTAACGCTCATCGGTAATCTCCGTATGCTCGGTCTCGGACCGCGCGTATTGGCCATATATCTGGTCAAAGCTTTTGTCTTTTCCGCTGCTTTTTGGTTTGCTCACTCCTAGTCACCACTTTTTTAGTCCCAACAGTCAAGGGTACATTTGTGTTTATTCTACGTTTCATCAGTAGCAGGAGTTTGGTTTTTTGCAGCGCGAGCTGAAGTCCGTGCTCTTTCATCTACTCGTTAGCCAATCGCATAAGCTGGTTGAGTTTGAGCTGAACAGAGTGTCGCGAGCCACTATGATAGCGGCAACGTCATCTTCGTAGGCAGCTAGGGATGTATTCATCAGCATATCCAGTCGGAGTAGACTATCGTACAGTATATTCCACAAGTTAGGCCCCAGAATAGAACCCTGAGTGACCCCTGCAGTTATTTGCCTCTTTCTTTGTCCGTCCGTAGTCTCATAAATGAAATATCGGTTCTTAAGATAGTCCCTTACAACCTGGAGAAGGTAGTCATGCACCTGGAAGGCTATTTCCAATGCGTCCAAGATATTAACCCACCTCGCCGAGTTAAAGGCATTGCGGACGTCGAGCATCACCAATAAGACCAATTCTCTGGTTGCATAACAGCCCTGGTTCCGCGTGTCAAAGATGTTCTTGACTACGTCTATTGCGCCAATCGTCGAGCATCCCGTTCGGAATCCGTATTGTTGATCGGCTAAATCGCCCACGTCTTTTACCGCCTAATAGTCTTGGTCTTAGCATGAGCTCGTACAGCTTCCCAGCCGTACTAAGAAGACTGAGGGGTTTGTAGCAAGCCTGGTCCATGGGATCCTCCTTACATTTACTAATAAGAACCAATTGAGCAGTCTTCCAGAGCTTGCTAAACACCCCACCTACCAGGTACTCGTTGAATGTGTCGAGGAGCACCAACATTTGCCGAGTAACGACGAACCGCAAGATCTTACCCGACTCACCGTCAGGGCCCGGTGCCTTGTTGGGCTTCAACGAGCTCATAGCTTTTATGAGCTCCACGCTTGAGAAAAGAAAGCATTCTGAAGAAAAGAGGCCGTTGATAATCCTTTTCATTGTTTCACTGTACCTTGTTATCGGCGGCAGTCGAATCTCCAGATGACGAGTTACGATTTTGCAACCCGCGCCCCAGGGATCCGAGTACATAACTGGTATTAACCTCCACAGTGAGAAAGCACACGGTAACAAGAGAATTCACTATTGATCTCTCTGCCACCTAATTGGCGCCCTCTGTTTTGATCCCGCTTCCCCCAATCGAGAACACAGTGTGGCCACGACACGCTTGGAGCACCCCCGTTTATAAGGGTCTCCGCAATCATACAAGACGATCTCTCAATCGGTGCGACAAAGATATGTGGGTTTAATGGTTATTGTTAGTTTGCTTCTACCGAGTCCCACACTCGGAGGTCTGCCTACTCTTGCGAGGGGGTAGATGGTCTACCGGTTGTGCGTAAAATGTGATTACCACAGACTCAATAATAATAATAATAGTAATCATAATAATAATAATAATAATAATAATAATAATTTTTTTTTGTTTTTTTTGTAGAGGGGGGAAAGCAGTTTATTGCTATTGTGTGGGACTCCCTATAAACATAGGACTACTCACTAAAACCCACCTCCCAAGTGCATGCCCGCCAGCCGCGTTCTTCAGTTATTGCTACCGATCGGGGCCGACGGGAGTCCACCCGGGAGACCCCTCTTATATCTGGCCTTATTCCACCCCGGCACTAACCTACAGGAATACTTCGGGGTGGGGCCAGCCGTCTGCCGCAAAGGCACCTCCGTTCCAGGCTCCGAATATTATTGGAGGTCAGCCCGCTTTAGTCGAAGAATGCCTTCGACATAACGGGCTATTGACCTCCAATTCTCCTTCGTAGCCAGCATCAAGGGAACGACGTTGTCGGGTGTTAAGTTACCCACGTCGCTCTCAATGCTGGCTCTATCTTCCCTCCACCGTTCACACACGAAGAACGTGTGGTGGGCATCGTCCTTTTCGGACCCGCAGTACAAGCACCGCGGGTCCATCGCCTTACCCATTCGGTGCAGGTACGCGCGGAAGTATCCATGGCCCGGCAGCAACTGGGTGAGGTAGAAATTCACCTCTCCATACTGCCTACCGTGCCATAGGGACAGCTGGCTGATCAACCTTGCCGTCCATCTTCCGCGCGTTTCCCGCTCCCATTGCTCCTGCCAGGTGAGCAAGGTCTGCACTCTTGCAGCTTCCTTAGCCCTCACTGGCCCAAGCTCCTCCTTCGACTGGTAGACGTTTCGGCGCTCTACCAGAGCTGCCGGCTCAGACACCGTGCGATACGAGCTCGTCACTCGAAGCGCGCACCTTCGTTGAACTGCCAAGAGGCGTTTGCGGTACTTTTGGTGTCGCAGCGCCTCTGACCATATTTCGGCCCCGTACAACATTATCGACTCGGCGGTCCGCAGCAGCAGGCGCCTGACGCTCGGGCGCGGGCCCCCAATGTTGGCCATTACCCTGCTCAGGTTTGTAACTACCGCAGCCGCCTTGTCTGCCGCCTCTTTGATCAGGTCCCAGAAGGTGAGCTTTGAATCAAGCATCACCCCCAGGTACCTGACTACCAACTTAGTGGTAACGGCTTCTCCACCAACGTTCAACGGCACAATTTTTGGCACGCGCTTCTTCGTGAGAAGCACGATCTCGGTTTTTGCCATCGCCAGTTCCAGCCCATGCTCCTCCATCCAACGGCGAACACGGCCCATGATCTGATCGAGCCGCGTCTGTGCTAACTCCATGCTTCTAGCAATTATGGTAACGGCCACGTCATCCGCGTACCCGATCAGCGCGCAGCCCTCTGGCATTTCCACCCTGAGTAACCCGTCGTAGGAAATATTCCACAGATCAGGACCCAGTATGGAACCTTGGGCTGCGCCTGCCGTGAGCTCTCGTCTTCTCTGGCCATCCGCTGTGTCATACAGGATGTACCGGTCCCTCAGATAGTCCCCAAGGATCCGCAAGAGATACCTTGGTACATCAAAGTCCCGTTCCAGAGCCTGTAGCACGTCGGACCACCTTAGCGAGTTGAAGGCGTTCTTGACGTCGAGCGTCACCAGGAGACAGATTGGGCGGGAAAATTGGTTTCCGCTCTCCGTACTCATGGCCGCCCTCACTACCTCCTGAACAGCATCTATGGTGGATCTTCCTCTCCGAAAACCATATTGTTTCTCGGAGAGGTCGCCCGCAGCCTGAATCACAGTCTGCAGACGCGATCGCACCAGCTTCTCCAGGAGTTTGCCCGCGGTGTCCAACATACACAGCGGTCTGTACGATGATGGCGCATCCGCCGGTCCTTTGCCCTTGCTTATCAGAACCAGCCTTGCCTCCTTCCAGGGAGCGTAGAATTTTCCAGCCCGGAGACAAGTATTGAACATGCAAAGCAAGAGCTCTGGATGACTTTGCGCCACAGCTTTCAGTACCTCAGATGGTACCCCGTCTGGTCCAGGCGCCTTCTTGCACTTCAAGGTGCGCACTGCCTTCTCCAGCTCCGCCCGGGTGAAGAGCGGAGCTTCGAGCCCATCTGGGACTGCGAGATCATCCGCGCGCTTCGGATGAGTGGGAAAAAGGGTACAGACGATCTGGTCCATGACCTCAGCGCTCATCGGGGCACTTTTCGCAAAGGCCCCGACTTTGCGCATTACGATCTTGTACCCCAAACCCCACGGATCCTTATTTAGATCCTCTCGCAGCTTCTCCATGCATCGGTACTTACTTGCTTGTATTGCCCGACTGAGAGCTTTCTTCGCCGTCTGATGCTCCATTATTTTAAGCGCCGAATCGCGGTCCCGCTTCTTAGCTCTCTGAGCTAGACGCCGTAGCCGTAAGCACCGGCGCCGCAGGTCCGCAATCTCTCCCGTCCACCAGTACGCAGGACGTTTTCTGCCCGCCGCCTTCTTGAGGGGTACCGCTTCCTTACAGGCCCGCAGGATCAGGTGCATGATATTGCTCGTCACCCGATCAGCCCGTTCAGAAGCTGATACTCCCTCCGGTATCTCCACCAGGGCTTGCTGACCGCGTTCTAGGGCCAGAGATAACTTATTGACGTCCATCCTGTCGATGTTCCACCTACGATGGCCGCTCCGAGGAGCTACCCTGACTGGCTCATTCTCACGTACGCGGAACGTGATGAACTGGTGATCGCTGGCTGTGTAGTCATCGATCACCTGCCAGTCCCGCACGTGTGCGGCGAGGTGCTCAGTCGCAAGAGAGACGTCAATAATCGTCTCTCTATATCCCAGTCTCCTGAAGGTGGACGTAGAGCCGGAGTTTAAAACTACCAGCCCTGTCCTGGACACCATGTCCATGACTCGTCCCCCTCTGGAGTCTGGGACTTTCTCTCCCCACTCCACTGCTTTCGCATTGAAGTCTCCGGCCACTATCAGCTCGCCCTCCACATTTCTGATTGCGTCCTCGAGGGCATCCAGCTTGGTCTGGAAACCCTCGATGCTCTCGTTCGGGGTGAGATAGCAGCTAAAGTATGTGACTCCACCACCCCCCACCCAGACGAAGCCACTACCAGATCCATGGCACACCGCGTGTAGGTGGTGTGGGTTAAAGACCCATATGGCAGCAGTTCCCAGCATATCCCGGTACCAGTTAGGCCCTTCTCTGTCCCGGTACTGTTCGCTGACAAGAACGATGTCGGCGTCTTTCTCGAGACAGATCTGGGCCAACAGGTCATGGGCCGTCCTGCTCCTATGAAGGTTGGCTTGCAGAGCCTTAACCATTTCGACGATTGCCTGTTAGAGCCTGTCGGAGGGCGCGACAGACGCTCGATCCGGCCACGTGCGCCAGCGATTCAGCCATCGCGCCTGGTTTAGCGCACAGGAAGCACCTGGCATCTGCTTTGCAATTGGCGGCAAAGTGCTCCTGTGCGCCACACCGATAGCAGCATTTGCTGCGGTCAGGTCCCTTGCAGTCTGCGCCCAGGTGCCCGTATCCCAGGCACCTGTAGCATCGCACGGCGACCTGCCGTCTGCGTATACGGCAGTTGATCCAGCCGATCTTTAGCCGGGCCGATTCAAGCAGTTTCTTCGCTGCCACCTCCGTTACGGTGGCAATAGCCAGAATCTGCCCAGCTTTGTTTGGCCTCGTAAGTCTTAGGCTAGCGGGCTCTTCTCCACTTCCTATTGCTTTGGTAATGGCCTCGCTAACCTCTTCCTTCGTGCTACAACAGTCGATGTCCCTTATGTCAAGGACGGCAGTGGGTGTAAGGATACGCATCGTTGCTGCATCTCCCACTGCGTCCTTGAGTGCCCGGGTGAAGCCCTCCTTTTTCGAGCTTTCTATTTTTTTAAGCTCGATCATGAGGGCTCCGTTCTTGGTGCAACGGACACTCCTAACATCCGCCCCGTGATCGGCTGGGTTGACCTGTTGCCGAATACCTCCAAGTATGTCGGCGTAGGTCTTGCCACTCGCTGGCTTTAAGACGATGGCTTCTGGCTTGGTCTTACCGGCCATCTTTGGTTTGGCCATCGATTTGGAGGCTTTAGCCTCTGTCTTTTGCTCCTTCTTTTTCTTCTCCTTTCTTTTCTTTTTCTTCTTTTTCACCTCGACCCAGTCATCTGGCCTGGTCGAGGGTTTTTCCTGTTTCGCCATAGGTGTTTGTTTGGGCGTCTTCTTTTTTTTATTCAACCGTCCACCCTCCACAAGGTCTGAGGGCGAGACGGACGACTGCCTTTTGCTGCTCGGAGTAGGCTGAGGCGTAACAACTTTTTTTGACCAAGCCCCGCTGGTGCTCTCGACCAGCGATCGCTTGGCCTTTATGATGAGGCGCCTGTCCTCCTCCAATTCCTCTATCTTGCCCTGCAGCACAGGCAGTCCATCTTTAATTGCCCTGCTGATGTTGGGCTGCTTCTTAAGCGCCTCCACCATGCTCTTAAGGATATCGCGGATTACAGCAAAGTTCTTTTCGCCCCTCACTTCTGCCGCATTATAATAATAATAATAATAATAATAATAATAATAATAATAATAATAATAATAATAATAATAATAATAATAATAATAATAATAATAATAATAATAATAATAATAATAATAATAATAATAATAATAATAATAATAATAATAATAATAATAATAATAATAATAATAATAATAATAATAATAATAATAATAATAATAATAATAATAATAATAATAATAATAATAATAATAATAATAATAATAATAATAATAATGGTGGGCTGGCCATGAGTGAGTTAACACCGCTCTTGGCAGACGTCAACTTCCAAGTTCCACGCACTGCCCACTGGAAACGTTTCCCGTCGCGTCAATGCTCTTGCAGCAACGCAATAACGGGAACGGCTAATGGGAAGCTCTGACTCACGGATGACGCAGTTATAGTGGTAACTGCTGATGTGCACATCCACTCATCACTCAGACAAACACGCACTGGCGACTCTCTCTGGGGGGGATTCGGGCATGGAGTGGCTCAAGCAGCTCTATAAACGGGTTCTTGCTCATGAATGATGGTGGAGAGACCCTATAAACGGGTAACTCTCAACGGGTTATGAATGACAGGGGGCCCTATAAACGGGTTTTCTCCCGAGTGTATGGATATGTCAGGATTTTCCTCCGGGATAGCCTACAGTGCAGCAGTGCCCCTTGATTAGTGATTAAATGATGTTACCGAGGGAGCTTCCTCACCAGCAGGTGCGACTCCACTCTGGAGGGTGCTGCCGTTGAACACCAGACTTGCACTCCTGGGCCGCCAATAGTTCGAGGGCCCGAACCCGGCTTAGCCAGCATGGGAGGCTGCCCTGTACATTGCGCGAAAAATCCCGCCCTCTGTAGTAGTGCCGGCCGGCGACCGGATGGGACCCTGCTGCGGAGGGGGGGGGGACCGGTCGATGCCACCGGACTGTCGGGTCGCTTGCTGGCAGGGGTGGCTTAGGACGGAACGTCTGGATCACTATTCATGGGGCCTCCTGGCCACTACAAAATACACACGCACACGAGGAGTATTGAAAGGAGAAATAAAAATAAAAATGACAAGTACGTCACTGCAAGCAGGCTTTAGAGTGCAGCCTGCGCCTATCGAACACCCAGAGCCTCCCAGCTCTCCAACTGCGGCAGTAGGAAACCTGGCTGACGCAGCGGACAACCGAACAGGAATCCGCGACAAGACGGGCGATAACAATGGGGAATCGCCAGATATCTGGGAAACTGCTGAGAGTAAGCTGCGCGAGCAGCTTCTCGCAATACGCAGGGTCCTAAAAGATATGAAGGCGAAGACTATGGTCCAGAAGAATGTCAATATTGTAATAAAGAATGGTATGGTTGAGATCGAGGAAGCAGTTGAGGTTGGAATGCAGGAACTCCAACGTATGACACATCTGCGACAGATCCAAAAACAGACGACGCACAAAGACCAGAAAACGCCGCGAGTCAAACGGAAACGGGACAGACAGACGCCGAGCCCGGAAGCGGGAACTTCTACCCAACAGGAGGCCCCGCCAAAGGATACTTGGTCGACAGTCAAGAGACGAAAAAAGCGGAAAGCTATTACAGACACGGAGACGAACGCCAACGGGTCGACAAAAAAGACGAACGAGCCCAAAGCGCGCGAGGTTGGTCGCCCAAGCTTGAAGCCCAGGCGAGGCGCGATCCTGATCAAGCCAGCTGAGGGTAAGACATACGCGGACGTTTTACAGTCTTTAAGACAGAAGGTGAACCCGACTGACAGTCACGTGGACATTAGAGCCATACGTAAGACAAAAGACGGATCGGTACTTTTACGGATGGACCAAGACCAAGAACGACAGGCCTTCAAACTGACCTTACAGAACGCACTGGGACAAAACGCGACAGTTAAAGACATGACATCCAAAGTGACATTGGAATTTATGGACCTGGACTGTGTCACGACAGCACAGGACGTCGCGGACGCGATCAACCGCGAAGCCGAGACCAAAACGGAGCGTAACGTTCACGTCTTTGGAGCGAATAACCGGGGACAAGCTCTGGCTGTCTGCGAGTTTGACGCAAAGGAGGCGACGGACCTGCTCAAGAAAGGCCGAATTAAAATCGGGTGGGTTAACTGTCGGATTCGACCCAGGCTCCGTGTCCCGAGGTGCTATAAGTGTCTTGGCTACGGACACATGAGGGTAGACTGCAAAGGACCGGACAGACGCGACTGCTGCTGGAAATGCGGCCAAAAAGGGCATGTAGGCAGGGCGTGCAAAAACACGCCTTCCTGCTTCCTCTGTACGGGGCGAGCTAACCAAGATCTAGCTCACGTGCCTGGCACGGCCTCGTGTGCTGCATTTAAAGCGGCGCTGACCGAGTACAAGACGAAACAGACAAAATGGACTTGACAACGCTACAATGCAACCTAAACAGGAGCAGCGTGGCACACGCGCTACTTCCCCAAATTGCGGCGGAAGCAGATGCGGACGTGCTCGTGATAAGCGAGCAGTACAGAAACCGTTCCGAACCAACGTGGATCGCTAGCAGCTCGAACACGGCGGCGGTGTGGGTGCGAGGATCAAACGCGGCGCGGATGACAGATTACGGGTTCGGAGAAGACTATGCTTGGGTAAGGGTTGGCACTGTCACTATCGTCAGTGTCTACTTTTCCCCGAACAATAGTGCGCGCGAGTACGCAGAGAAGCTGGTAGCCCTGGAAGACGCTGTCAGAGACCTCTCTGGCGACGTGATCGTGGCGGGCGATTTTAACGCGCGAGCGATCGAATGGGGGATGCCCACAACAAACAGACGCGGACGACTGATTTTACAAATGGCCGCCCGACTAGAACTGGCAGTAATAAATGACGGCAACGTGACTACGTATAGACGACCCGGCTTTGGTAACTCTATACCAGATATTACCCTGGCCTCTGACAGTTTGCTGACAAGGCTGAGGGGATGGAGAGTGATCGAGGACTACACGGCCAGTGATCACCAGTACATTGTTTTCAGCCTGACTAATGACACCGCGGTGAGGCAAAGACATGACATACGGACTACACGATGGGACATCGGACGAATAAACAGGGACGAGCTCTCGAGACAACTGCAGAACGTAGCGATACCTTCTGCGGATCTGACTCAAGGGACGACAGACCGAGTCGCGGCTGAACGGGGTGCTAACGATCTGGAAAAGTATCTGCAGCGCATCTGTGAAGCTACGATGCCACGGAAACGATACAGACAGAACAAACGGCAGACCTACTGGTGGACGCAAGAGATTGCCGAAATCAGAAGAGAATGTCAGAGACTGCGTAGACTGGTACAGAGAAATTGGAATAGGTCCGAAGGGGAACCCCTCTCGCGAGAATACAAACATACGAAAAGACGACTCAGACAGACGATCAACGATACTAAACGACAGTGTTGGAGACGACTGGAGGACGAAGTAGATGCAGACCCGTGGGGGGACGGCTACAAGATTGTGACTCGCAAACTTGGCGCCTGGAACCCCCCAGAGACGAAGGACGCGGACACTATGGAAAGGATCGTCAAAGATCTTTTCCCATCGCAACCGAACAGAACGAACGACACTGACGATGACACAGCAATGGAATGTCCACTTTTCACGGTGGCGGAGCTCAAGAGTGCTGCAGCCAGGCTGAAGCCACGAAAAGCTCCAGGACCTGACGGTGTCCCTGGTGAGCTGCTGCGGATCATCGTTGCCGAACAGCCCGATGCTCTGCTGCGGCTCTACAACGGGTGCCTGATGGCGGGAGTGTTCGGTAGGCCTTGGAAGTGCGCGCGGCTGGTCCTCATTGCCAAAGGTAAGGGGGACCCTGCCTCGTCGTCTTTCTATAGGCCTCTAAGCCTCCTTAACACATCGGGAAAGCTGTACGAGCTATTGCTACGACCGAGACTGTTGCAAGCGGTGGAAGATGCTGGAGACCTATCGGACAAACAATACGGCTTTAGACGAGGACGCTCAACAATCGGAGCAATATCAGACGTTATACGGATTGCAGACAAGACGAATGACATATGCCACGGAGCCAGGCCACTGGTACTCTTGGCACTCTTGGACGTACGAAATGCTTTCAACTCTGCGAGGTGGGCGGACATCCTGGAGGCAATGGAGACAACCTTCCGGGTGCCCGCCTACCTCGTGCGAGTTGTGAGGGACTATTTACGGGACCGATACCTAACATACGAGACGACGGACGGTATGCAACGTAGACAGCTGACAGCGGGAGTTGCACAGGGCTCAATACTGGGTCCTGACTTCTGGAACATCATGTACGACGGGCTATTGAGATTAGACATGCCGACTGACACATGCCTCGTCGCATACGCGGACGACGTGGCGGCTATAATAACAGCGCGAGACACCTACCTGGCTCAGTTAAAACTGAACCAGGTGATGAGACGAGTAAGCACATGGATGACGGAAAAAGGACTGAAATTAGCACTGCAAAAGACTGAGTTGATACTTTTGACAAGGAAACGAATAGACACGATAATACCGATGACCGTAGGAACTGAACCATTGACGACCAAAAGTGAAGTCAAGTATCTAGGGGTAACTCTGGACACGAACCTGACCTTCTGGGCACATATACGTAACGCAGCCGCTAAAGCGGCAGAAAAGACAAAGGCCTTAAGCAGACTAATGGCGAACACGCGGGGACCAAGACCAAGCATACGACGACTACTCATGAGCGTCACCCACTCGATCATGCTCTACGGGGCCGAGGTATGGGCAGACGCGTTAAGAGTAAAGAAACGGACGAAGGCTTTGACGAGCGTGCAAAGAATTGGGGCATTAAGAATCGCGTGCGCGTACCGAACCGTATCCGAAAACGCGATCTTTGCGATAGCGGGCGTAATACCGATTGATCTTCTTGCGTCCGAGCGGAAACGCTTGTACGCTCGAAGCGCAAACGTTGGGAGGGCAGACGCCGCGACAGAGGAACGGATAAAGACGATAACAGACTGGCAGACAAGGTGGACAACGAACGCACAAGGACGCTGGACGCATAGACTGATACCAGAGGTCGGACCCTGGAAGGACAGGAAGCACGGCGAGGTGGACTTCTACCTTACCCAATTCCTGTCTGGACACGGTTACTTCCGAAAGTATCTATACAAAATGAACAAAGTGACGACACCGGAATGTACGTATTGCGGACTTGCTTGGGACGACGCTGAGCACACATTCTTTGTGTGCTCTCGTTGGACTGAGCCACGACAGAGACTAGAGACGTTACTGAAAACGACGATTTCACCAGACAATGTAACGAAACTGATGATGACCAGTGCAGACGCTTGGACACACATCGTGTCATACGTTGGTAGTATACTGCGAAGTAAGAAAGCGGATGGATGCCTGGATAATTGAGAGAAAGAGAGAGCGAATGTATTTATCGGTACGAATGAATGAACGGAAGTAAGGAATGGATGCGTAGAGGAAGCGCAAAGGACAGCGACCCAGCCTGAAGTAATGTGATAAACAGTGCCGGGTTGGTGTCGAGTGTACAGGGAGATATGTGTTTAGTGGGTAGGGGTGGCCGCCGCCGAGTCCCACACTTGGTGCACCCGCAAGGGAACATCAGTAGTCCGTTAATAGGATTCACAGCCTCCATAAAAAAAAAAAAAAAAAAAAAAATAATAATAATAATAATAATAATAATAATAATAATAATAATAATAATAATAATAATAATAATCCGCGCGGGGTGTCCTGTCCCCGTATGCGGCGCGTCCCCCGGGTGGCGGATGGGGGAATGCTCGTCACTCTAGCGTGAAGGGTAGAGGTGAAATAAAATAATCTCCGTGGACCAAACAGTACAACCAGAAGTATGAGCAAGCGAGATGAAAACATACTACCCCAAGCGGGCAACTCCAAACTAGGAGTGAATCCCGTCGTCGGTTCCGATCGGGTGAAAGCCCCGGTGGCCGGCGCTGGCCTCATGGATTTTGGGGGAGGCCACAAACCGCTTAGTTCTAACATCACGTCAGAGGCGGGGTCCTCGAAAGAAAACCCCCAACAGCAGCCGCTATCCCAGATGCTGAGTCTTCCTTCTGCAAGCAGGTTACGAAGCGGTAGCGTTACCAGCATTGGTAGCGCCATCAGCGGCATCTCTGCCTATAGCAGAGAATCTCAAGAGGAGATAGAAGTGTTCCGTAAGGAATACGAGAAGGTGGAGAAGGCGCAGGAGGAGATCGACTCCACTTACGACCATCTGAAAAAAGAACTTCAGGCAATGTTGGCAGCTTGTGCAAAGCAGCCAAACATTTCCATGGTTGTCAAAACAGGGTTGAAAACAGTAGACGCTCTTGTACAAGAGCTCTACGGGAAAACGAAGAAGATGTCTTTAGCAGTCGATGATTACAAGTGCCAAGTCGAGGATTATCGAGTTGGCCACGAGAATCGTCGGCGGCCTAAGAGAAGAGGCATCATTGCTAAAGCCGTCATCGCGGCTACAGCCAAGATACAGGCTCAAAAGAGGAGTAGGGAGGGCCCTCAAAGCCCACCCGAGGCCTCTAAAACCCGTAAGAAGAAGAAACCTCGCAAGGAGGTGCCACCACCTGGTAAGGACAAGGAGCAATCCAAGTCCAAGCCTGTGGTGGAAAAGAAGAAGCCGACGGTTAAGTCGGGACAGGCGCCTCTTGACAGGAGAAAGCGCCAGAAGGCGCCGGTATCCACCCTGGTGGTCACAATCGCGAGGAACCGAACGTTTGCTGAAGTTCTGGGGAAGCTCCGAAAGGAAGTGAATCCGAACGACAGTGGCGCGCAGGTTCTAAGTGTGCGGCCCACAGGGCGGGGGGACGTCCTGCTTCGGCTAGGCAAAAAAACCGATGCGGCAGTATTCGCGGAGAAAGTGCGTACTGCTACCCAAGGAATGGGAGAAGTTCGAGTCCGAGATCGAAGGGTTACCCTTGAGATCAGAGACCTGGACGCTCTCACAACGAGGGACGAAGTGGTGGCAGCCCTAAATAAAGTGCTTACTTCTTCGCCTGAGGGCCGAGAGGTGACGCTTTTGGGCCTAAACCGCAGTCAACAGAAGACAGCCATCGTGAAGCTGGATCACGAGAGCGCTGACAAGCTGAAGTCGATGCGGCATCTCTGCGTCGGCTTCGTAAGCTGTCGCGTTCGGGATCGAGTCTTGGTCGAGAGGTGCTATCGGTGCCTAGACTTCGGCCACACGAAACGGAATTGTAAGGGAGTGGACAGGTCCTCGTCGTGCTACAAGTGCGGGGAGCCTGGACACAACCTTAAGAATTGCAAGAGCGCTCCCAAATGCTTTCTTTGTCCATCAAAGGATGCTGAGGGAGTGTCTCACGTGGCGGGGTCCGGAGCCTGTGCCACCTTTAGGCGCGCGCTCGATACCGCCAGAAAGGCCGCTTCACGATAAGTGGCAGTCTCATCGAGGGAGGAAAGAAGAAACAGGACCGACCGAATTGACGCATGTCACAAGACACGCCTCCCAGCTTGAAGTAATGTGGAAAACAGTTCCGGGCTGGGCAGGTGAAAGCGTTGGGTTTGGAGTTTTAGCCGGTAAGAATCCGGCACTGGCGACGAGTGCGGACCCTCGTCGTCGTCTTATGTAAGATTTCTCCAGTTTCCCACGAAAAAAAAAAAAAAAAAAAAAAAAAAAAAAAAAAAAATAATAATAATAATAATAATAATAATAATAATAATAATAATAATAATAATAATAATAATAATAATAATAATAATAATAATAATAATAATAATAATAATAATAATAATAATAATAATAATAATAATAATAATAATAATAATAATAATAATAATAATAATAATAATAATAATAATAATAATAATAATAATAATAATAATAATAATAATAATAAAGGAAAACTCGCACGACACATCGGAGGGTCGTCAACTAGTTGGGAGGCTGCAGAGAGCAAACTGTATGAACAATTACTCAACATACGTAGCAGCCTAGCTAGAATGACCGAGAGAACAAACGTCCAACAGAATGTCAGTCGCGTCATAACAGGCGGTATGAGCGAGATAAATGAATCGGTCGAAGTCGTGTTGTATGAATTGCAGCGAATGAAATTGCCCCGCAAGTCGACAACGAATACCAACGACGTATGTATGGCTGAGTCCACACCTCAGCAAAAACAGAAACGAAAAAGGGAAAAACAAACCCCCACATCAGAAAAGAATGCCGCGGAAACGTAAGAAGTACCCCAGACAGAGACTTGGTCGACGGTCGTCCAAAAAAAGAAAAAAAAAAGGACGGCAGCGGCTACTACATGGACGGACGGACTGCTACCTGGGCAATCCACCGCTCACCAAAACCGGCAGTCAGATCGGCCAAAGCTCACACAGGGCAGAAGCACGATTTTGATCAAACCGGCGGAGGGGCAGACGTATGAGGATGTGCTACAGACCATACGTCTGAAGGTGGATCCTACGAAGACCAAGACGGACGTACGACAGATACGAAAAACAAAGCAGGGTGGGGTTTTGCTGCGACTCGGCAAACAGGAGACGCGGCAAGGTTTCCAACAGACCTTGCAGGTCGCCCTCGGAGAAAAAGCCCAGGTAAAGGACATGACAGCTACGATAACGCTGGAGTTTCTCGACCTGGACAGTGTCACGACTGAAAAAGACGTTAAGGATGCTATCAACCGCGAACTCGGGGACAGCGCAGAAAGAAGGGTGCACGTCTTTGGGTCCAACGCCCGAGGCTTGGCCCTTGCGGTATGCGAATTCGACGCAAGGGACGCGGCCGAGACCCTTAAAAAAGGAAGAATAAAAATCAGTTGGGTTAACTGCCGCGTGAGACCTAGGCTTCGTGTACCTAGGTGCTACAAATGCCTCGGATACGGGCATATCAAAAAGGACTGTAAAGGCACGATGCACAGGCGTGCAAAAACACACCTGAGTGCTTCCTCCGTCCCAAGAAGGACAACAAGAGCCTCGCACAGTCGCTCGTTCAGGCGCGTGTGCAGCATTTAAGGCAGCACTGACAGCGACGAATAAAAATAAATAATAATAATAATAATACTAATAATAATAATAATAATATAATAATACTAATAATATAATAATAATAATAATAATAATAATAATAATAATAATAATAATATAATAATAATAATAATAATAATAATAATAATAATAATAATAATAATAATAAAATATAATAATAATAATAATAATAATATAATAATATAATAATATAAGGAAAACTCGCACGACACATCGGAGGGTCGTCAACTAGTTGGGAGGCTGCAGAGAGCAAACTGTATGAACAATTACTCAACATACGTAGCAGCCTAGCTAGAATGACCGAGAGAACAAACGTCCAACAGAATGTCAGTCGCGTCATAACAGGCGGTATGAGCGAGATAAATGAATCGGTCGAAGTCGTGTTGTATGAATTGCAGCGAATGAAATTGCCCCGCAAGTCGACAACGAATACCAACGACGTATGTATGGCTGAGTCCACACCTCAGCAAAAACAGAAACGAAAAAGGGAAAAACAAACCCCCACATCAGAAAAGAATGCCGCGGAAACGTAAGAAGTACCCCAGACAGAGACTTGGTCGACGGTCGTCCAAAAAAGAAAAAAAAAGGACGGCAGCGGCTACTACATGGACGGACGGACTGCTACCTGGGCAATCCACCGCTCACCAAAACCGGCAGTCAGATCGGCCAAAGCTCACACAGGGCAGAAGCACGATTTTGATCAAACCGGCGGAGGGGCAGACGTATGAGGATGTGCTACAGACCATACGTCTGAAGGTGGATCCTACGAAGACCAAGACGGACGTACGACAGATACGAAAAACAAAGCAGGGTGGGGTTTTGCTGCGACTCGGCAAACAGGAGACGCGGCAAGGTTTCCAACAGACCTTGCAGGTCGCCCTCGGAGAAAAAGCCCAGGTAAAGGACATGACAGCTACGATAACGCTGGAGTTTCTCGACCTGGACAGTGTCACGACTGAAAAAGACGTTAAGGATGCTATCAACCGCGAACTCGGGGACAGCGCAGAAAGAAGGGTGCACGTCTTTGGGTCCAACGCCCGAGGCTTGGCCCTTGCGGTATGCGAATTCGACGCAAGGGACGCGGCCGAGACCCTTAAAAAAGGAAGAATAAAAATCAGTTGGGTTAACTGCCGCGTGAGACCTAGGCTTCGTGTACCTAGGTGCTACAAATGCCTCGGATACGGGCATATCAAAAAGGACTGTAAAGGCACGATGCACAGGCGTGCAAAAACACACCTGAGTGCTTCCTCCGTCCCAAGAAGGACAACAAGAGCCTCGCACAGTCGCTCGTTCAGGCGCGTGTGCAGCATTTAAGGCAGCACTGACAGCGACGAAGACCAAGACAATAAAATGCCGGTAACTGTTCTCCAATGCAATATGAATCGGAGTAGCGTGGCACACGCGCTGCTCCCTCAGATTGCGGCGGAGCTGGACGCAAACATCCTCGTCATCAGCGAACAGTACCGTGATTTAACACCGCCGAACTGGCTCGCTAGCAGCACGAGTACAGCGGCATTATGGGTGCGCGGGGAATGGGCAACGCGGATCATCGCGCGCGGATCCGGGGAGAGCTACGTTTGGGCAACGGTGGGCGATGTCACCTACGTCAGCGTCTACCTTAGCCCGAATTATAGCGCTCTCAAATACGTGGAGGAGCTGGATACTCTCGAAGACGCCGTGAGAGACATCCCCGGCAACAAAATCGTGGCGGGCGACTTCATCGCGCGCGCGGTCGAGTAGGGAATGCCCGAGACAAACAGACGTGGACGACTAGTGTTGGAGATGGCCGCAAGGCTTGAACTGACTGTGGCAAATGAGGGAAACACGCCGACGTACAGACGACCCGGCTTCGGGGACTCTGTGCCCGATGTGACCCTTATTTCGGACAGGATGACACAAAGACTGAGGGCATGGAGAGTGATCGAAGACTACACAGCCAGCGATCACCAGTACATCTCCTTCGGTCTTATAGACGAATCGCATACGAGCAGTACTCGGGTAACTCGTCCCCTTCGTTGGGACGTGAAACGGATAGACTTAGACAAACTCGACAGACAAATGACGCGCGGGGATCCACTGTCACAGGTGGAACCTCGCGGAATGACTAATCGCGGCAGGGCTGAAGCACTTGTCGGGGAAACAACCCAGTTTCTTCAAAAATTGTGCGAAGCCTCTATGCCGCGGAAACGTTACGCACGCAACAAACGAGAGACATACTGGTGGACAGCCGAGATCGCGGACATCCGACGTAGTTGCCTAGCACTTAGACGGAAGGCCCAACGGGCTCGCGACCAACAAACCGCACTAATTCTCTCCGAAGAATACAGAAAGAGTAGGAGGCGTTTGCGGTACGCCATAAATAACAGCAAAAAAGAGTGCTGGCAAAGACTGACGAACGAGGTGGACTCGGATCCCTGGGGCGCGGGTTACAAGATCGTGACTCACCAACTGGGGAGACGGGTTCCGCCGATAACTAAGGACGCAGAGACGATGGACAAGATCGTCGACGGTCTCTTTCCAACTCATCCCGTGAGGAGGGAGGAAACAGTTGAACGTACAAACGGAGAATGCCCTCTATTCACGAGTGCGGAGCTCGCCAGAGCTGCAAACTCGTTGAAACCTAACAAGGCACCGGGCCCTGACGGTGTGCCGTCGGAAATCTTACGTTTCGTCGTTTTGCGACGACCGTCAGTGCTCCTCGACACATTCAACGGGTGCCTGGTGGAGGGCGTTTTCAGTAGACATTGGAAGACGGCTCAATTGGTTCTCATTAGTAAAAATAAGGGGGACCCTGAGAATCCGTCATCCTACAGGCCACTTAGCCTACTTAACACGACCGGAAAACTGTACGAGTTATTGCTTAGACCAAGGCTGCTACAGTCGATAAAGGACGCAAGAGACTTATCAGATCGACAACACGGGTTTCGAAAAGGGCGCTCAACCATCGGAGCGATAACCTTTGTGAAAACCATTTTCAACAAGCATAACACCAGGTGCCACGCGACCAGGCCTCTGGTCTTACTGGCTACGCTGGACGTTTGGAAAGCCTTCAATTCGGCGAGGTGGGTGGATATCCTGGAAGCGCTGGAAACAGCATTCCGGGTGCCCGACTATCTTCTCCGGGTTGTAAGGGACTACCTGAGGGACCGACGTCTTACATACGCGACCACTGACGGACGAAAAGACAGACGAATAACTACAGGAGTCGCCCAGGGATCTATTTGGGGCCAGACTTCTGGAACGTACTGTATGACAGTCTTCTCCGAATGGAGATGCAGACGGACACATCCCTCGTCGCTTACGCTGATGACGTTGCAGCCATTATCGTGGCTCGTGACACACACCTGATCCAGCTAAAGCTGAACCAGTTTATGCGGCGGGTGACTGAATGGATAAAAGACCACGAACTGCAAATTGCGTTACAGAAGACGGAACTTGTGCTTCTAACTAGACGAAGAATCGACACGGGGATACCGTTGACAGTCGGACGCGAATGCGTGGTAGTCCGAGACGAGGTTAAGTATCTAGGGGTGACTTTGGATACGAAACTGAGTTTCTGGCCTCACATACGCATGGTGACTAAAAAGGCACAAGAAAAGATAAAAACCTTGAGCAGACTCATGGCTAA
The DNA here is from genome assembly GCA_026168455.1 of Theocolax elegans. NCBI lineage: Eukaryota > Metazoa > Arthropoda > Insecta > Hymenoptera > Cerocephalidae > Theocolax > Theocolax elegans. The sequence goes on from CM047429.1 coordinate 24,858,899, forward strand.
TACGAATGGACCGAGACCGAGCAATCGACGACTACTCATGAGCGTTACCCACTCGATCATGCTATATGGGGCGGAAATCTGGGCGGACGCGTTACACGTTAAGAGACGGGCGAAAGCGATGACTAGCGTACAGCGGGTGGGCGCGTTAAGAATCGCGTGCGCGTACAGAACGGTGTCCGAAAACGCCGTTCTTGTTATCGCGGGCGTAATTCCGATCGACCTACTCGCGACGGAACAAAAGCGCATATACGATCGAAGCGCGGACACGGGACGGGTCGACGCTGCGACAGACGAACGTACGAAAACAATGGAACTCTGGCAAACACGGTGGACAAATACCCAACAGGCGCGATGGACACGTAGACTTATCCCTGCGGTTGCCCCGTGGAAGGGGAGAAAGCACGGTGAGGTAGACTTCTATCTCACCCAATTTTTCTCTGGACACGGATACTTTCGCGGCTATCTACACAAGATGGGCAGACTTGCTTGTCGTAAGCCGGTGCGTCGGGTGACGCTGGTGAGTCCGGTGTCGGATGACCGCCGGTGAGCCCCGCTCACTTTATGAAGTTCTTAGTAGGGTTGGTCAAGATGGACCAACCCAGGCGCGAGCCGCTCTAACGGCGAAGTGTCCTCGGAGGAAGCGGGAGGCGCCCTGTAGGTGGCAGAATGACGTCGGCGACCACTCGAGGCTTAACCGTGGCTGCTGCCCGCTGAGTAGATGGAGGTTTTGGGGCTGCCGGAGTTGGTGGTCGTCACGGCCGAATCGGTTTGCGTTGGACTGCCTCTAACGGTGTAGCTGCTGCGGCGGGAACACGCCTAGGTGGAGGTGGCGGCTCTGTTCGGAACTTCGGAGTCCCTGGAGGTGGTAGATCCAATCGCACCGTCCGCTGTAAGCCGTTGTCCAACAGCCAACCCTTGAGAGGAGTGAGTCGGGGTAGCGGTCGCTCCGTCTGGGTGCTGATGCTGCTGCCGGTTTGGGTGGCCTGGTCCTTCTTGATGATGGTCTTGGCAGCGGCGGTCCGATTCCGGTACTCCAAGGTGATCCGGGTGGCGTAGTCTTGAGCGAGGGAGAGCCCAATGTAGTCGCCCTCGGTGAGTTCATACGGCATGGATGAAATGGAAGAAGGTGCTAATAATTACGACCAACGAGTGATCTTTAAATTAAATTCGTCTTTATTCAAAAACTGTAGAGATGGTACAGTTATTATCTCGAAAGGTGGGATACTCCCGCAGCGAGAGAAGGCGAGCTGCTGTATGCTCGAAATGTATAAGCTATATATATATATATATATATAAAGGCCGTGCGGTTCACGCCTATTAACAGTATGCTTGCGTATAACATGCTTCACCCGAATGTAAGTACTGCGGATGGGTCTACAATGACGCTGACCATACGTTCTTGGCCTGTAGGCGATGGGCAGATCAACGTCAACGACTTGAAATGGATATAGAAGCGATCACGCCGGAATACGAGACTTATGACGAGACTTATGACGACGAACGCGGACAACTGGCGCCTGGTCGCAAATTACGTTACGAATGTATTGCGAGGCAAAAGAAGCAGATGGATGGCTGACAGATTGAGCGAATGTGATTCGAGAATGAACGAGTAAAAGAATGAATGTGTTTTTTTGGACACGCAAGGACAGCCGCCCAGTCTGAAGTAATGTGGATAACAGTTCCGGGCTGCTGTCGTTCTCTCCTACTGTGTCCCACACTCTGTAGACTATCTGCTCTTGCGAGGGGGTGGATAGTTTGCCGGTTGTGCGTAAAATGTCATTACCACAGACTCCAAAAAAAAAAAAAATAAATAAATAAATAAATAAAATAAAATAATAATAATAATAATAATAATAATAATAATAATAATAATAATAATAATAATAATCCGCGCGGGGTGTCCTGTCCCCGTATGCGGCGCGTCCCCCGGGTGGCGGATGGGGGAATGCTCGTCACTCTAGCGTGAAGGGTACAGGTGAAATAAAATAATCTCCGTGGACCAAACAGTACAACCAGAAGTATGAGCAAGCGATATGAAAACATACTACCCCAAGCGGGCAACTCCTAACTAGGAGTGAATTCTGTCGTCGGTTCCGATCGGGTGAAAGCCCCGGTGGCCGGCGCTGTCCTCATGGATTTTGGGGTAGGTCACAAACCGATTAGTTCTAACATCACGTCAGAGGCGGGGTCCTCGAAAGAAAACTCCCAACAGCAGCCGCTATCCCAGATGCTGAGTCTTGCTTCTGCAAGCAGGTTACGAAGCGGCAGCGTTACCAGCATTGGTAGCACCATCAGCGGCATCTCTGCCTATAGCAGAGAATCTCAAGAGGAGATAGCAGTGTTCCGTAAGGAATACAAGAAGGTGGAGAAGGCGCAGGAGGAGATCGACTCCACTTACGACCATCTAAAAAAAGAACTTCAGGCAATGTTGGCAACTTGTGCAAAGCAACCTAACATTTCCATGGTCGTCAAAACAGGGCTGAAAACCGTAGACACTCTTGTACAAGAGCTCTACGAGAAAACCAAGAAGATGTTTTCGGCAGTCGACGATTACAAGTGCCAAGTCGAGGATTATCGAGTTGGTCACGAGAATCGTCGGCGACCTAAGAGAAGAGGCATACACTTCTTTACGGCTACAGCTAGAATGCAGGCTTAAAAGAGAAGTATAGAGGGCCACCAAAGTCCCCCCCCCCCCCCGAGGTTTCTAAGAGCCGCAAGAAGAAGAAGCCTCGAAAGGAGGTACCACCACGTGGCATGGACAAGGAGCAATCCAAGTCCGCGTCAGTGGCGGGAAAAAAGCCAAAATTCAAGTCGGGTCAGTCGCCTCTTGATAGAAGAAAGCGCCAGATGGCGCCGGTATCCACCCTGGTGGTCACTGTCGCGAGGGACCGTACGTTTGCTGAAGTCTTGGGGAAGCTCCGAAAGGAAGTCAATCCGGACGACAGCGGCGCCCAGGTTCTGAGCGTACGGCCGACAGGGCGGAGAGATGTCCTGCTCCGGCTGGGCAAGAAGACGGACGCAACAGCATTCGCGGAGAAAGTCCGTACGGCTACTAAAGGTATGGGAGAAGTTAGGATCCGAGATCGAAGGGTGACCCTGGAGATCAGAGACCTGGACGCTCTCACAACGAGGGACGAAGTGGTAGCGGCCCTAGATAAAGTTCGCGCGTCTCCGACTGAGAGCCGAGAGGTGAAGCTTTTGGGTCCCAACCGCAGTCAACAAAAGACAGCCATCGTGAAGCTGGATCACGAGAGCGCTGACAAGCTAAAGTCGATGCGACATCTTTGCGTCGGCTTTGTAAGCTGTCGCGTTCGGGATCGAGTTTTGGTCGAGAGGTGCTATCGGTGCCTAGAATTCGGCCACACGAAACGGAATTGTAAGGGAGTGGACAGGTCCTCGTCATGCTACAAGTGCGGCGAGCCTGGACACAACCTTAAGAATTGTAAGAGTGCTCTCCAATGTTTCCTTTGTTCTTCAAAGGGTGCTCAGGGAGTATCTCACATGGCGGGGTCCGGAGCCTGTGCCATCTTTCGGCGCGCGCTCGAAATCGCATAGAAGGCCGTTTGACGATAAGTGGCAGTCTCAACGTGGGAGGATAGAATAAGGAACGAATGACGCATGGCACAGACTCGCCTCCCAGCTTGAAGTAATGTGAAAAACAGTTCCGGGCTGGGCAGGTAAAAGCGTTGGGTTTGGAGTTTTAGCCGGTAAAAATCCGGCACTGGCTACGAGTGCGGACCCTCGTCGTCGTCTTACGTAAGATTTCTGCATTTTCCCACGAAAAAATAATAATAATAATAATAATAATAATGGTGCATCCAGTCCTGACGTGACAGTTGTATCGGACGGACTGCTCTAGAAAGTCGAGGGATGGCGGGTGTTTGTGGGCTATACAGCTAGCGACCACCAGTACATCGTTTTCAATCTGAAGGAGAATCCATCTCCCGTGAGATGTAAACTTAAAAAGTTAGACGTGAATAGACTGACACTGCAGCTGGACTTAGAACTGAACTCGACAGTGATTCTCCCCGAGGGCACCACAAGCAGAGAAAAAGCGGAGAGACTAATAAGCATAACGACGGAGCTCATAGGTCGACTGTGCGATGCTTCCATGCCAAAGAGACGGACAAGATGTGGTAATAAACCGGTGTACTGGTGGCACGAAGTTATGGCGCGTCTCCGACGCAAATATTTTACATTTCGTTGACGGGCTCAGCGTGGCCTTAATAATACAGAAGATTACCAAGCAGCGCGCAGACTTCTGAGACGCGCAATGAACGACAGTAAGAATAAGAACTGGACAAAATTGATTAACGAGGTGGATAAAGACCCCGGTATACAAGATCGTGACCCGCAACCTAGGTCGGAACGGGCCACCTATCTTCAGAGACGAACAAATGATGGACAATATCGTCAAAGTCCATAATGCCAACGTGACGGTGTTTAGTGTGGGGGAGATCAGCTTAGCCGTTGCTCAATTCACGGTTGGATAAGTTCCAGGCCCAGACACCATACAAGCAAAGATCCACGGGATAGTTGCAAAACGAAGCCCGGTGATACTGTTGGAGTTGTACGACACATGCCTGATAAGGTGGTGTTCAGCAAAAAATGTAAAATGGCACGATTGGTCCTCATTGAAAAGAGAAAGGGGAAATACGTGATGTCGTCGTCGTCCTACAGACCATTGAGCCTGCTAAATACACTCGGTAAGCTCTATGAAATGCTGCTTATATCTCGAATCCAGTAGTCAGTACAGATTGCTGCGGGCCTGAACGATAGACAATAGAACCAATAGCCAGAACGACCCTACAAAGACAGGTCAATAGTGCTGTTGGCAACACTCGACGTACGCAACGCCTTGAAATCGGTGAGATGGTTGGATATCGTGCGGGTTTTCACTGAAGATTTCGCATTGCTACCTTACCTTCTTCGAGTTATGAAGGACTATCTACAGGTCCGATGCGTCACATATATGACGGAGACTGAGGTCAAGACGAGACAGATAAGGGCGGGGGTAGCACAGGATTCGACCCTGTGTCCTGATATATGGAATGAAGTATATGACGAAGTACTGGGCCATCCTATGCCACGTGGGGTACACTTCGTCACATATGCAAACGACTTGATCATCATCATTGTAAGTACGACTACGCGATTAGCTCAGTTATTAAGCCGTATTATATAGTATATTAAGCCAGGCGAGGAAACGGGTACACGAATGGATGCAAGGATGAGGACTACAACTAGCACTGCAAAAGACTGAGCTAGTGTACTTGACGAGACGACATATAGAAATGACAATTCCCATGATGGTGAGCGCTACCCATGTGCGGCCCGGGGCATTCGCCAAGTACTTGGGGGTAACCCTTGATATGAGAATGACCTTCTCGCCGCACATTGAAAGTGCTGCCAAGAGGGCGGCGGAAAAAAACTTTCACCTTCTCTCAACTCATGGCGAACATGAGAGGATTAAAATCTAGCAGACGAAGACTGCTTATGACAGCTACCCACTCAGTGCTTTTATACGGTAAGGCGCGACTCAGGTAGGAAAAAGGTACCGAAAAGCCTGGTACAAAGAAGGGGCGCGCTGCGAAACGCATCCGCGTATCGCACCGTCTCCGAAGCAGCGGTGCTGGTGATCGCCGGGGCGATTCCAATAGACCTCCTATCTCTAGAGCGTAAGAGGATCTATCAAACCAGTGAAGAAAAGGGGAGAGCAAGAGCCGCAACAGACGCACAGACATAAACACTATATAGCTGGCAGACCCCATGGACTAACAGTGACAAAGACAGAAGGACGACACGACTCATAGAGGACGTCCGTATATGGAGGGAGAGGGCTGGGGGTGTAAACTTCTACTCAAGTCAATTCCTCTTTGGTCACGGATATTTCCGACACCTGTACCGGATGGGGAAAGTCACAATTCCTTTCTGCAGGTACTGCAGATACGACAGAGACGACGTGGACCACACATTTTTCGTGTGTTCTCGCTGGACAGACAAAAAACAGATATTAGAATCTGCAATAGGAGACATTGCACCAGACATTATTGACTGACCTTAAGACATGTGACGCCGTAAAATGATACGTGACTACACTCCTTCGGAGCAAAATAATTGACAGATGTCTCAATGACTGCGATGAAATTCATATAAGAGACAAAGAAACGGAGTGGCAATACGGGCACGACAGTTACGACAGTCGTAAAACATAGACATGCAGGCTGACCTAAAGAAATAAGCGCAACAGTTGCGGGTCGGTTTGCGGTTCAAATAGATAGATGTTACGACCGTCTGCTCCTTAGTTGGTCGTTTCCACCACCCGATGATCAGGAGATCAAGGGTTTAGGTATCCGGATGGCTGCGAATTTTCGGCCGCGATGGATTTCCGCAGAAGGACGCCTCTTTTGGCCCTAATTGAAACGGAAAATATAGTCAGCACACAAGCGGAGGAGGGCCCTCAACTTCAAAATCCATGATTTTGAGTACGCGTGCCTGAACCCAGCTTATGGTCGCGAAAATCGTTAAGAAATATATTTCACTTAGGCCAAGTGAACAATTTACGGAGAGATTCTTCATTCAGTATAAAGACGGAAAGTGTCTACGCCAAGTTATGGGTATAAACAAGATTGGAGAAGCTCCTCGTATTATTGCTACATTTTTAACCTTAGAAAATGCTGAAGAATATACAAGACATTCTTTTCGGAAAACTGCAGCTACACTTTTATCGGATCGGGTGCAAACATGCAATTAATAAAGCAGATAGGAGGATGGTAATCCGATAATGTAGTTCAGCTTTATATCAAACACTCTGAAAATAATAGACAGAAGATTTTTGAAGGAATAACAGCAGTAATGCGAATATTGATGCTACTTCAAGACCATCCACCAGCAGAGCTAGTTTAGAAGTAATTTCAAGCCAGGGTGTCTTATATACTAAACCATATGAATTAAACTGGGAGGATTTTTGGGAAAACTTTGAACAGAAGAAGCTTCAAAATCCAACAGATAAACAAGTTAAATTATTCTATTACAATATAACGGCCACTTTAGTAAGAATTGCTGGTGATAAGAATTGGAACGATTGTGTTTGCTTTCAGGTGTAGTTCAAAAAGATGACTTTGTGACGGCAAATGGCAGAATTTTACCGGAACCAAAAACTATTACAAAGACATTTAATAAAAGTCCCTTTACGTCACATAAATCTATAGAATTAGAATTTGTTCGATGCAGCAAAATAACAAAAAAAGGAGAATTGTCTAATAAAGCTCTAGAAGAGAATTTAATATTTACTAATTGTAGATTTAGTAATTGTACATTTAACAATTGTTCTTTTATAATGGACAAAATGTGGGATACAAAAAATTAATAAAAATCGTTTATATACGTTTTAATGTGTATTTTCTTATATAAGTACAATTGAGACGTTTTCGATGCCCGCAACCTCGACCAGCAACACTCGCTACGCTCGTGTCGCAAATGACGCGGCGGGCATCGTAAACACAAAATCCTTAAGCATAAGCTGGATGAAAAAAATAGAAAGTCAGGTTATGTATTGACAGTCAATTGTGAGTTATTGTAAGAACTTGCAAACGTGCTTTCGACCGTATCATGAAAAATAGTATACGGTACACGGGACTAATCTGGAAATTCCGCCACTGCGTAAAATGACACCCTCGGCATCGCCTCGAGGCCAACTTCACGCAGTGGCGGAATTTCCACTTTCGTCCCTTGTATCGTAATGTACTATTTCAATTCATATTGCAAAAGCAACTAGTGGTTCTTTAATAATTATTTAATAATCATTTTCAAATCTCTGAGTTAATTATTAATTATCTTTTCATTTGTAGGCAACTAAATGTATTTCACTCCATTTAATAGCAACTTTTTTCGAAGGGAACAGATTCCGAAAGAAGCCGAATGCAAGTGTGACAAACGTATACTATGGTGTCACCATGTCAACGGTCCCGTATGCCATCCGACTCGAAGTCAAGAAGTTGCAGATTCTAGTTAAATATACAAAACATTAAATATATAGTAGTAAATTTTCATAAAACAACGTATAACTTTTGAAAAACGATTGTTAGGGTCTGCGGCTCTGGCTTTTTTCATATTTTTATATTAGAAAACATATACTATACAAGATGGGCACAATCTGTTTCCCAAACATATGAAGATCTCCTTGTAAGTTGTTCCACGTGTACATTGATACTAAGATTAATTTATACATAGAAATACTCCATACATTTGGATTTAGTAATAATAAAAGAGTTAACAACTAGAGGGTATTTGGGTAAGCTGCGAACTTAAACGTTGTATATAAAAAATCCTTTGTTTTGTATCAGTAAGTAAATTGAAGGTATTCCTAAATTAAACTATTTCAATTTAATATTACCTCTTTTTTAATAGTTATATATATATTTTTCTAATACATTAGAGTACATTATAATGTGTGATGTGGGTACATCACTGAGGCCACCTGAAAACAATATATATATAAACACCAGTATCGGTACTTATGGTGACACTACGTGTTATCTTGGTGTTTTGAGGTTATAAAACATATGTAACGACTCAGATATAAGGGGGAGAATATTAATTGATAGAATAATGCATAAAAAACCAATAACCCAAATACCTAAATACCCCTCACGGGTAAAAAAGCACACTTTGACCTTATAATATAAAGCGGGGCTCACAAAGATAATTTTCCGATTTTTTGTGTGTCGGCATAAGTACGAATACATGGTTGAATTTTCGGTGGAATTATGCTGACGTCGGCATAATTACCCCAAAGTAGGCACAATTCCCATTTCCCGTAAGAATTTGTCGGCATAAGTACCGATAGATCAATTTATATATATATATATATAATATTAGTATTAATTAGTAAATAAATAAATTATATTAATTAATTGTACTTATCTAGTTGTCCTCATGGGTTGATGCGAAGGTACAGCTGGTGGTATCTTGATCAGCGTGTCCGGGGTTCCCTCGGTGACAGGTACTCCTTGGCACGCTGCATCTGAAAAAGAGAAATATATTAATGTATATATATTTACTAAATAATATAATTAATAGTAAGGACAGGTATTATGGGGAAATAGATAGGAAATTTATAAATATTAATGATAATATAAGTAAGGAGATGTGAGAAAAATGAAAACGAATGGGTTGGTTGATTAGTATAATTGGAGAAAGAAAAAGAATATAATAGAGAGAAAGTAAATACTCTAATAATTGAGTATTTAATAGGGATAAAGAACAGGTGGAATTAGTATAGATAGTCTATATATAATAAATTAAATTAATATAAATAGTTAGTACTTAGACAGGAATAAACAAGGTAAGAAGGGTTGTGTGTTAAGGAGAGAGAGCATTGTTAAAAGGGAAGTAAATGATAGGTTATTAAATATAATTAATTATTACAAATATCTATAGTTATAAAAAATACTTACGATTGCACACAGTGGATTATACTTATTCAGGTAGATGCTCTCCGTAAGCGTTTGTTGACAGCGATGTTGGGGAACTTTCGCCGTATACTGCGTCGCCTGTGGAGCCTTGGCAGGTGCGTGCCCGCACCTCCGGACGCGCACCACTCCGCGGTAGTACCCGGGTACTATTCCCGCCGGTGGGGAACGTGCACACCCGGGGAAACGGTCGCGAGGCACGTTGTTTACGTGCCGGCCCGCGCTCAGTTGTCGCCATCTTGAATCGACCTAGATTCAAGCGCGCGCACACTGAACACGCGGTCCGCGCTCGTATCGATACGGGGATCGCGCGCGTATAGTCTAGGGAATTCGGAACGCGGATAGTGGGGGAACATGTGTGTAATAGTAAGGAGATAAATTGATATTCGAATTTCGCGCTGTTCACTAGAGAGCTTGGCGGAATCCTGTTCTCAGATTTCCTGAGTTGGGAGAGGGTGAGTGACTTGGCCCTCAATTCCGAGAGTTCGAATTTTACCTCCTGCGACATTGGTGGAAGAGGATTGCCACTAGTGCGCCTCGAAATCGAGTTGTTTCGTCGAGCCTATGTCGGCGATCAACTGTTTAACATGCGATATTTCTTGGTTACTAACACGCTTGGTTATCGAAAATATGCCGTTAACGATTATGCTATTCATCTGGGCGACCTCGTCAAGGGAGACTCTACCTAGGGATGAAGGGACGGCCGCTAAATTAAAGTAGACATCCTTCGGGGTGTACTACGTGCAGCGTCAAAATACTGAGGCGGGCCTTTCGAGGTCTGCCTTGGGGCACATCCGGACCGAAGTAGTTTCTCATCCAGACGAAAGTTGCTGGGATGTCTCATAAAAGGGTGTCCCTTTCATCAAAATTCTCTCCGTATAAAGTCAGTAAGTCGAGTTGTGATACACATCCGAACTGAAGACTTTGCGTTGAGTGAGATGTTAAAAACACCATCGCGTACAAAAAAACTTTTGTTTGTACGCGATTTTTCTCTATTTCAAGGGATTTTTCGAACGGTATCCCTTGGGAGGCTTGTAGAAGGATTGTCGAACGCTTTATCCTTCATAAGCCATAGCGTACAAGCCTCTTGGTTTGTACGCTTTTTTCTCTTTCAGGGGATTTTTGAACGGTATCCCTTAGAGAGTTCGTGAAGGGAGTGACGAATGCTTTACCCTTCACGAACATTCGAACGTTAGGCCACCTACCGCAAAACCTCCCCGGGGATCCGGGGAGTAATAGGGAGGCGTGCTTCGGCATGTCGACAGTTGGACCAGGATGACTTTACTCTGGTACGCAGGGACTGGGATTTCGAGCCCCACGTTGGCGTACCTCTGAGTTGAAAGTGAAACGCCAGCGTGTCCCCAGTATTGGGTTGGACTCTGCGGGGTGTGTGGTAGCAAGCAGGCTTGACGGGTGAAGCGGTGAATCTGACCCGGATGCTGCTTATGTTCGAAAGCGGTAGACGGCGGGGAGCTAAACACCGCCGCATTCACACCGAGAATTACGACTCTAGGCTAGCCGTCGCAAGGCGGTGGGCCATAGTAACGAGTTTCGGTACACTTAGTGGCCTCTCATCGAGGTTAATCGATGCCATGGAGGCCTTCAGGAGAGTTTTACTTTTTGAACGCATCGGGGAAGCTTTAAGCACCAACGCCGACAAGGGAAACCGACTAACTGTGAAGCTTGTTGACGAAGGCTTCCGGGGCAGCAAATACTGCGGATTGATGCGGTGATATTGCCCTAAGGAAAGACTCTAGTACAGTCATAGAATACTGATCACTAGAGAATAATTTAGTGATCTATTGAACCAATCAATAGATGATTTTATTAGAGATAAGACTTCCGTATGGGTAAATATAACAGCATATTACGTTATATGACTGTAATTACCTTAAATACGGAAAGTCGAAATACTAGTTGGGACAATGATAACTTATGCAAATTAGTTGTCATTTTTATCTTTAGTAGGGTAAATATGGGTAGCTTTATTACACCTGTGCCGGATACGGAAGGTTTGGAGAATTATAATATTGCCGTATCCCTCACAGGTAACGAGAGAGAGAACAGATAGGGATATTAGGAGATTGAGGGAGATAGAAAATCGAGGAAGAAGTCTGGCGTGGCTCGGAAAACGGATCCTTGCCATTCTGATCCTATCGATCGCAGAGTATTGTATTCTGATCCTATCAATCGCAAAAACCAGTAGTGTTATTCAGATTATATCGATTAATTACCAAGTATTGTTTTCTGATCCTATCGATCGCAAAAACCAGTATTGTTTTCTTGCTTCTACCAGTTACGAAGATTTTTAGGGTGATTACCAGCAATATTAGTATTCAGTATTTTTCTGTTATTTGAGGAGGATTTTGAGTTTTTCGCATAATTAAGGAGGAATTGTAAATTAAGGACAAAATCTACCAGAGAAATACAGCTATATATATATATATATATATATATATATATATATATATATATATATATATGGGGCATTCCACGTGAACTGGTCCGATCAAAATTTTACTATGCATCAAATTTTGGGTACACATTGCAAATATTTCTCAGAATACAGAAAAAAGTTTTTAGATACTAGAATTTATTTGCTCATAAGTTATTCTAACCTCAAAAAGTGAATTTTTCCAAGTTTTTTTCAACACCAGCTGGGTTACCACTATTTAACTCAAAATCTACCAACTTTTACTATAGAACATTATATGTAACATTCGTTGCTAATTGTGTCTGCAATATATTCTTCTGGGTTAGAATTTCTAATTCCAAGGTGAATGTTATATAAACTACATGTCAATATTCAACTCAAAAAAGTGCAAGTTCGCCACAACTGATTTTTTTATCCAAAAATCTAAAAGAAACCTTGGAGAAATACCTTTCAAATGGTCTGTAGCATTTATATGGCCTTCAATTCTGTAAAAAGTTATGATAATTTAAAGAAAGAGAAAAAATTCACAAAAATTAACATGGTAATCCCATTTAAAGTTTTTAAAAAATTTCGTGTTTTTTTAAATTATCGTAACTTTTTACAGAATTGGAGGCCATAAAAATGCTACAGACCATTTGAAAGGTATTGCTCCAAGCTTTCTTTTAGACTTTTGGATAAAAAAATCGATTCTGGCACACTTGCACTTTTTTCAAGTTGAATATTGACATGTAGTTTATATAACATTCTCCTTGAAATTAGAAATTCTAACCTAGAAGAATAAATTCCAGACACAATTAGTAACGAATGTTACATATAATGTTCTATAGTAAAAGTTGATAGATTTTGAGTTAAATAGTGGTAAACCCAGCTGGTGTTGAAAAAAACTTGGAAAAATCCACTTTTTGAGGTTAGAATAACTTTTGAGCAAATAGATTCCAGTACCTAAAAATCTTTTTCTGTATTCTAAAAAACATTTGCAATGTGTACCCAAAATTTGGAGCATTTTAAAATTTTGATCGGACCACTTCGTGTGGAATATCCCATATATATATATATATATATATATATATATATATATATATATATCTAATATTTTACCAGAGTATTATTTTCTTTTAATTAATTACTTTAACTTTCGGTGAGTTATTTTATTTACTAATATATTAATTGATTTATGTATCAGTGGGGACAATATTAAGTAATTATTGCGCGTTATTAACTAGTTAAAATATTCTTTTAACTTATTTAAAAATTAACGTTCTTTCTCTCGTGGTTAGTGGTGCCACGGGATCTACTTGTAGATCCCGTAATATAATTTTATATATCTACATTTTGTTAAGAGTGTTAATATTCGTTATCGCGGTAATAGGCATCCGCAACTATTTATTTTATTCAACGGAACTTCCTCTGGATGAGTCCACCGGGTGATCAGGACGAATAAATTAATATTATTTTTTTTTCTCTTTCTCTTTCGATGATGTCTGGTTCCGGAAATAATTTTATTTAAATAATATTTTTTTTATATGGAATTATAAACTAGCATCACAAATGAAAACATTGCTTAAAAAATATTAATTTTTAATTATTATTAGAAAGCTACAAAATAAAAATTTTATACATATTTTGAACCACCTTAATTTTCATTTCTATTTTCTTTTTTTGCTTGTGAAACGTTTAATTGCATGGTTTTTTATATAGTATTAGATCTGTAATATTATAAGTAATTTCCCATTTTTTAAAGATTGCAAATCTTAAGCGCTTAATTTTTTAACACTGTGTCCAACCAGGGGATAGGATTGCAAATTTTTGTTTTAGTAAAACTTTTTTTTCCAGGTGCTACCGATTTAATTGTATCTTTTATAGTGTGTACAAAGAAAGATATTTGTTTACCGTAGAGAGCATGTAATAATTATATAAGAGAAATGTATATGTATAGAATTTTTATCGATCTTCCCGAGTCAAATGTAGTTGTAGGGTAAAAGAATATCTTTGGAGATATCGACTTCCAAAATAATAGAGATGTCATCCGATCCGAAAGTTTCATTGTAAACATCAAAACTGATTTTATTTACTAGTAACATGCTAGAAAACATGAGATCCATGTTAGATTGTATGCCAGTGTAGGTATTTAGATGTGAAAGAGATCTCGCATTATGTAGAATAAGATTCTCAGTACCTGCAATAAAGTCAAGTCTTACGCTGTTGTGATAATTTGCCTGCAGTTACATTTTTTATTCTGAGCATTGAAATCACGTAGGAAAATGCAAGGATTGTTACTCAGCTTAGTACAATTAAAAATGTTATTCCATTCAAATTAAAATAAAGTAATGCCAGGAATTCTATAGCAGGTAACCATATCGAGATTGGGTGTACTATTCAAAATTTGTATTCCAATTCCTTCGACTGTTTTATCTAGGATTTTGATTTTTCTTATTACTCGAAAGGAAATATTTTTCCGAACTAAATGTAATATACTGCCACCTCGTGATGATTTATTACATACATATGTACATATATATATATATATATATATATATATATATATATATATATCAATGTAAAGGATCGAAATGCCAAAAGTAGAATTACTTGCATCAACATATATTTTATTTTTTCAATATTACGATTACTAAACTATTTGGCTTTAACCTTAAACCAGAAGGTTTGAAGGTTTTATGATTTACTCATTCTAGCAAGAATGATGATTGTATACAAAAGGGATAAAATATGCATACACAATTGCACTCTCCCAGAAAAAGTTTATGACCATTTCTAGGACATCCCAGAATTTATATATATATATATATGTTTTTGAGTATGTAGTGCTAATATTTGGAATATTTTAGCTAAATTCTGGGATGTCCTAGAAATGGTCATAAACTTTTTCTATATATATATATATATATAGAAAAAGTTTGATATATATATATATATATATATAGGATATTCCACGTGAAGTGATCCGATTAAAATTTTAAAATGCACCAAATTTTGGGTACACACTGCAAATGTTCTTCATAATACAGAAAAAATTTTTAGGTACTGGAATCTATTTGCTCAAAAGTTATTCTAACCTCAAAAAGTGAATTTTTCCAAGTTTTTTACAACACCAGCTGAGTTCACCGCAATTTAACTCAAAATCTTTTAACTTTTACTATAGAACATTATACAGGGTGTCCCAAAAGTATGGACACACCTGAATATCTCGGAAAATAAGGGTGCTAGGAAAAAAGCTTTCAATATAAAAGCTTTAGGAAATCAAACGATGCATCTGATGGTGACCTTCAATTTGACCTTAAGCTTGACCTTCAAGGTTATTTGAAGGTCAAAGAGATTTTTTTAAATGGGAACCCCTATTTTTGACACCGGATTCAGAAAGAGCGAAAAATTTTACGTCCAAAGCGATGGTTTTCAATTTGTTAGAATGACCTTCAAAAGGTAAAATGAAGGTTAAATATTGAAAAATCGTAAACAAGCTATTTTCTTTGAACTTTTTCGGATTTGTGGGCGAATAAATGTCAGAGTAGATTTTGGGATTAACAACCTTGAGTATATCGACCTTGGAGTTAATTTTCAAGGTCATTCAAAGGTCAAAGTAAATTTTTTATGGACAGCCTTATTTCTGACACCGGATTCAAAGAGAGCGGAAAACGTAATGCCAGAAATGAGTCGCCTTGCCTCTCACGATGGGATGCTTGCTTAACGTGATTCTCCTTTGTCTCTCACGATGGAATGCTTAAGTAAAAAAGTAAAACTAAAAAATTTGCAAAATTGGAAAATTGGAAAAA
The DNA here is from genome assembly GCA_026168455.1 of Theocolax elegans. NCBI lineage: Eukaryota > Metazoa > Arthropoda > Insecta > Hymenoptera > Cerocephalidae > Theocolax > Theocolax elegans. The sequence continues at coordinate 24,874,594 of CM047429.1, forward strand.
ATAAAAAATTTGCAAAATTGGAAAATTGGAAAAAATAAAAAATTTGCAAAATTGGAAAATTTGCAAAAATAAAAAATTTGCAAAATTCAAAAATTTGCAAAAATGAAAAATTTGCAAAATTGAAAAATTTGCAAAATTGAAAAAATTTGCAAAATTGAAAAATTTGCAAAAATGAAAAATTTGCAACAATGCAAGACAGGCTGGTGTCCTGCCGGTGAAGGCAAGACAGTCTGATCCAACCGGTTAAAATAAGCCCTGGATTTGGGTTTAGCAAGTCAAAATACACAGAAACCACGTACACTCATAAAAAACTGTTTTACTCCGAATCTTACCATTTTAATATGAATTTTATTCACCTTTTTCACGGTTTTTTATAACTTTAAAAAATTGTTGGGGATGCCTGAGTAAAAGCTACGTTGGATTCGGATTCAGCACGTCAAATACATAAGAATACATAGGTCTCGTTCCCAGAATAGACCACTTTTTTGAATGCTAGTGTCATTATTATAATAAGAGTATAACTAATAAGATTTCGTCAGTTTTAAGGAATAGATAAACACGACTAATTCTAGCAAATTTATAAAAAAATAGCAAGATTGCATATTTGAGTAAATGTTTAAATATGCAATAATGTGCAGATATTCAAACATTTACACCGGGGGTACCCAGTTAAAATTCTGAGCCCATATTCGTGTACAACAACCCCGAAAACCTCGTGGGTAGTGTTTTCAGTGACTCTGAAAATTTCAACGAACAAGTTTGAATTTGGTCTATTAAAGCATTCATTCTGTTTTCAATTATTAGTTTTGTTTTACAATTCTCAACTTATTCTTCATTTCTTTTATTCATTTGAATATGAATCGTCTTTCAGAACGTGAACGAATAACCATTCTCATGATGAGAGGATGGGGTAACATGGTCAGGTCATATCGTCGAGTTGCGGCTTTATTTAATGCAGAATACCGTTTACCGTTGCAACCAGGAATTTCACTAAAAACAGTTGGAAAAACTATTTCTCGTTTTGAGCAAACTGGTAGTGTCAAAGATTGCCCCAAAAGTGGGAGGCCTAAGATTGCGACTGATGAAGAAACTTCTTTGAATGTGGCATTATCATTCATTGAAAATCCTGGAACCTCTATCAGGCAAGTATCTCGGGAAACAAATGTTTGTAGGACTTCCGTTCATAGAATTATGAAACTGTTGAAATTTCATCCATATAAAATCAAATTGGTACAAGAATTAAATGAGGATGATTTTGATCGAAGACTGGAATTTGCCGAATTAATGATGAACCGTATAGATGCGCGGCAAAATTTTTTAAACGAAATAGTATTTTCCGATGAATGTACTTTTCAGTTAGATGGCAACGTTAATCGTCACAATTGTAGGTTCTGGGCATCAGAGAATCCACACTGGTTTTTGGAATCACATACACAACATCCACAAAAACTAAATGTTTGGGCAGGTATCATAAACAATAGCATAGTAGGGTCGTTTTTTATAGAAGGTAATTTGACAGGAAAAAAGTATCTAAACATGTTAAGGAATGAAATCGTACCTGCGGTTAATGAGATTGTCGGTGACAATTTTAACACCACTTACTTTCAACAAGATGGGGCGGCTCCTCATTATGCAATAAACGTGCGTAATTATTTAGATGAAACATTTCCAGGACGAGTAATTGGGCGTAGAGGAACTATTGAGTGGCCACCTCGTTCCCCTGACATGTCGCCACTAGATTATTTTTTATGGGGCTACATCAAAAACAAAGTGTATGCTACTAAACCTGCAAACTTGGAGGAATTACGACAACGTATTATTGACACGATACAGGCAATCCCAAATGAAATGATTCAAAGAGCAGTTTCATCATTTTATGATCGCATGGGGCATTGTCAACTAAAAAATGGAGGGCATTTCGAGCAAGAACTTTAAATGGTAACTGACGATTTCTGAAAGAATTTTCATCTTGCCTTCACAGGCCAGACACCAGCCTGTCTTGCCTTTAACGGCCGGACACCAGCCTGTCTTGCCTTCACCGGTCGGACATCAGCCTGTCTTGCCTTCACCGGCTAGACATCACGTCAATCGTGAGAGGCAAGGGGACTCACGTTAAGCAAGCTCCCCATCGTGAGAGGCAAGGGGACTCACGTTAATCAAGCACCCCAAAGGAAACAGAACTTACTACGTCCACGTCGTTGTTTCTGGGTAGCGCTAAAAGTAAGGTTAGTAAATTTACGACAATAGTTTCTAAGTGCTTATGAAATTTAACCTTCAATTAACTTTCTCATGTTCACAACGAAAAACTGTAAAATATCATTTCTGGTATTACGTTTTCCGCTCTCTTTGAATCCGGTGTCAGAAATAAGGCTGTCCATAAAAAATTTACTTTGACCTTTGAATGACCTTGAAAATTAACTCCAAGGTCGAGATACTCAAGGTTGTTAATCCCAAAATCAACTCTGACATTTATTCGCCCACAAATCCGAAAAAGTTCAAAGAAAATAGCTTGTTTACGATTTTTCAATATTTAACCTTCATTTTACCTTTTGAAGGTCATTCTAACAAATTGAAAACCATCGCTTTAGACGTAAAATTTTTCGCTCTTTCTGAATCCGGTGTCAAAAATAGGGGTTCCCATTTAAAAAATCTCTTTGACCTTCAAATAACCTTGAAGGTCAAGCTTAAGGTCAAATTGAAGGTCACCATCAGATGCATCGTTTGATTTCCTAAAGCTTTTATATTGAAAGTTTTTTCCCTAGCACCCTTATTTTCCGAGATATTCAGGTGTGTTCATACTTTTGGGACACCCTGTATGTAACATTTGTTGCTAATTATGTCTAGAATTTATTCTTCTAGGTTAGAATTTCTAATCTCAAGGAGGCCTCCGGCACTTCGAATGAGGTTATAACTTCAATCCTTCATTAATATCATAAGGTCAAAGTGTGCTTTTTTACCCGTGAGGGGTATTTAGGTATTTGGGTTATTGGTTTTTTATGCATTATTCTATCAATTAATATTCTCCCCCTTATATCTGAGTCGTTACATATGTTTTATAACCTCAAAACACCAAGATAACACGTAGTGTCACCATAAGTACCGATACTGGTGTTTATATATATATATATATATATATATATATATATATGTGTGTATTCGGTGAGGAACGAAGGTCCTCCTTGAATGTGGATAGCAGTGTCAAATTGCCGGATAATGTCCTGCTAGACCTGCGGGCGTCGATTTCCAGATGTCGAAGTCGTGGTTCCTTGACTATGGCTCGTGGATGTCAACGATGCGTCTCGATTCCCGAATAGATCTCTCTTGATTTTATTTTAAATGCGTATTGTTTTAAAGTCCGAGTAGCAGTGCCACGCCCTCGGATAAAAATCAAAAAGTTGACGAGCAGAGCTTCGCCTTATGAAAACTTTAGATGAAGAATTAGGAGTGGCTGTGTCTGTTCTGGGTCCTCTTTATATACCCTAAAAGTCTATGCATCTGTCTTTGTCTTACACTTTGCCATATATGGAAATTGTGTAAGTAGTTCTCCATTTTTCTGTGCTTGCACCCGATTGGGCCGTTAGATGTGCGTATTAAAAATTATCGAATCCCGTGCATTTTCTGTATCGCTTCGTAGTTAATTCGGAGAATTTGCTGTCCCCCTTTTATTACTGCGACGTTACCCAAAGAACGGCTTAATTTATTACTTCCTTCTAATGCTCGAATTTTCTAGTCGATGTTTCCCATTGCCGTCTCTTCTCCGAGCATTGATTTTATAGTGCAGTACAAAAAAACTCTTGCGTAACCCTTCGTTTCGATCTCACTATCGACGATCCCGCTTATATGTGCGTATTGGCTTTGAATAATATCTTCAACTCTACTTATCAGTCTCTTTTTCGTTTGAAACACTCGTAAAATAATCTGTTCCTTAGCTCTATTTTATATTACTGCATTTACTTAGAATCATTCTTTATCAATCTTATTTTGTTCGTCTTCTACGCCGTATTTTTATTCTAAACTACGCAGTACTTTTTACGAAAAATAATAATATAATTTTCGTCGGGACGCGACAATATCATCGGTCACTGTAATTAGTCTAATAATTACAGTTTCCTGTCCTCCCGATGGAACCACCGCGATCCTCTTTACATCTTCGCGTTCTTAACGTTCCAATCAGTTATTAACGTTCTTATCAGTTAATGTCAAGGTTATTCAGAGGCCTATTTAAAAGTTTGGAATGTAACCGTATATTTTTGATCCCGGCAATCGGATGAACGAAAAAAATATTTTTTCAACAACGGGCCGAAACTGTCACTTTCGCTCCCGGCGCCCGAATCGCGAAGTTGCAATTTCGGCCTCGTTGTTGAAAAAAATAGTATACACACCACGGGAGGTAAAATGGCGACCCAATAGCACACGTTTGCCACCCTCGCCTTCGGCTCGGGGGGCAATTTACGTGTACTATAGGCTCACCAATACTTTACCTCCCTAGATGTGTAATATACTATTTGTGTATGACCTTCACCATGATTTCACGATCAAGTTATTGAGAGGTCAATTTAAAACCAATAATAACATGAAAAAATTTTAAACTTGACCTTGACCATGACCTCGAATTTATTTCAAGGTCATGTAGAAGTAAATAAATTTTTAAATTTTGCTAAATCAGTTGTTACACACGGTGATGTCGTTCTTTGTTGTTACTATTATCTACTCCCACCTACGCCGAATCTGCAGTATGTCCATCGCTAATCGGCCTGCGACTCTCATACGATTGTCGAATATTCGCTCTCTCATACGATACTCGAATATTATTAATAATAAATAATAATATTTAAGTATTTATTATTTATTATTTACAATGTGACGTGCCCACTGGGGATTCGGGTGGAGTCACGATTAAAACACAAATCAAATAACTAAGTTAAAAAAAAAGAGATTGCAGGTTTATTGTACTTAGTGTGCTCTCGAGTATTACGCGGCAAAGTAGCGGTTTTGCCGTTCAAAAAAAATGCCAGTCACGTTGGCCGCGGTCGCTCGCGTTCGCGTGATTGCGGGCCGTCCCGCACCTAACTACGCGTCGCGCATATACACTTCAAGGAAGCTGGATTTGGGAGGAAGGAGCACGGCTCACCTGGACGCTCGTCTCCTGGATCCCTCGGACACACACGGAGAGGGCATTCAAGGCTGGATGGGACCTGGGGATACAGTACGGGTCATTCCTGGTGCAGGACAAGGCATTAGGATGCTGGATCAACGGAGCAGTATGTGTGTGTGCAATTGTGCGCAGTCAGGAGTCGCATCTCCTTTGCTTCGTGTTCTCCTGCTTACTACGAACTGTAAGCCTATATCGGTTTCACACATGCGCATATGTGTGTCTATTAGGACTTGATTGGTATGTATAGCACGCTTACTTCGCATAGTAAGCTTGACAGGTGCTATACTATACCTTGTCTCGCTATTTTACTTCTAAGTGACATGTAGTATAACTACAATGTCACAACTCCCCCCTCCCAAACCGAAGTTATACCTTACTTCGATTTAGAATACGCAAGGGGATGCACAATGCACACAGAAGTATGAATACAATACTAGCTATCAAAACGATTCTAAATAGATCCTAGTACGTAAAAAAAAACTTAACCTAAGATAGCCGGTACTATCTACAGCGGTGTAAAGTGTAACTGTCTGTGTTGTTTGTGTCGTAAAATAAATCAACTTTTTTTTCATCGCATATATTACTATAAAACTTCAAAAGAACAACAAAAAAAAAACAAATTTTTCAATTAATAAGTGTAATGGGTTTCTTGAATTCTGGAACACAGGAATCTGGATCAGCTTTTCTTTTAGAGTTAATCTGTGTAATCGTGTAACACGCTGAGTGTGTAATTATTACTTCTCCGATAACTAAATTACTTTATTCGATTCGAATTACGTGTGACTGGCTTACAAACTCTTATCACGCTCGCTTTCTGACCAATTCCGAAATTCGCGACATTCATAACCCAAACTGACATGAAACAATCATCCCAAAAAAATGTATTAGAATAGAAAACTTTCATTCATTACTAACCTGGTGAGTTGCTCTCCTCTTTCGAAAGTGGCTTTGCGAGATTAAATAATGACATGAATTTAACTATAATAATTTATCTATAATAAAAGAATTATGAATAACTTATAGTGAATCAAACACATTATTTGGTTTTCTTTATTATATCATTCTTTAACAATTTAAAATTTATTCATTATACTTTGTGAAGTTTGTATGTAATTCTGAATTTATCAATCAACTATTGTACTAACTAACATTGTGTGTATATTTTTCTCTATATTTGGGAATGGTGTGGGTCTTAAGGGAGTAAACTATAAGTCATATTTCAATACAAATTACTAATTTAATAAAATAATATAAAAAATTTTTACATTCCCCTTTTGGGGTGAACTTTTAGGGCTTCCACCCACTCGTCGTGGCACTCCGGACAGGCCTCGATGGTCGTCCCGGTCCTGCCACATCCGCGGTAAAACTTCGTGCGTGCCTCCGGACACCTCTGCCAACTGTGGTTTCTGCTTCCACAGTTCCAGCATCCCTGCCTTCTACGGCCACTGTACGCCGTTGGACGTGGGGCCAGGGTATTGGACACGGCGAGGTTCTGGGCCGGAAGCGCCCAGGTTCGCTGGGATCGTCGGGGGGGGGGGGGTGCTAGGGAGCTGGTGCTGGATGGTGAGGGGAATTGGGGTGGTGGGGAAATTTTCAGGGACAAGAGGGATGGAATAGTTGGGGAAACCAGTCCCGTACGGCGTTCTTCGGGGAGTGGGGTAGCTTGACGGGGTGCGGGAGGGGCTAATAGGGGTGGGGGCAATTCGGAAAGGGTAAGGGAAAGGGTATACGGGATAGGGATAGGGACAAAATGCACGATGCGCATTGCATGGTCTTGGGAGGGGTCGCGGTATACTTGGGTAATGGGTGTGGGGAATTCGGGAAGGGGGTCAAGAGATTGCGGCGGAAAGTTGGTGGGAAGTTGGTGCTGGATGGGGTTGGTGAGATGATGCTGGAGGGGGCTGTGGTGCTGGATGGGGTTGGGGTTGAGGGACTGGTGCTGGAGGAGGCGGTGGATTCGCCGGGACCTGCGGTTGCTCACATGGCGCAGGCGGCTTTCCGTGGCCGACCTCGGCGCCTTGGAAGTCTCTCGCCACCGGCTCCCTCGTCTGGCTCCTTCCTCTTCCCCGTGGATGTGGGGGTCTGTGCCGCGGGAAGCTGTCGCCGTAGTGGCTTGGCGTCTCCGTCACATCCGCCCGGTACGGTACGTAACCCCGGTACCGATACCCTTCCGGACTCCTCTCCCTCCTCGGGAGCGTCCGTTGAGGCACCGGGGACGGTGGTGCTGGAGGTGTTGCTGGGCTGGGCAACGTTGCTAAGTTTTGGGGAGGCGGGTAGATCGGCGCCTCGCCCATCAGAGGACGTCGAACTGCCGACGTTCCGCCTCTTCCTCCCCTTCCTCTTAGGCTGCTTCGCCGTTGGAACATCTGGAATAGAAATGGGATTGATATTTACCTTTCGGGGCGGAATGTATCGCTCAATATCCTCTATGGATATTTCAGTTCTTTTCTTTGTATCGTCATCTTCTTCGACATAAACAGTAGGGGATCTAACTTCGACTACTGTTGCTGGACCTACAAATTTCGGAGCCTGTTTGGCTGTAAAATTTCCTTCTGCAGAAGATTGTACACGATTTAATCTAGCTATTTTATCTCCGATCTGGTAAGTAATATCCCTTCTATTCCTGTTATAATATTTAGCTTGCCTAGCAGTGACTTTATCCATATGATGTTTAACTAGGTCGTGAAGAGCTGGAAGTCTCTTCATACGATCTGACCACTTTTCTGAGTCTTCAGGAAGGATAGGAATGGGATTCTCGAAGTGCTCTCGGATTAGGATGGATGGTTCCGGATTTGTACCCAAATTCATAAACGCTGGTGTTGTTTTAAGCGACGAGTGAATCGTTGTATTTAAAGCGAAACAAAATTCCTGTAAATTGAGATCCCACTCTTTATGATCTTCAGCTAAAAAGCTGTTAATCATAGGCTTTAAATTACGGTTTACTCGCTCTACCGGATTCGCTTGGGGTCTATAAGGCGGTGTGGTAGTTTGCTTAATACCGTAAGCATCTAAGCGTTCTGACATTAATTTATTGGAAAATTCAGTCCCATTATCTGTCAACAAAAACTTAGGATATCCCCATCGGTTTATGATCAAATCCTCAAAAGCTTGCCATACATTTTTAGCGTCTCCCTTCCTAAGTGGCTGAATTTCTACGTAACGAGTGAATAAATCTTCAAAAACAATTGCGTATCTGAAACCTCGTTTAGATGTTGGCTTCGGGCCCATAATATCGGCAGCCACAACTTTCCATGGTCCCTCGATATTTCTTTCGCCCATTAGCCCTGCCGGGGGCAATTGGCAACTTTTGTGGATTTGACATTCATGACACGATCGGACATAACAAGAAGTATCGTAAAAATACCTGGGCCAATAATAATAAGTCGCAAGACGTGCGTAAGTTTTTTCTATGCCTAAATGTCCTGATTGAGGAGTATTATGGGCTTCGAAAAGAGCTTGGGGTCTGTTTGATGCTGGAAGAACTAATTTCCACGCATCCAAATCAGGGAACAATGGATCGGCTAATGGGTTTGGACGATGTGCGTAAAGAAAACCATTCTTGATTTTAAAATCGGGATACTTAGCTGGAAATTTCCGTACGTTCTCCATTTTTCGTATGTACCATGGATCATCTATGTGAGTCGGAACTACAGCTGCTACTTCTAACTCTTCCCACGCTCTTGATAAAGCGTCCGGAACTTGATGCACCTTTATGATGTACAAATTTGATATCGTAATTTTGTAGCGCTGTATTCCATCGTGACAGTCGGCCTGCAGGGTCTTTGAGATTATTTAACCATAAAAGACTGAAATGGTCTGTTATTACGGTAAACTGTTCTCCTTGAAGATATCCTTTAAGCCTATCTGCTGACCACAGAACCGCTAAACACACTTTTTCAGTTACAGTATAATTGCGCTCCGCTTTGGTCATTGTTCTACTCACATAGTAGATTGGATGTTCCTCCCCGTCAATTACTTGCGTAAGCACACATGCTATCGCGTAATTGCTTGCGTCCTACTGCAACGTAAAGGGTAAGGTGAGATTGGGTCGTTCTAGAATGGGTGCTTGAGTAAGGGATATTTTCAGTTTTTCAAAGGCTGTCTGTTGCTCTGCATCCCAGTGCCAACGTACACCTTTTCTAGTTAACTGAGTAAGGGGATTTTTTATTTCGGATAGATTTGGAATAAACCGGGAATACCATCCGATCATCCCTAGGAATCTGCGGAGTTGCTTGAGGTTTTTGGGTGCTGGATATTCGATTACGGGTTTAGTTTTGTCGGGATCAGTACACAGACCATATTCATTTACAACATAACCAAGATATTTTACTTCGGCTCAGCAAAATTCTGACTTATCTCGATTAAGTTGTAAATTCACTTCTTTGAACGCCTTCAGTACTTTACTTAACCAGAAAACATGATCTTTAAACGTTTGGGTCACAATAATTATATCGTCTAAGTATACGAAAACATGTGGTTCCCAATCTGGTTTGATTAGTTTTTCCATGATCTTTTGGAAGGTAGCTGCAGCGTTTGTTAAGCCGTAGGGCATTCTCTTGAAGTGGTGTAGGCCTCGTCCCGGTATGCCAAATGCAGTTATTTCTTTACTGCCTTCCTCTAGTAAAATCTGATGATAAGCTTGCGACAAATCTAATTTTGAGATATACTTTGCTCCTCTTAACTTATCTAGTATATTATCCATATTTTTTAATGGGTAAGCAAATCTTTTTGTTACTTTATTGACCTGCCGATAGTCAATACAAAATCGGTATTTGCCGTCAGCTTTTGGTACTATTACTGGGCAACTACACCAAGGACTCTCTGATGGTTCTATTATGTCTTCTTTTAACATACGGTCTACCTCTTCTTGCCCTGCTTTCAACATTTTTGCTGAGTACTTCCTCATCCTTTGTCTTATAGGCTCGTGACCCTGGACATCTATTTTGTGGTAAGCCAAAGTTGTCGCTCCAAGTGTTTTCGGAGTTTTCGGGATAAGACTGTCTAGGACCTTTTTTTATTTCTTTTTCCTCTTCTTCTGACGCTTGACGAAGGCCATCTATACTAGCTAGTGCTGGAAGGTAGCTGGGATCTTGCCCATAGGGATACAACTGATGAACTTCCCCTCCTGGTGTCCACCATGTGTCGTTTCCGAAGTCTATCTTGAGTTCAAATAACCGTTTGAAATCAATTCCCAAGATACACTCGTACTGTAGTCAATCTGCTACTCGGAAAGGTAAGGTTTTCTCAATTCCATCGATACTAACCGTTACGTCTAATTTTCCTTCCACAGGAACTGATATCCCGTTGGCTACGCTTACGGCGCCCTTGCAAGGTTTAAATTTCCCGCTAAACTGTTTTCCTAAACCTTTTCCTATATAGGAATAAACAGATCCGGCGTCTAGAAGTCCTATCATCTTTCTTCCGTTTAATTCTATCGAGAAAAACAACCTAGGCTCAAGCTTACCTAAAGGATGCCTTTGGATGAGTGAATCTGGTGATAGGACAGCGGTTAGAAAACATATTTTCTACTACGCTGTTATTCGACTTATCTCCCGATTTATCCGGCAGTTTAACTATTTTTACCGTTGGTGCTGGAGAGGAATTTTTCCTTTTCTTTTTGGGTGATGGATGGGAATTTTCTTGGGTTGTGGAAGATGCTAGAGAGAAATTTTTTCTTTTCTTTTTGGGTGCTGTATGGGAATTTTCTTGGGTTGTGGAGGGTGCTAGAGAGGAATTTTTTCTTTTCTTTTGGGGTGCTGGATGGGAATTTTCTTGTTTTTTGGATGGTGCTGGATGGGCTTTTCTGGTGTTTATAATTGGTGCTAGAGAGGAAATTTTCAATCTTTTTGGATTCATGGAACCTGTTTTCTTTCTCTTATTTGGATTGGCTGGAAATTTGGTAGTTTTGGAGTCTACTATAACGTTTTCTACCAAGGGGGACACATCGACTCCTACTGGTTCCTCCGCGAGTCGTTTCCCGCCGGTCTAGGAACTTTACACGCGGGACAATTTCGCTTCAGTGTGTTTTTCCTACCACACCCTCTGCAAGAATTGTCTGGGCAATCATAGGACCAATGACCTTTGATGCTGCATGTGTGGCAAATGTCTGTTTTCTTATTCCTTGTTTTGCCATTATTTTCAGTAGTGGGGCTATCTGTCCCGGTTTTCTGTTCTCCATTATTACCATTTCCAGCTGGGGCCTGTTTGTTCTTCTCATTTGGCCCTTTTCCATTTTGATTTGTTCCGTTTCGCTTTTTATTATACGATCTTTTATTATTTCCTTTGGGGTTGTACGACGGGGGGTTCGAGGGTGCTGGAGGTTGCTGTAAGGCGGCAGTAGGTGCCTCTTCGTGCGTACTGCCTGCATCACTGGCATTCCCAGCGATTGCAGCAGTTTTACCAGACTTTTTTATTTTTACTGGTTCGTACGCGGAGTTGAAGAGTTGCTCGTCGTCTTCTACTGGCGGAGGACGGTAGAGTGTGTCTTGGCGTTTGTGTGCTTCTTCCTTCTTTCCTAGCAGCTGCAATTCCAAAAACGATGAAAATTGGTCTTTGTCAATTCTTCGCCTATAATCTGGATGTAGATTATCGTATGTGATCGCTAATTGTTTGCCAAGGGGCATTGGAGGCTTCAACTGATCCAATAAGTTGCGGAATTTCGAAAGATATGTCGAAATATCTTCTTGTGGTCCCTGTGTTCTTACCATTATCCTTTTTCTTACTTGATATTGTAAGTCTTCTTTACAATATTGGAGTCTAAATGCTTGTTGAAAATCTTCCAATATCAACCAATTGCGATGTTCTCTGCGAAACCAACACCAGACATCTTCATCCAGTACTACTGGCAATGATCTAGTGATCTCATCCATAGTCAATTGGTAGGAGCGTGCACATTCCGTCAAATTTACTAGGAATGACTCTGGATCGTTTCTTTTATCACCTTTAAATTCAATATGCCATTGTTTTACAATTTCGCTGACACGTTTCTCTCTTTGGAAGGTTGAATTATCCAAAAGTGATCCTTCTCGCCTGGTGCTTGACTGGGGGTAGGGTTGGGAATAATTGTAGGGATATTGTCTAAAAATATTTTGTGATGGTGCTGGAGGAATATTATATTGGGATTGTGGCATAACTGAAGGCTGTCGTTTGAGATTAGGATTAGATGAACTAGTATAATTTCGTGGAAATTGCTGGAAGGTTTTAGGATTTTCCTGTTGCTGGAAGGAATTGTTTTGGGTGTAAAAAGGCTGCTGGATCGGTTCAGGCTGATCGTAATACTGTCGTTCATTTCCTATCTGGTACCTCGTCTCGTTCGAACTACTCGTTGCAGATATTGGTCGTTCACAATTTCTCGTGAATTCATCACTAAATCTCACTCCTTGTGTCCTATTACCCGCCTGTGTGTAGATTGCAAATGTTCTATTCTCCAGATCTTCCTCCGTTATTTGTGGAACACGTAATTCATGGCTCTGAACATTTCGCGGAAGATTGATTGTATTCGGATTTCTCGGTCTCGGGGTTGATGGTGATCTTATGTTATCTGTGTTTGTGTTAGTTGCTACAAACTGTCTAATTTGCAAATACGATGTTTGATCATATCCGCCTGCATTTCCCGAATTAAAACTCGCACTTAAAAATTGTCTATCTTGAAATCTAAATTGAACCTGATCTGCCGCGTTTTGTTCATTTTGTCTATGTTATCACATTTCCGTGTGCTGGATGTTGGGTGGATTGCGCGCATGGGAGATTAATACTATTACTATGTAAATTATAATTATTATCTGGGTGCTGGAGGGGTTCTGACGTTGAAGTGGGCAATGGGAAATTCAAATGTAATCTAACATTAGCATTTGTCGTTGCCACATTTTCTCCGCCAATCAGTGCTGTCGAATTCCGCGAACTGTTGCAAGTTAACGGATCTGCATATGGTCCCAATGTTTGACCTGTCGGCAATTGCCCATAAATACGTGGGTAAGCATCACTGTGCACTTCCATGTTATCCATTGATACTGTAGGATTTCCCGCTGTAATTCCCCTACTTACTGGCCTCATGATGGACGGATTCCTCCATGTGCCAGTTAAGTAATTTTACCCTTTCGAGGTTAAATTCAAATTTCTATTACCGGGTATATCCAATGGAACGAAATTCGCCTCGTCTACTTCAGGATCCCAATATGCCGCCGCTAACCCGAAACATTTCCGTGTTTCATATCTTTCAACTCGATTTCTTATATTATACATGGAATCTGTGGCGTTTAAATTTTTTAGATCGGCATATTGTAGTATTTCTTGGTTACTACAATGAAAAACATTTTGCCGTATCCGCTGGATGCCCTCTTTGAACGATAACCTAGTATAATCCTCCTCTGCCAACGTATGCTGAGTCAAACTTCCATTTAGTTCTGACATTTTGAGGATTTCTTAGGACACGTAAATTAATTCACGCTATTACATCAAAAAAAAATTTTAATACTAAGTGCAGCTCAATACGACTTGTAGTCAATCACAAAAACTAAATTTATTTCTAACCAGCTCAATTGTAGCTTAATTTCTTAAAAAAACAAAATTTTGACTTAATAATTAATTAAAATTATGCAAGCATGAAATTATCAAATTGCTTTAAATTTAAGCAAACTAATTTATGACCAAGCAAATAAAAATAATAACAAAACTAAATTTTTGCTACTAAGCAATTAAAATTATACAACACACTAACAAGTCAGTATTGTTAATTTAAGCGCACATAAAGCCAAAAGCAAAAAAAATTGTTAAATTATTTTTGTTGATACCGTTATGACCAAATTTATCAACAAAAACTAATTAAGTACCTACGCAAGAATTCACAAACAACTAACTTGAGTGAACGGCAAGCGTATAAGTAAATGATTTACAAGCCAAGCTTGAAATATTTAAGCGTATTGGGTATATATGGATATATATGGTGCTGGATTGGGTTACAATGGTGCTTGATGGGTTACGACTCTTAAAAAGATATATATACAATGCAAATAAATAGTGAAATGTTACTTGTTAATTCTATTTCAAAATTAATAAGCGTACAGCAATTAAATATTACTATCTTAATACTGTATATCTGTATATACCCCTGGTTGGCTATGGTTCTCAATATTTAAAGGCTCGTATTTTGTTCAAAAATAAATTAAATTGAATATAATTTTGGTGGCTAAAGGTTCTAATTAACTCAAAGAATGATCATTTATAATAAAAATCTCAATTCAATTGCAAACAAAAGTTTTCACAAAAATTACTTGTTGAGTAAATCAAGTAACTGCGATATTTGTTATTTGCCCCTTGAATTTATTACTACAGGGTACAATATCAACTTTGACTGCTAATATTTAACAATAATTAATTGTAATAAACTTAAAAAAACATTTTCCTTTTTTTTTCTTTTTTTAAATTGAAGCGTAACTTGAAATGAAAATTTACTAAGTACTTACTCGTACTCCAAAATTCTCTTACTCATATAACTTTTAATGTAATTTAATTTGACAAACTTCAAAAAGCTATTAAACAAAAATCAAATATTTTGGAGCTAGAAGGGAATAAAACTAATTGCAAAATTTATATTTGTAAAGGGAAAAATAAAACTATTGCTGTTATATGCAAAAAGAACAATATGCAGAAAAAAATTTCAAACCAAATAATATGGAATAGACTCACCGAATTTTGTAGATAATTCACTAACAACAACAATTTCTATTAACCAAAATTGAATTTATTATACAAATCAAAATCTGGTTGCACGTGGTCGAAACAAAATGGCCGTCCAAAACCACTTTCGACGCTTCCTCCGTGTGTGCGCAATATGACGCATTAATACTCGTAGAAATCCCGAAGTCCACGATCACAATTATTTTTTTTTTCGGATCAAAAAGTCACGGTCGCCATGTGACGTGTCCACTGGGGATTAGGGTGGAGTCACGATTAAAACACAAATCAAACAACTTAGTTAAAAAAAAGAGATTGCAGGTTTATTGCACTTAGTGTGCTCTCGAGTATTACGCGGCAAAGCAGCGGTTTTGCCGTTCAAAAAAAATGCCAGTCACGTTGGCCGCGGTCGCTCGCGTTCGCGCGATTGCGGGCCGTCCCGCACGTAACTACGCGTCGCGCACACACACTTCAAGGAAGCTGGATTTAGGAGGAAGGAGCACGGCTCACCTGGACGCTCGTCTCCTGGATCCCTCGGACACACACGTAGCCTTTAAAAATTGCGGTATTGCGTCTCAAAAGATCGGTGGTCGGTCGCAGTCTGTCGATTATCGGCACGCACGAAGCGAGAGAGTTTTTCCTATGCGTATTGCGCATGCGCGCCTACTCTTGAGTCGTGCGCGCTCGGCTCGGTTCGTACTGGCCGCTCGGGCCATGGTTTCGCTGCCTCGACGGAGATGTCGTCTACGACGTTGACTTCCTTTGGTGCTGGATGGCGATCGAGTAATTGCGGCCCTGCTGAGATGACTATCTGCAAGGTAAGCTTTAAAATCGTTCCGTGTTACCTTGATTTTAAGCTAAGTCGAGCCCCTCGAGTTTCTTTATTGCAGGGGGCGTATATTGTCAATACGGGATCTTCGGCTCGGAGTGTCCGGACAGCTGGAGCACATCGGCGCCCCATAACAGCTCTTAGTGAGCGGAGCCAGGCGGCGGTGAATCGTCGGCGTCCTTTGGAGTGCCGCCGAGGTAATTTATCCACTTTCCTCGGGCTCTATATAGATGTTTATTTGTGCCTGCCATAACCTCAAACTAGACCTGTCATATCCTTTCCTTTTGGTCCTGCTGACATACCTGGAAGAAGCTATGCCTGGTTATAGCTTCTCTATCCTCGTTCCATAGTAGTCGACCAACTTGGTAATTAATTACTGTTTCAGGTACTCTGGTTGGCAGTACACCGTTGCTTGAGCGCCAGGGCGCTACCTCATTCCAAGGCCTGGAGTCTTCACCTGGGCTGCTCAACATCGGAGGCTTCTCTTGGGTGCTGGAAAGGGCATTCAAGGCTGGATGGGACCTGGGGATACAGTACGGGTCATTCCTGGTGCTGGACAAGGCATGAGGATGCTGGATCAACGGAGCAGTGTGTGTGTATGTGCATTTGTGCGCAGTCAGGAGTCGCATCTCCTTTGCTTCGAGTTCTCCTGCTTACTACGCACTGTAAGCCTATATCGGTTTCACACATTCGCATATGTGTGTCTATTAGGACTTGATTGGTATGTATAGCATGCTTACTTCGCATAGTAAGCTTGACAGGTGCTATACTATACCTTGTCTCGCTATTTTATTTCTAAGTGACATGTAGTATAACTACAATGTCAACAAATTTTGCAACTTTTACAAAAATGCTTTAAATTTATTAATAATTTGTTTAAAATTTCGTTGTATACATAAAATAAAAATTAAATTAAACTTTTTATAATTTTTATTAATTTTAATAATTTGACAACTAAATAATTTAATTTTATTAAATAAAAAAATTTTACCCTGGCAAAGATTCGCAGTCGGTTGTTCAGTATAATATGCCTATACGTTAACCGTTAATCTATCACTTATTTGCTTCTATTATATATTATTTGTATATCAGGTTGTTGCAATTGTGACGGAAATCGTCACACAATCTATTCACGACGAGTAGAGTACATAAATTCGCGAATTGTAAGTCGTCGGAGCCTTTCATATGTCAAGGCTATCCGACGACACTTGTTTACTTTTCTACGAGTGTACAATTACGCGCGCGACTATTCGTAGGGATGGGAGCGCGAAAGAGTGTGTGAGTTTCCCCACTCCCATCCCTTTTTCGAGAAATTAGGCGATCGCCTAATCAGTGTGTAATGATCCGTCGCTCGGGACGGATTATTATATTGTATATACGTTCTGTACTGCTCGTATGTGCCGAGAGTACATACCACCCATCTCTGTAGTAAGCTCTGTAAACGGTTGTTCCGGAGCAGAGCTAAGTGCGGAGATCCGGGTGGACACACGCGTGTTCCGTATAGTTTTGTGTGTGTTTGTATCAAGGACGGGGTCGTGCGCGGGTGATACCGCGGATCGCGACTCACTCGCCGCGGCAAGGGCCGCCTTCACCACCTCAACCATCGGTCGTCCCCTTGTCAAGGAGGTCGACCAATCGCCGAGGATCGGCTGGGCCATCCCCGAGAAGCGGTACCGGTAAGTGTTAAATTTACTATCGTGACCCTCCCCCTCCCTTGTGTGTGTGTGTACATCGGGAGCGTGTTCGAGTACAACGGTACTCGAACAGCGGTTTCCGGGAGTGAAACCTGTCGAAGGCGAGGATCTCGATCCGACAGGTTTCCCGGGACTTCCGCCCGCGCGAAGCAACTTTTGTCGCGGCACACGGCCTGAGTGGCTATTTTGTTAATTATTGAATTAAAATAAATATTTCTCTTATTTTTATGTTAATTGTGAGTTTATTTATTATTCTCCCCGCTCCGCCGACGTTTATTTAATTTTTATAAATCGTGTCGAGGCAAGGAGGATCGATCGAATCCTCCATACCGTACGTCCCAGCGAACTCGCGTTCCTGGCGACAGCCCGCAGTTCCTAAACAAATATATTAATTGTGTGCGCGGTATTGGGCAACGTGGCCCAACAGTTAATATTAATTATATAAATTAATTAATTTGATCGGGTACGCGAATACCACGTCACAAATGGCGACCGTGACAGGACGTTCGGTTTCGTCCTCACCGATTTTAAATTAAAATTAGATTTTGTCGGCCATCTTTACGCGCGCGAGCAGTGTCGCGGCCAAACGTGAGCGGGTTGAGAGAGAGTGAGTAGTACGAGTTAGAGAGAGATTGATTGAAAAGTATTTATTTATACCTAGGTTACAATTTAACCTTAAGGCAATGATTATAAATTATACAACATTTGTAGACTATACAGATATAACAGTATAAAATTGAATATAAAAGAAAAATATAATGTATATAAGGAAGAATATATAAGAAAAGAAAAATAGTAGGTGACAACGCATCATAAACAGGAAATGTCATATTTAACAATAGTAGTAGCAATATGACATTCAATTGGCTAACGACTTAAATCATACTAATAACTAAACACTAGTCGGTAATCGTTGCTCTTATTAACTAAGTAATTATATAATCTAATCTTAAAAATATTGACACTAGTACTTAAACGCAGTTCGGCAGGAAGCGAATCCCATAGATCCATGGCCTGTATTGTATACGAATTTCGGTACGTACTTGTACTAGCTAGAGGGCGCTCAAAACTAGAATAATTAATACGAGCTGATCGTCGCGCTTCACTACTAGGTGATGGTAATAAATCAAGTAAATAAACAGGTTTTCTTATAGTAAGTACCTTATATGTTAACCGTCCAAGGAAATACATACGCCTAGTACTTACAGACAACCAGTGCAATTTCTTATAATAGGGCTGGAGTCTAGTGTCCTTTTTTAACTTAAAAATATATCGCACACAGACATTTAACAATCGCTGAAGTTTTACATTTAAATAATCTGGTAAGTCATTATAAACTACGCAGACATAATCGAAGTAAGGAAGGATTAATGAAGTGACTAATTTTTTCCTCAATGTAAAAGATAAAAAACTCCCTTTATTTCGGAGTTTGTGTAAGACACCATGAACACGTGATAAAATACCTGCTACGTGAGAGTTCTACTGCAAATTGTCAGTAATCGTAAGACCTAGATTGCGAACAGAGAGAGAGAGAGAGAGAGCACGCGAGAGACGACATGTGAGATGCGTCTCTATATCGGGGTATTCCCCTTCTTGCTCGGGTATCCTAGGAGAGGTATACACCGGTATATCGGGAGAGAGTTCGCGCGCGACCGTGTTCAGCCGGAAGCGCCCGATCTCACCGAGATCGATCTCTCCCGATCGTAAGCTTGACGGGAGAACTTTGCATAGCTTGTATGGGAGCAGCAAAGTAGGGTGAGAGTAGCTTGCGCCGCGTATCGCGGGCAGCGAGAACCCCCCCCCCCCCCCCCCCCCCCCCCGACCAGCGCGCAGGAAAGACTTCGCGAGAGCCGATCATCATCGGCTCTCTTCGATTGCGCCCGCGAGTGGGAGTGAGAGAGAGAATCCCTAGTCGCGGGAAATCGGAGTTAGGTTCTAGGCGGGCTATTCGGTGTGTGTGTGAGAGAGAGAGAGATAGCGCGATCGCCTAGCCCTTTCGCGTATTAAGTCTTCGCAGCTGGTTTCGCCGATAGAACCACTGCGGCGAATTATTTTTATTTTCGTTTTACTAAAATAAATTCGTTCCCGCGCGGGATTTCTTTGATATTTATGGTGTGAGAGTGTTTGCAAATAGATCCTTTAGGGAGAGGTAGCTGCCCCACTCCCTCCCTTTTAAAGAAAATTTTAAAATTATTTAATTTATTTTTCTTTATATACGGGACGCGGCGATGTAGTTATTATTATTGCGTGTTCGAGAGCGAAATTTTTCTTGCTTTCTCCCCTCCCTGACCCACGCATATATTATAATATAATATATAGAATATAGTAATATAATTTAATATTTGTATATTATTTATTACTATTTATTTATAATATATGTAACATTTTTTGTGTGTATAAAATATATTTTACAACTATTGTTGATAATTAGACTTGCTTGCAAGTTAAATAATTAACATTAAGTAACTTTGTGTGAATTAGCCGCAAAGTTACAATAGTTGTAATATTAATTATTTAAACTCGTGTGTGAGTAAAATCTCTTATTATAATTAAAATTTTTCCTCAAAAGTGTCCGGCGTCCGGCGTCCGACATTCACCATTGGGCGTCTTTTTATTATGTTTTATATATACGCATGTGTATAAGGGTAAGTGTGTTATGGTGAAGAGGTCAGGGTGAGGGTGAGGGTGGAGGGATAGGGATGGGGTCACCCTGACCACCTGGACATCGTCTCCAGGAAGTGAAAATTTTTTTTTGCAAATTCAAGTAGAATGGCATGTAGACTTTTCTGTAGAGGATGTCAGAATTACCTGGAGATTACCCTGACCACCTGGACATCGTCTCCAGGAAGTGAAATTTTTTTTTGCAAATACAAGTAGAAAGGCATGTAGACTTTCCTGTAGACAATGTCAGGATAACCTGGAGGTTACCCTGACCACCTGGACATCGTCTTCAGGAAGTGACAATATTTTTTGCAAATTTAAATAGAAAGGCATGTAGACTTCCCTGCGGACGATGTCAGGATAACCTGGAGGTTACCCTGACCACCTGGACATCGTCTTCAGGAAGTGAGAATGTTTTTTGCAAATTTATGCAGAACAGCATGTAGACTTTCCTGTAGACGATGTCCGGATGATCCGGAGGTCACCCTGACCACGTGGACATCCTCTCCAGTAAGTGACAATATTTTTTGCAAATTTATGCATAAAGGCATGTACACTTAAATTTTTTTTATGTAAAGTATGCAAAAAAAGTAAATAAAAAGTCGTAAAAAAATAAGTAAAAAAAAGTAAAAAAAAAGTAAAAAATCGTAAAAAAAATAAGTAAAAAAAAAATTAAAAAAAAAGTAAAAAAATTAAAAAAAAGTAAGTAAGTAAAAGTAAGTAAGCGAAAAAAGTTTAATAAACCCATTCTAGTCAGAATGTTTCATGTAAATCCTAAAGATCGAGAACGATTTTTTCTTAGATTATTATTACTTCATGTACGTGGGGCCGAATCTTTTGAAGATATACGCTCATACGAAGGCGTTGTTTATGATACATTTTATGAAGCATGTACAGTTAGAGGTTTAATTATTACTGATAATGAATGGGATAAATGTTTAGAAGAAAATTGTAATTTTCAATTTCCACAGGCACTATGTAAACTTTTCGATTTCTTTATATCATTTGATAACAATTTTGATGCCTTGAAACTTTATAATAAGTATAAAGAACATTTCTTTGATCCTAAATTACCTTAAATTTTAGGAGAACAAAAGGCTTTAAAAATTAGAGACAACGTTTTATCAAAACATAATTAAAAAAATCACAATGATATGTTTTATAATGATATTATTGCAAATGAAGATAATGACATAGAAATATTGTTAAAATCTTTAACATTGGAAAAAAACACAATTTTTGATACAATAGTAGAAGCAGTTTACGATAATAAAAAAGAAAATTTATATTTTATAGATGGTCCTGGTGGTAGTGGAAAAAGTTATTTATTAAATGCTATTATAAAATTTGTGAAATTAAACAAAATACCAGAGTTAGCAGTTCCTTGGACTGGTATTGCAGCAAATTTATTAATAGGTGGTAAAACTATCCATTCAACATTTAAAATACCATTTAATTTAAACGAACAATCAACATGCAACATTTCACCAAATTCACAAATAGGTCAAATTTTAAAAAATACTAAATTTGGGATGAAATATTAATGACTTGTAAATATGCATCAGAAGCTATAGATATTTTTTTCAGAGATTTATGTCGAAATAATAAACCGTTTGGTGGTAAAATATTAGAAACATCTGGCGATTTTCGACAAACACTTCCTATAGTTCGATACGGAAACAGAACTCAAATGTTAGAATCATGTGTAAACAGTAGTTCTTTATGGCAATTATTTCAAAAACTTACATTAAATAAAAATTTAAGATTGGTCAATTCAAACAGTATGTTTAAAACGTGGTTATTAAATATTGGAGAAAATAAAAATATTACAAAATTTGAAATTGATAATAACGTTATAAAAATTCCTTCAGAATTTATTACATTTAATAATTTGATAGATGATATTTTTGGTAATTAAATAAGTATTGATGATTTACATACTCTTAAAGACAAAGTAATTCTTTCACCTATAAATAGTGATGTTTTAGCGATTAATAACGAAATAATTGAAAGAATTGAAGGTGACGGTGAGATATATTTAAGCTTTGATAGTATTACTAATGATGAAAATAATAAGTTGGATGAAACAATAACAATAGATTTTATAAATTCATTAATACCAAATGATTTACCACCGCATAAATTAGTATTAAAAAAAGGAATGATCGTTATGTTACTTAAGAATTTGCATTTAGATGGAGGTTTATGTAATGGTACCAGGCTCATGATTACAGAATTAAAACAGTACACTATATATGGAGAAATTATAACAGGTAAAAATTCAGGACAAATTGTGATGATTCCAAGAATAGATTTATGTCCATCAATGGATGATATACCTTTCAATATGGTTAGACGACAATTTCCTATTAGACCAAGTTTCGCTATGATCATAAATAAAGCACAAGGTCAATCATTTAAAAAAGTAGGTCTATATTTACCAAGACCTGTATTTAGTCATGGTCAATTATATGTTGCATTATCAAGAGTTACAGATGAAAAAAATCTAAAAATAAAATTTTCGAAATCGTCAATGATACTCACTAATACAGAAGGAGATATACTTAATATAAATGAGAGTAATTTAAATAATAATGTAATAATATATACAACGAATATAGTTTTTTCTGAAGTGTTTGATACTTAAATAGTTTTTTTTTATTTTTAAAAATCAATTTAAGGTCGACTTATTAGGCATACGAATTATAAAATAATAAGATATAAGCATCAGACAAAATTTGTAGATAAAATTACGTATAATAAACAATATTTTTCAAGTATACATTATTTACATCAAGCAACATTTCAATATTTTTTTTTATTCTAGATTTTTGTGCCCTCTTTTTCCTGGCACTTCCTACCGTTTATCCCCTGAGGACTTTAACGGCGTCCACCTACCACCTATGTGTAGGTGTTTTATCCCTCCCTTAAAAACCCCACCATCTCGCATTCGCCCGGGGTTATGCCCATGGATGAGGAAAACCTGTGAAGCAGGGAAAACCTCACCCGAGATGGCCGGTGTATTCGAAACATTCTTTTTGGGTGTCAAAGTCACATTGCGTAGGCCTTGACACCGAAACCGAATGTTTCACACCTCCCGCTTACGTTGTGAAGTGTGAAAAAACACCTAACCCGCCACGAAAGCCAAGCGACCGAGAGCGTCACCCATCCACTTGGGTACCGCGCTCAATACTGCTTAACTTCCGTGACCGGCTGAGGTGCGTCTCCGCCACTCCGCCACCGCGTCGGTAGGCAACATTTCAATATATCATTACTTAAGAAATAAACAAATATTAAAATATTAGTTGTCTGCACTAAGCGACATTTTATTGGCAAAATTATTTATGAAATATATAAATTTTAAAATAATCAACTGTCTGCATCAAGCGACATTTTTTTACTAAAATACTGAAGAAATAAACAAATTAAAAATTTATTGTCTGCATCAAGCGACATTTTTTTACTAAAATACTGAAGAAATAAACAAATTTAAAATTCATTGTCTGCATCAAGAGAAATTTTTTTACTAAAATACTGAAGAAATAAACAAATTTAAGATTCATTGTCTGCATCAAGCGACATTTTTTTACTAAAATACTGAAGAAATAAACAAATTTAAAATTCATTGTCTGCATCAAGAGAAATTTTTTTACTAAAATACTGAAGAAATAAACAAATTTAAGATTCATTGTCTGCATCAAGCGACATTTTTTTACTAAAATACTCAAGAAATAAACAAATTTAAAATTCATTGTCTGCATCAAACGGCATTTTATTGACAAAATTATTTATAAAATATACAAATTTTAAAATAATTAATTGTCTAATATAGCATTAATTAAATATCAATTAAAATATTTTGATAATACTTGTTAGAATACATTGTCTGCAAAAAGTGATATTATTTTAGAACTTTTATTAGATATTAATGAAACAAAAAATTACAAAATATATAAAATAAATACGAATAGACGAGATGCCTTATTATATTATGTAAAGGTAAGCTACATACTCTTATGCGTATGAAGCTATACCTTATAACGAGCGCGAGTGACGATCGGAAAAGCTCATAGGTGATCGGGAAAGCCCGCGCGTAAGCCGCGTAAGGACTAATAATGGTCCGACGCGCAAGCTGACTGAGGAGAGTATATAGAGAGTTTATGCGAGTTATCGTAGATAGACACGTCGCCGGTAACGCCTTCCTTGATATTTCGCGGCAAGAGAACAAGAATCGTTATCGCGGATTCTTGCTCGGGTTCTGGGTTTCGCGCCGTGAAGAGTGAGTGACTTGGTGGATTGAGCGTGCTGGTGTTAAGTGCACAGCTCCAGCGACTCCCAGGAACCTGCGAGGACGGCGAAGTTGCCGCGCGCGAGAGCCCGACGGAGAGAGGGGAGACAGGCGAAGTCGAACGCATCGACGGGGAGAATCGAGATTTAAGGTACGTGCTGCACCACTCGCGAGCCGCCGAAGCCGTAAAGACTCTCTCTTTACGGCTATACCTTTAAGTTAGGGATCGACGAATCTCGCCCGCGCGCGACGGCGAGGAAGCTAAAGGGCGACCGCGTACGCGTGCTAGAAAGAGAGACACCTCGTCGCGAGACCTCACGCGGCCTATATACGGCTTTTGTTAAATCTTTGTTTTATGTTAAACTTTATTTCTATTTCTTTAACTTGAATAAAATTCATATGTAATCAATATCCGAGTACGAGTTTGATTATTGATTACCGGCGTATGTTATTCCCGTTATCCCGAATACCGCCCTCTCCGTTTCAGGAGCGGCCGAGGTAAACTTACCGCGAATTTATCCCTTTTATTCGCGGTCCTTTTCAGCTCACGACGTTTTAGCTGTACAAAGACGCGAGATCGGCAAGTGATCTCGCGGTGGTTAACGGACATCGCAACGGTAGGTCGTGCGCGGGGTTCACTGATTTGAATCCGCCGCGCACTCTCGGAGCACCGCCTAGGGAGTATAACTAGGCAGTGCCGTAGCAACCGATCCCTTTACCCCTACCGACGCGAAAGATTGTACCCCGTTACAATTATTTATTTTATTTTTAATGCAGCCATATTGGAACGTATATTTTTATCAATTTTAAAATATTTACGTATTATACCATACATAATTTTGAAATATATATATGTTAGAAAATCAAATATTTGAAACTTTTAATACACATTATATTTACGTTCTTTATATGACAGTCTCAAGCCTGTAAATGCAGAGAGAAAATAATACAAACCAACATTCGAAAATAAACTGTTATAGTTAAATATCATAATGAGAAAAAGGAATAAATTGTATACATTTTTTAAAATAAAATATTTTATAATTTATTTTTATTTGTTTTAATAATATAACAACAAATTTTAATTAATAGTTTAAAGCACATGAAAAAAAATTGGTTTGAAAATAAATTAAAATAATTGTATCAAAATTGTTTAAAATTTATTTGTTATAAACTAATAATAAATTAAAGACTACACTTTATAATCAACGTCTAGCCTCAAAAATGTGATTCAACCGAGGAAGCGTTAGCGACCGACGTAATATGGCTAGTAATTAAAATTATTTTTATTGCAATTATCTGACAGTAATTACTTAATTTAATATTTTATATTTATTAAGTGTTACTGCTCATGATACGTGTAACATATTTTTGAAAATTTATGAGTGTGAGAAAAATTTGTTTTTTTTATAACTGGTGTTAATTGTTTAGACTTTTTGTAAGTTAAACAATTAATGTTAAGTATCTTTGTGTGATTGTTTCGCAAAGATACGAGAGTTGTAAAATATAATTATTTAGACTCGAGAGTGAGTTAAATAATTGAATTTTTTTTGCATGTGTTTTAATGATCGGCATCTAACTTAAGAATTTTGTATTCGTTATTTGCTGTGGAATTTTACTATATGTCAAGAAAATTTTTACCAATTATTTAGACTTATTTGTTAGTTAAATAATTGGTTATAATTTTTTTTTGGTGTGTTTGAGTAAAATAATTCGGTGTATAAATTTAATTGTTTAGACTTGTTAGCAAGTTAAATAATTAAATTTTCATTTCCTTTTCGTTCAATTTATTTGAAAAAGGAAATATAAATTATTTCAACTTGGCAGCAACATAAATTATTTATTTGTCGTTTGGGACGACAATTAGTGAAATAATTATTTTGTTGCAAACCATGCGGGATTTACAATATTTCGTAAATACCCCTACTGTTGAAATAATTTAATTAAATTTGTGTTTGTAGTGTAGTGTAAATTATAAAGGAAATTTTTTTTTGTTTTGGGCTTGAATAAGCAAAATAATAAATGGTGTTGGGAAATTAGGAAACCTCGTTCCAGAAAAGGGAGTGTGGTCCCATCAGGAACGGAAGTTTCCTGCGAGTCCGAAATGTCTAGAAACTCGCCAATGAGTACTGCACAAAGCCCAAGGTTAGCATCAACAGGTGCTATACCTAAACAGTTTGGTGAGGTACCGGCAGCAAACACGACCACGACTGCAATCCCTTATGTTCCTGTTTCGGTGGCCAAAACCTCATGCACAACCACTACGTCGACCTTACGACGGTTACGACCGTGACGACTGCTCAACTCGGAGGTTTTTATGCACCCGCACATTACCTCCCAATTGAAGAGCAAAGAAACAGCGGACATCTTGGCACTAGAGAGAGTGAAGTGCCAACACAACATTTTGACTTGGGTTCGCAGACGGAAGCCGACCGTCGAACGTCACAAGGGTACACCTCTAGACAATACGACAACATGCAACCCGAGGCTAACAATGGAACGTCAATTTGTTGATGATAGGAATGGATATGACCTTCCTAATGACGTCAGTGTTCAATCTTACGAAAAACCGAGGTTTGAACAGAGACGCCGTGAGACCTCTTCTAAGACTTGTGAGGGACAAGATAGAAGAGAGAGGCGTGAATACACGACTCCAAACAGAAAGGCACGATACCATCGTTCTGTGAGTAGAGCCTCAAGCAACGATGAACGTCGTGAAAGCTGTACGGAGAGACGTACTCATAAACGTCAGTCCAACCGTAAATTCGACGACCGAGCCCAGTCGAAAATTCCGGAGCAAGGTCACAAAGAGAGGTCGGACGCGGAAAAGTTTCTGAACCGTTTGCACGACTTCAGAAATGACAACGAGTTCTCAGATCGCAGGATGTTCAGTGCCCTGCCCAATGTGTTCTCAAAATCAGCTCTGTTCTGGTATAGAACAGTTCAGCCATCTCTTCGAGATTGGCGTGATTTTGAGATCAAGTTCCTAAATGAGTATGGCCGTATAATAAATGACGAAGATTTACTTATGGAAGGCTCAACTCCCCGCATCTGGAGAGGTCTGGTATACAGTCGGCTTAAAGAATGCGGGAGGCTCAGGAGCCGGTGTCTGCAGAAGGAGGGATGGAAAAGGACAGACCATACCGCTCGAAGCGTACACGACTGTGCACCAAGCGGAGCTGCTGGCCATCATCTACTGTACACACTGGGCGGCCTCCTACAAATCCAGGGAGCATCTGTATATTTGCTCGGACAGTAGGAGTGCTTTAGAAGCCCTGGACGCACCTGTCAACAGATCCCAACTGGTGACGGAGTGACACCATGCTCTGAATGAACTAGCTGGCGTCCGCTCTGTGACCTTACTATGGGTGCCAAGTTACATTGGCATCAGGGGAAACGAAGTGGCAGACAGACTTGCCAAACAAGCAAGCAGGGAACGGTTCATTGGACCGGAGCCAATTGTTGGCATCTGCAACTCGGAATTCGTAAAGATAACGCGAGAGTGGATAGCCAAGAAACACGAAGAGGCCTGGAAGAATGCGCCGGGTTGTCATGTAGCAAAAGGCTTTATTAAACCCCAAACGCTAGGAGACTGGGCTTCCCAAATCTCCAAGTTAAGCAAGAGGAACGCAAGATTAGTGGCAGCTGTGATAACTGGCCACGGCGCGTTACTTAAATAGAGACATATGATAGGACTAAGCGAAAGCCCAACATGTAGATTCTGTAAACAAGAGGATGAGACAACATTGCATATCATCTGCAAGTGCCCAACCCTCATGGAGAGAAGGAGAACCCATCTTGGGGAATTCCTTCTGCAGTGTATAGACTTTACGGCAGAGGACATTCCAAGAATAATTTCCTTCTGGAATAATATCTTTGAATGAGCCCACCGTATCAGAGGGACGCCAAGGGATTACCCATACGCTTGGAGGCCTTATAGGCCCGACTCAATCAATAATAATAATAATACTCATGGAACTTCGATCAAGAACACAAAATGAGGGAGAAAAGGCGATAGTAGATAAGTTTAAATGCCCTCCCTCATTAGAACAACAGGTGAAGATAGCCTACTCGCAGATGAGGCCAGATTACCGTAGGTACATACCAGTACGACAAATCTGGAATTTCTCTGATTTGACAAGCTACGGTAAAGATTACGAGCAGCATTTAACATGGGACACGAAATTCTCCAGTTCCAACGTTAAGCGCAAGAAGCTCGTACCAGAAGCTTTTTCGAAACAAAGTGGTGGAGCACGATTTTCGGGTAAAGTAGCGACTGTTACCGAAAAGAGTAAGGATGAGTCTTCTTATTCGGATAAACAATCGTCTAAGAAAACTATTAAGAAGAAGAGCAAGAAAAGTACGAAAAACTCGCCAAACTCTTCTTCAAGCGAATACGAAGCAGCCGCTGTGTACGGTACTGCCAACGTCGCTAATAGTTTTCAGAAACGATTCGGCAAGTCGAATAATGGAGTGAGTGCCCCCAATTCGAAATCCGTATCGTACGTGCCTGTTTCTCAACAGTCACCTAGGCAATAGAAACAGAGCTCAGGCAAAAGAGAAAGACGTGCTTTGACGAATTCTCAACTGCCCCAGCAAAATGTTTTTGTCCCACAAATGGCACAAAACCTGGTGAGGTATGTGCAACCACAGGCAACGGCAGTAAACCCAACGAACCTGAGCACCAACTTTGTCGGCGTGTGTTTCACATGCCAAAAAGTCGGTCATAGGTCGTTGGATTGCCCGAGCCGAACATGCTACCGATGCGGAAAAATTGGGCACTCCGCTGAGCAGTGCTCTACCGAATTGGTAGCAAAGGAGTGCCAGCTGTGTGGAACTAGTGGCGTTATACTCCAAACATGTCCTTACTGCGTCAGGTTCCTCCAATACGTGGGAAACCTGAACGCAGGTCACCCGAGCTGCCCCGGGCGCGCTGCACTGCAGTAAGTAAACCGCATGGTTTACAAGGGCAAGAGTTTAAGGTTGGAGAACCCTCTAAACTCTTTAAGTCTAGCAAATCATTAGCAGACTTCTCTAAAGTCCTTAACGAAGATCAAATTCCCTCTCAGACCGAAGTTGGTGTTGAAAGTAAGTCTGAGTGTAAGGATCCTAAACGTTCTAGAGATTCGACAGATGGAAAAGTTCTTAGAACACAACCTGTCAATCGACGAGGCGAGCCGGCATTATACTGCATTTGCTGTACCAGGGTCGGGGCTGTGGCAGTTCACGAGAATGCCTTTTGGCCTCATGAATGCTCCTATGACCTTTGCACGGCTTATAGATGCAATTTTCGGGCCTAAGGTGGAACCTCATGTGTTTGGTTATCTAGACGACTTGATCGTCATTACCGAAACTTTTGAGGACCATCTAAAATGGCTCGAATACGTACTAAGGACGTTGAATGACGCTGGACTTGAAGTGAATCGAGAGAAGTGTGAGTTTTGTTGTTCCAGTGTAACGATCCTTGGGTACAAATTGAACGCGGACGGCTTGAGGCATGATGAGGAACGAGTCGCTTCAGTCCTTAACTACCCTACCCCTTGTAATGTCAAACAGCTGAGATCCATTCTCGGGATGGTAGGCTGGTACTCTCGATTCACTAATCGAGAAGCTGACATAAAAGCTCCCCTTACCAAGTTGCTGCGTAAAGACCAGGCTTGGGATTGGGGCGAGGAGCAGGAGGAGGCGTTTCGTCAGCTTAGATTTGTGTTAGCTGAAGCGCCTGTATTAGCCCGTCCAGACTTTTCTAAGCCATTTACCGTCCAAAGTGATGCTAGTGACTTAGCAATAGGTGCGGTGTTGACGCAACTGGTCGACGAGGGTTGGATAACAATCGTCTAGGAAAACTATTAAGAAGAAGAGCAAGAAAGTACGAAAAACTCGCCAAACTCTTCTTCAAGCGAATACGAAGCAGCCGCTGTGTACGGTACTGCCAACGTCGCTAATAGTTTTCAGAAACGATTCGGCAAGTCGAATAATGGAGTGAGTGCCCCCAATTCGAAATCCGTATCGTACGTGCCTGTTTCTCAACAGTCACCTAGGCAATAGAAACAGAGCTCAGGCAAAAGAGAAAGACGTGCTTTGACGAATTCTCAACTGCCCCAGCAAATGTTTTTGTCCCACAAATGGCACAAACCTGGTGAGGTATGTGCAACCACAGGCAACGGCAGTAAACCCAACGAACCTGAGCACCAACTTTGTCGGCGTGTGTTTCACATGCCAAAAAGTCGGTCATAGGTCGTTGGATTGCCCGAGCCGAACATGCTACCGATGCGGAAAAATTGGGCACTCCGCTGAGCAGTGCTCTACCGAATTGGTAGCAAAGGAGTGCCAGCTGTGTGGAACTAGTGGCGTTATACTCCAAACATGTC